>WAAF01010898.1:339618-477794 GCA_013400475.1 Tricholaema leucomelas
TTTTTTATTTTTAATGAGAGAATGCCTCACTGGGAGAAACTTGTTTTCCAGAGCTCTCACTTCCAAAACTTTTTCCTCAGAGTGGTTCAACCTGTAATTTGAAGAGTTTTTATTTAATTACATTTTTCAAACTTCCCTCTCTAAATTACTTTTTTTTTTTTTTTTTATTAACACCCAAATATGCTACTATTTGGAGCACAAACAGAGATTACAATTAACAGAATAATTACGCTCTTTTTGTCAGTGTAACCTCGTGGTACAGAAAGTATTACAAATCCATTTTAAAACATATTAAATGTTCATATTAATGAGGATAATAGAGAACAAGTACCAGCAAACTAAATATTGTTAATGATTTTGAGCTATTAAATTCATTACCATTTCCTTTCATAATAAAGTGGTTACTTGCTAATTAGACCTTTTTTAACTCATCATTATTGAATTCATTACATTGTGTGCAGTTAACTCTTAAAGATCTGCCTGAGTATATAGATTCAACTGAAAAATAAGTTCAACAGCATATGAGGCTGATATGCTGTTTGCAGTCTTACTTGTATTTCTGACAGTAGCTCCGTGTTCTGTTTTTCTGGTGCATTTTCTTGACACATTATGCCTAGCAGCTTCTTAGCTGTCACAGCAGCTCCAGCAACATGTACAATGGAAACATGCTGTATTCATTTCATTTAATAGCATTTAGTGTTAAAAATAATGTAGAACCAACTTGTTTGTCCAGGGAAAAAAAGTATCCATCATCACACTAAGTGGTTGATGTCAAAATGCTGCTCCTCTCCAAGTTCAATCTGCTGGGATTTGGGATGATTTATCTTTCTCTCCTCTGGAGACAGGTGAGCTTTTGCCCATCTGGGTGTCAGGTCTTTGCTACTTTGGACAGAAATCCTATCCCTTCTGAGACTTGTGAAAATTCCTCTTGATTTCAAGGTACCCCTGAACTTACATTACAATAGCTCTTGAGGAGGGAGTACATGCCATCTTGTTCCATGCATCCAGTTGCCGAGAGGCCACTCCCAGGCACTGAATCTTCTTTGCTTCTTCCCTCTCCCTCCATTTCAAAGGAGGAGGAGAATAGAGCCTTCGTCTCTTCTTCACACGTCATTTTTCTTCTTCTGACCCCCCTCCCAAACAACACACACACACATTTTCAGGTTATAGATACTCAAATAGCACAAAGATTCTTTATATCACCTGCTGTGGCACAGCAATGTGGAAGGAAAAGGGTAATAAACTATGACTGGAAAATGCCATTTTAGACCAATTCTGTCATCACATTGCTGGTGGTTTCAGCAACGGCCAGATTAGCAGCCAGGCCCACGTCGCTCAGGTTATTTGCTCTTAAGTAGCACCACTGAAGAATAATTTTGCTGAAGTAGGAAAGACTGTGACACTTACTGCTGCTGTGCTTGATGACTGGAAGCTGGGCTGATGGATACCCTGCAAATCCAATAGATAACAGATTAGATATGCATGTAGTGTATGGCTCCAGAGGAATGTTGCTGCATCATTACTCAAATCAGGCTGTCCTCCTCCTGCCTATTGCAAGCCATCTCTTTGCGTATGTGAGCTATGTGGGCCCACCAGTGGGCCCATGGCAGCCCAGCACTCTGCATGGCTCAGGCACTGCAGCTGTACTGCAATATATAATAGCAATAACGCTACATATTTTTAACCTCTGCTTTATTTAAACCCAGGTCCCCTTCACCTGTAAATAGCTAGAGTATAAATGTGCCTCACCAATCACATTGGACTATTGTATTATACAGTCTATTGAATGTTTTTGGCAGGCGCAAGCCCCTGTGCTACTGTGTCCTTATTTTATTATTGTTTTGAGGGTAGAGCTGTGTGATTATCCATTCTTGCTTCAGGCATAGCAAGCCATCTGGAATGCTTATTAAACCCACAGGCAGATCAGAAGGATATAACTCTGATGATGTACATGTACATGGGCTGTACTACATCATCAAAGCATTGCTCCTCTGATGATGTAGTACACATTAGTGGGCCTAGATAATGTATTAGAACTAGCGTAGTCAAAGTTAGACTTTTTGAAGGATGGATATGGTGGAGCTTTTTCTCCCTCTGGATAACTGCTGGCATGAGATGTAGAAAAGAAAATTTTAAAGTAAGCCAAGAAGGCTTCAAAACTTGTAAGTGCTCAAGTTGTCAATGGGAAGGGACAAGTAGCGATTAAGAGAATTAAGGAGACAGCTTTGAAACTTGAGCCATTGCAAAGGGTCACATGTATTTGTCTGCCTGAGTGAAAAGGGCCATCGAATGTGTCAAATAGTAGTGCCTCTTCTCCAGTCCTCTTCTGGTTGGTCATCGCTGAGTGGATTTTTGGTAGGACTTTGTGTTTTTTTCATACTTCAGTACCACATCAAAAACCCAACACGCTGTGTTATGACACATAGAACTAGTTTTTCAGCAGTTTCCAAATTTATGCTCATCACATATTTGCAAGTACTATTTAGAAATAAGCTTTTAAAATGAGTGAGGGATCTGATCAGCTTTCAAAGTATCCATGTGTCTTCTAACTATGAAAAAAAAATCAACATCAGTAAAAAAAAAACCAACAATCTGGACTCTATGTATGAGGTGTAGGTGAATGAAGGAATAGCTATTTGTATGCCTGTGGAGATCTAAGTATAATTTCTATTTCTCTTTGTTCATAAACTTTCTTGCAATGATTTTCAGAGATAGCTGATATTTGTCTAATCATGGCAAGGTGTTTCATGTCTAAACAAAACCTTTTCCTGTGGAGGCTGGAAAGGTTCATAAAAGTTAGGTCACTCAGTCAGGAAACTGAATGTGTGCTATGCAATTTAGATAACAAATTGCACACTTTAAATATCAAACTGTAAATATCAAGTACTCAAAAGAATATTAAATTTTTTAAGCAATTCCAAAGAGTAACATAACTGCTAAAGAAGAGTGGTAGATAGTGAATGTATGCTCTGGACATCGTAGCTGTAAAGTAAGGCAAATGCCTGTTCTAATGAGGGCACATAGCATGAACATAAAGATATGGGTCACGTTTTATTAATGCTTAGTGTTTCTCAAGTTTAGCTACTTTGTTAGCATCCTAAATGTGGGCTGCATGCATCGGCCTGTCTGAAGTGTGCAGTGTGTGTGGACAGATGGGCATTATTCAAAGCAACAATTAATGACTTGGGGTGCTGAATAGCGGTATGGCAGTAGTGGAATTGCTTTTGGAGAACCGTATGAATTTACAGTTTGATACTGACCAGATTATCTGGAAGTGCAATGAAGAGGAATAAAAAGCGTGGAGTTCATAATTTACAAGTGTGTACTAACAGTTTCCCTTTTAGATACTTTTTTTTAATTAGGTAGACATAGTGAACCCACTTGTGGCTAGTATGTCTTCCTCTTTACTTGCCTTGATGGTCACTCCAAGAGTTTGCCTTCTGTCTCTTAGTAAGTTTGTGTTTCATTCCTGTGCCAAATAGAAAGAAACTTGGAAAACTCTTCATTCTCACTGCAAATTAGATGTCTTCTTTTTGGATAATCCATGCTAGTACAGCTCCTAGCTAGCAATTCTTGTAGAAGGGAGTGTGCGAGGCTGTGTGTGGGGTGGTGTGTGTGTTACTTTCTGGATTTGCACTTTAGTGAAGGATACAGCTTTTGCCGTTTTCCAAGCTTGCCTTCTTTCTTTTCTTGTGGTGTCTTAATGTGTTTCCACTCATGAGCATACACTTTACTTTTCTCCCCCATGAACTGCCCTCTGTCTTCTGGAGCTTGCTTTCTTGCAACCCACTGCAGGGATGTTGCTTTCCTCCAACAATGCCTGCTGTGTCCCCCACTAACCTACTCGTGCTGGTTTACTTCTTTCCCTGCTACCACTTTGTCTGCAGCTTCATCTCGCTGGGGAAGGAGATGACAAACTGTCACTTGCTCAAACATCCTCTCCTCCACTGACTACTCTTAAAGAGGCAATGGGATAAATGAAATTCAGCACTCGAAAGGCTCAACTCCTCCACAAAATATTCCACCCACAAGTGGGGAGCTTCAAAATCCATTCCTAGCAGTTAATGCTCCATCCTAAATGACATAGCTTTTCAGCAGTGACATGTGCATTGATCTGCATTACAAAAATAAGAGAAATAGCACTTCTTTTCAGCAGCAGATAATTACCAGCATACATCAGGTTCCCTCCTGCTGATACTCACAGGGTGGAGGGGATGGGAGTGGGCATTAGGTGGAGGGGATTTGGCCACCTTGCATGTTCAGCCAGATAAATAATATTGACTGGGACTTGTGTAGAGCCCCAACAACATCCCTCTTTGCTGCTTTGATTAGCCACAGGAGTACATTCTCTACAGTTAAAAGATTCACCCCAATC
Source organism: Tricholaema leucomelas (assembly GCA_013400475.1). Lineage (NCBI taxonomy): Eukaryota > Metazoa > Chordata > Aves > Piciformes > Lybiidae > Tricholaema lacrymosa > Tricholaema leucomelas. Next base: position 343,994 of record WAAF01010898.1, read on the forward strand.
ATGTCTTCCACACAAAGGTGCTAGTTAGGATACAAGCAGAAGCAAGCTGGGAGCTGATAGGTTCTTCAGTACTCATCAGAAAAATAGAGACAGATGGTTGTGGCCTAGGTGGAAGAGGTAAATGAATTATGGGACATAAATGTAAGAAGCCTTCCTACTCTCTATTTTTTGGGGGGAAACAGGCAACCTGGCATACATGCAAAACTCTCTCTCTTCCCTGTTTCCACTCTTACGTAGTGTGGAGGCTTAGGAGCCAGGGGAGGTAATTCCCTGTGGCTAACTGCAGATTTTGTTGGAGATTGAGTGCACTGTTGCATGCCCATTTGAATGGTGCCCCTCTGCGGGTTGGTTCTGGGTCTCTTATGAGCACCTAATGCCCTGTGCAGGTGAACACAGCTTAGCAGAAACTTCTGAGCTCCTTTGTAAGGAACACCACCTCAGGCAAGAGACACTTCAAATTTTTGCAAGGAAGGGGTGCCACTCACCAGCCACCAAGTGCCTACACTGCCCTCTGGCAGGACAAGAACCTTTACTTGACTCACCTCTCTTTAGGGCAGATGTCTGAAAAATCGCTGCTGTCACTTTCCTGGCTGAGTCATCAGTACACAAAAAATCCTTCATTTTCACAGGAGTGCTGGAAAAGCTTCAGGTGGCAGGGAGAGGGGTCTGCTGCTGTCTAGGTGGGACTTTCCCATTTCTCACTTCATAGCCTATCATTGTCTAGAGACAGAGCCCATGGCAATGGGGCTGAAAGTGCTCTTTGGGTCTAAGCATGCTTCTCTGTGTTAGATTGACTGAATTTCCTCTCATCAGTGAGTGCAATCTGCCACAAGAAAGTTTTACTGAGTCTTTATGAAAAAATTCTTAGATAATTGAGACAATCCCAAACAATTAAGATAACCAGATGTGTCTGTTATTTGTAATTACCTGAACATGAATTCCTTTTTAAGAACAGTTCCAATTTTTGTGCATTTTGAATTACTCTAGATAATGGATAGGAAGATTAACTCCTCTGGAGAGAAATCGGTGGTTTGCACCTAGTCCATCTCATTCTGATGCAAAGTCCCCTCCTCCCAGAATTCAGTACTGGGACTGAAACAGCATGTTAAATGAACTTTCCAGTCATGCTATAGTTCTGATCTGCAGCCTGTAGTGCCCTTTCAGGTGACACCAAGGGGTGAACAGTGAAGCCTATACACAACTATGAAGAAGATGCTAAAAAGAACTCAGCAAGCAGGGGAAATTGTTGAAGGCATGAAAATGGTTCTGTAAACCACTTTGTTAAGTAGCACAGTTTAAGTAAAAGTTCTGCTCATGCTGCTTTTGCACCTAGAGTTTCTGCAACATTTTGCTTTACAAGATGCCCAGTTTTCATGGCATTGCAGCACATCAGGCAGTGAAAGGGCATCCTTGACAAAATCATGATGCAGAAAAGACACCTCTACATTTGGTTTCTCGTTATTCTAATACTTCAGTATCAAGTGAAACCTAGTCTGCATCTCAAAAATGTTATTTCCACCGCAGTAGTCATGACGTTTTGCTACAAAAACATGTGTCTTTGAAATCTTCCCCCTTCCTCTTTTTATCCAGTGGAGCTTGAATCGGAAGTGGCCTTTAGCACACAGCACTGGGGTAATCACCTGACCATCCCTTTTCCAAGAGCCCTTCTTCTCAGTTGCTTGCTTCCATTGGGTTTCTCTCCTGCTATGCCTGTGGGCTGTGCTACAGAAAAGTATTTCACCTGAACATGTGCTCCACTCCTGTGTACTGCAAGCTTTTAGTCAGCAGCTCCTTAAATGCACTTTCTTGGTCCCCTAGAGGACAGTGGTGCTTTCTGCACCTCTGTTCTGATTATTTTTGAATTGGTATCATTACATCTTTCAGTCTTTCACTAAGCCTTGCACTCATTACTTCCTTCAGATCTCTTCTTTTGATTCTTCTCTTGGCATTGTAACTCCAGGCAAAAGGGAGCAGTGTCACAGTTTAGGACAGTTAAGCTCACTGCCTCGTCCTTGTCTCCATCATAGTGTATCTACCATGCTGCTTGTCCAACCATGCAGTAAGCTGAGGAACATACTGAGGCAGCCCAGTACCCTATTATTAATCATAGCTCCTATCCTCATCATTTGTGCTCATGCTTTCATCATGTGACATGTAGGCACAGCAAATAGAAAGGTGGGGAGTACTCAAGTACCATCTTTCTTGTTTCACAGAATCATAGAATGTCAGGAGCTGGAAGGGACCTCGAAAGATCATCCAGTCCAACCTCCCTGCCAGAGCAGGATCACCTGTACCAGGTCACACAGGAATGCATCGAGGTGGGTTTTGAATATCTCTGGAGAGGGAGGCTCCACAGCTCCCCTGGGCAGCCTGTTCCAGCGTTCTGTCACCCTCACAGGGAATAACTCCATGTTTAAATGGAAGTTCCTATGCCTCAGTTTCCACCCATTGCCCCTTGTCTTGTCATTGGGGATCACCAAGATGAGCCTGGCTCCATCCTCCTGGCACTCACCCTTTACATATTTATAAACACTGATGAGGTCACTTCTCAGTCTCCTCTTCTCCCAGCTAAAGAGCCCCAGCTTCCCCAGTCTCTCTTTGTAAGAGAGATGTTCCATTTCCTTAATCATCTTTGTGGCTCTGTGATGGACTCTTCCAACCAATTCCATATCCCTCTTGAACTGGGGGGCCCAGAACTGAACACAGTACTCCAGATGTGGCCTCACCAGGGCAGAGTAGAGGGGCAGGAGAACCTCTCTTGGCCTACTAGCCACATCCCTTTTAATACACTGCAGAATGGCATTGCCCCTCCTGGCCATGAGAGCACATTGCTGGCTCATGGTCAACTTCTCGTCAGCTAGGACCCCGAAATCCTTTTCATCTTCACTGCCTTCCAACAGATCAATCCTCAACCTATACTGATACCTGGGGTTGTTCTTTCCCAGCTGCAAGACTCTACACTTGCCCTTGCTGAATTTCATTAAAGTTCTTCTGCCCAACCCTCTAACCTGTCCAAGTCTTGCTGAATGGCAGCACAGCCTTCTGGTGTGTCAGCCGCTCCACCCAGTTTGGTGTCATCAGCAAACTTGCTGACAGTGCACTCTGTGCCCTCATCCAGGTCATTGAATCTACTGAACAGAACTTGTTCCAGTACTGATCCCTGTGGGACCCCACTAGTCATGGACCTCCAACTAGACTCCATCCCATTGACCACAACTCTCTGCCTTCTTTCCTTTTAACTAGTTCCCAATCCACTTCACTACCTGATCATCCAGACCACATTGCCTCAGTTTAGCCAGAGGTATGCTGTGGGAGACAGTGTCAAATGCTTTACTGAAATCAAGATAAACCACATCCATTGCTCTATCATCATCAAACCACCTGGTTATGTCCTCATAAAAGGCTATCAGGTTGGTCAAACATGACATCCCCTTGGTAAAACCATGCTGACTGCTCCTAATGACCTCCCTGTCCTTGATATGCTTAAGGACAACATCAAGGATAAATTCCTCCATTACCTTTCTGGGGATGGAGGTGAGGCTGACTGGTCTATAGTTAACCTGGGTCCTCCTTCTTGCCCTTTTTGAAGATTGGGATGAAGTTTCCCCTCTTCCAGTCCCCAGGCACCTCTCTTGTCCACCATGACATACTGAAGATGGTAGAGAATGGTCTGGCAGTGACCTCTGCCAGCTCTCAAAGCACCCTTGGGTGCATGCCATTAGGATCTATGGACTTATGGATGTGCAGATTACTCAACTGTTCCTTAACCCAGTCCTCATCAACCAGAGAATGCTCCTTTGTCATGCTTTCCTCTGGTGCTTCAGGTGTTAGGGGCTCTTGAGGACAGTCTCCAGCAGTGTAGACAGAAACAAAGAAGGCATTTAATAACTCCACCTTCTTCATGTCCTCTGTCACCAGGGCACCCTCCTCATTCAGCAAAGGGCCTACATTGCCTCTAATATTAGCTTTTCCTGCAGTGTATTTGAAGAAGCCCTTTTTGTTATCCTTGACCTGTCTTGCAAAGTTAAGTTCCAGTGAGGCCTTAGCTTTCCTAGTTGTTTCCCTACACCCTTCAACAACACTTCTACACTTCTCCCAGGTGGCCAGCCCTTCCTTCCATGATCTGTTGACTCTCTTCTTCCACTTAAGTTTGCTTAGAAGTTCCTTACTTAACCATGCAGCTCTCCTGGCTCTCTTTCTCCATTTCCCACTTTCTCCATTTCCCACTTGCTGGGATGCATTGATCTTGAGCTTGGAAGAAGAGGTCCTTAAACGTTAACCAACTATCATGGGCCCCTCTGCCTTCTGTCACATGAGATTTCACCNAGCAGTGCTCCCCACCTAGTTGGGTCCTCCACTGTTTGCATCAAGAAGTAATCATCAATGCACTGGACCAACCTCCTGGACTGTGGCTATCTGCTGAGTAGCCCTTGCAGCAAATATCTGAGAACCAGGGTGCGTGATTGAGAGGCTGCTGTTAGCTGCCTGTAGAAGCCGTCATTGACTTTCTGATCCTGATCAGGTGGCCTGTAATAGACACCCACAACTGTATCACCCATGCTAGGCTGTGCCTTAATTTGCACCCACTAGCAACCCTCAACTCACCCCCCACCCAGCTCTGGACAGAACTCAAGACATTCTAGTTGTTCCCTCACATAAAGAGCAGCTGCACCACCTTGCCCTGCTGACCTGCCTTTCCTAAAAAGGACATAGCAATCAGTGACTACATTCTAGTCATGGGAGCTGTCCCACCATGTCTCTGTCATGGCCACCAAGTCATAACCTTGCGACCGCACACGTATTTCTAACTTCTGTTTGTTCTCCATGCTGCATACATTGCTGTATAAACATTTCAGAGATGGAGTTGAAGGGGGATAGACCATCTGGCTATCTAAAATGCCAACACCCTGCTCCTCAAATGCTGTGCTATTACACTCAGGATTCTTACTGACAAGGCCAGCTACATCCCTGTCCCTCATCACAGCTAGTTTAAAGCCTTGCCAATGAGCCCAGCCAACTCATGCACAAGGATTCTTTTCCTCTTCTGGGACAGATGAACTCTATCTGCTGCCACTAGACTCACTGCTGAAAAAAATTCCCCATGGTCAGAGCACCCAAAGTTCCGTTGGCAGCACCAATCTCTAAGCCATGTGTTAATCACATTGAATTTTTTCCTTCCTTCAATATCTCTACGTGTCACTGGAGGGATTGAGGAGACACCACTTGCGCTCCCTAGCCATCAAGTAATCTCCCCAAAGCCCTGAAGTCTCTTTTGTTTTTATAGTCCTATCCATTGCCTCATCACTCCCATTACTCTTCCTTTCGTGTTTACCCCACTTACACTGAGTCAGTGGCCTTATCTTTGTTGCCTTCACTGACAACTTCATTGCATTCCATATGTTTACCTGTGCTTATAATAAGTAATTCTAAGACCAGTAGTGATGATGTCACCTTCAATTGTTCAAAAAAAAAAACAACTGAACCAAGTAATTCTTGTATGGTACTTAGTGAATATTGGTGACTGCAGAGTTCAGTATGGAATTTTTCTTCTTGAAGCTCATTCAGACTTTCCCTCTTTCTCTTGACATTTTTGCTCTGGGCACTGTCATCTTTGTTGTCTCAAAGGAATATCCTTGAATCTGTGACTTGTGTATATCAGCTGAGATTTCTGTAACTGACTTTCCACTTGCTGAGGACTTAAGAGTTTATAGCATTGATGTAGTGCTGAAAATAAATGGGCCTTAGAGATGGTTTGGAAGACTAGTGAGAAATGCTTCTTTTCACTCCTGTTAACTAGTTGAAAGATCTAAATATGACCTAAGCTTCATCCTTTCTACTGGACATACTGACTTATGACAACTTTGCCCAGGTATGAAGAGTATGTGGCAGAGTACCCAGTCTCCCTGTCCCTCAAAAGTGCAAGGTATCACTCGGTTGGTACTTGGGAGCCAACAACATTTACAGGAAGATCTGACCATCTTTCATCCTTGGTAGATGTAAATCAAGATTTCTGGAACAGGGAAGTGATTTATCACTGGTATCTTTACTAGGTTCCTTCAGGTCTGATTTTTCTCAATCAGACAGGTCCATTCGAGGTCTATGGGAATATTAAACATCTCCAGGACAGCAAAAAACACATTGGTAGCAGCGGGGACCAGGGAATTAAGTACCTTTTCCAAGAGACCTGTTTTTATCACTTCCCTGTTTTCCCACTTTCAGTGCCAGGTCTGACTCTTACCTTTCCAAGCTCCAGCTGTGCTTTAATGGAATGTTCTCTTCTATTAAAGCATTTCTCAGAGGTGCCATTTACCAGAAGCTACTTAGGTCGTTGACTACCTGTTTGTTAGGTAGCCAGGCCTAAATTTCTCATGGCTGTGTACATGGTGTATTTATTTTGTGTTACAAGAGAAATGCACCTTTCTTTCATGTGGTCATTTTATGGATAGTTCATAGCTTCTTTTGAAGCTGAACTATGTACTGGTGGGATAAGCAGCAGCCTTATAACCATGTGCTGAAGTTTTCCTTTGGATGAACTAAGAATTTATAAGGACTGGCTTGGGATTTCAGAAGTTGCTTGAAGATCTGGAATGAAACAGAGAGTTGCACAAAAAGATTTAATTCTAGTTGTGTGTGACAGTGAGAGGGAGAAGTCTGGAGTCTAGTCATGTGGAACCAGAAGGGAAGGGAGGAAGAGGAAGAAAACTGGACTAGGTCAAAAGGATTGCAAACAATTGTAATAAAGGAAAAAGAAAAAGACAAGATAAAAGCGTGAAGCATAAAGTTGGGTAGTAGAAAAGTGTTTGTTCAGTTTGTATGTATTTGCTTCTGAAGCACAAGTAAGGTGAGAAGGGGAAGGAAAGGAAACCGAGCCTAGAACTATTTATCTAGCTACTGAAGAGTTGCTTTCCTTCCCATTTCTGGGAGGTTTCATTAAAATGTGTGAATGCTCTTTTTTCCCAAGAGTTTCTAAGTGTCTCTTTATAGTAACAGTGAAGCAGACATCACGGTGCTATGGTAAGCAATGCAGAAGTTGTGGCTGGAGATGGCCAGAAAAAACAAATCAAAGGAATACACCTCTTTATCTACATCCAAATGTTTTGTCATATGCAAGCTAGTCTCAGGGAAATGCATTCTTCCCTGGAATGTTTCTTGAGAGGTACTTAAGGGTTTAGGTACTTAGGGGCTTGGCAGGCTTGGGTGTTCCCATTTGCACATCTTTCGAGCCCTCCAGGCTGCTTGCACAGCTCCTTCTCTCTTTCAGTCCCAAATCCCCACAGGTGTAAAATGGTAGTTTATAGTCCCAATCTTGTAAATGTGCTGTGCAGTTAATTGCCTGTTATTTCCCAATATGTGGAGATACAAGGTGAAAAAGTATGACAGGGCCAGCCCAAGGACAGTTGAGGACATCCCTGACCACTGGGAGACCTCTGCAGAAAGTGTTCAGACTTGGTTACCCAGCCTACCCTCACCACAAATCTTGTATTTCCAAATAACCATTTTAAGGGAAGGGAATTGTGTAGGTTGTTACTGTAGCTTATCAGTTTTTTTTTTTCTAAATTCCCAATATTATCTTCTCCTTGCTTTGAAGAAAAAAAAAAAAAAAAAAAGGTGTGTGTGTAGAAATCTCATTTCAATAAAGATTTAATTGTCTATTTCATCTGGAAAGCCCTCTGAATTGAAACTCCCTTCTCCAGAGTGTTATCTGAGCACATGGCAGTTGTCTTCTTTTGAAGTGTCTGTTATACAGTTTATCTCACTTTCAGGCGCTGTCATGGAGGGGCTGTAGGCCCAAAAATAGGCTTATTTCTATTCCTCGCTTTGTTTTTGCCCTGTCTGGACATGCTCACGTACCCCAGACAGAGGTAAACACATGGAAGGCACCTAGGGGGGACTCTGGGCCTGGTGCCCTTATGTCTGGCTGCTCAGGGCCCACGTGGTAGTCAGGTTGCATAACTCACGCGTTGGGCACGTGGCTTGCTCGTGTGCTTCCCATATTTGGGGGTACCGCACCTGTGGACCTTGCCAAATTTGATATGTCCCTGCCTGATGACAGAAGCCTATTGGACAGTGCTATGGCTGACAAACCCATCAATCTTGATACATTTCTTATAAATGGGGCAATCTAAGTAAACAAGACACCCTCCTTTGCCTTTGGGACACCCCCTCCTTTGCCTTTGGAACCTTCCTTTTGCCTTTGGCTTTTGCCTGTTGCCTCCTGTTTTCGGCTGCAGCGATTCAGCCTGATCTTCTCAGACAGCGCGCCCCAGAACCCGAAGAACTGTTATCCCCACGGGGATCAACTCCGTGACTGCCTTCACCTCATTTTGGGGACCACAGATACCAAAACTCTGATATGTGAGTACTTAAACTCTCCAAGCATCAAAGGAACTTCATTGATTCCACCAGTGGCACTTTCTGCCACAAGACTCTCTGACTGGAGTTTTTCCTAAAACCTATACTAAATTGTTTAACTCAATAGTAAGTAGACATTCTGTAGAGTAATTTCACTAACAGTGTACAAAGGATTTGTGTGGGTTGATTGTATATAAGTTTAGGGAAAATTTTTGTATAAATAAATTATTTAATAACAATCAAATGGGCCTCGGATCTCCCCAAAATTCAAATTAAACCCCTTTACAACAGGTGCTTAGCTAATACTGGTCATTGGCAGCCAGACAGAGGAATTCACGCTAAGTAGCATGTTATGGACTTGACAGGTTCTGGTATTCATTAGGGGCTGTGCTGGTGCCAAACACTCCTGACCAACAACATGAACCTAAAGGGGAGGCTGCTTCTTTAATCCCTTTGATATTGCTAAAGGGAGATCTACCAAAGGTGACTGACTGCCTGTCTGTCCATCCATCCGTCTCTGTCTGTCCATCTGTCCATCTACCTGTCTGTCTGTCTGTCTACCCACCTGCCTATTTCACCTGTCATAAGTAATGAATCTCTCTCTGGGTTCGCCCAGCCCACTGGTGGGTTTGGACTGGATGCCTCCCATTTGTACAGCTCAGGCTGTGTGAGATGAAGCCCATGACATGGAGCATCACCTGTTGGAATGGTGTGTTGGTTTGACCAACCTGGTCTCTGATTGATAAGGACAGACACATGAATCTGACAGAATTTTGCAATAGGGCCCAATATGAATATGAGCAGTAAATCAGTTAGACAATTCACCAAAACCTCAAAAAGCCACTGAATTGGAGCTGCTGTGAAAGAGTAGATGTCCTGAAAGCACCCTAATATGCTGTCAGGCAGAAGTCCCTGCACAAGACGATGTAGGACATGAAACACCTGTGCTGTTGCTGTCAGTACTCAGGAACATTGCAGGATTGCCTCTTCCAATCCTGGTTAGAAACTATCCACACTAGACAGCTCTTAAAGGGGAAAAAATAACATGTAGCAGAGAAAGATGAAGAATATGCATAAAAATATCTCAAAGATGCTTCTGATAGAAATGGGGAATATTACATTTTTCTGTTTGTGAACCCTCAGACTGCAGTAGCTGTGCTGGTGGCAGGGCTGTGGAAAGGTTGTTTTTCTATTAATGGCAAACAAAATGAGGGTAAAAATTTAAGTTGAGAAATCTTTGCTACTAGAAGGCAAATTACTACACACAACACTACCAAAAAGCGGGGGTAAACAGTACAATATGTTGTGAATTGCAGATGTGTGTGCAGTAATGCTATGAATACATTAACTTCCTGCGTTGTCAAGGCAAGTGACAGCAGCTGACTGAAATCCAGAAAGGAGCTACTGTCAGCACGGTGCTCACCCAGGCAAAGTCACATTGCTCCTAATAACAAAGTCTATTCCGTTTACATCTGACATGGTGATCGAGGGGCTCTTGTTTGGGGAATTGTGTTTATTTTGACCCAGGGAAGTCCACCTTGCTGCTCAGTCAGGCTCCAGCCTCCTGCCGTGGCATTTAGACAAACTGTTCCATGCTGTTTCATCAGAAGGACTGAATTTTCTACACCTCACTTTCCTTCTGGTAACTTTTTCCACTTCTGCTGGACTTTATGGTAGGAGGAACAAAATGAAATGCACAGGAGTAAATAAAGCAAGTTCTTTTGGAGCTGTGCCTTGAATGCTCCCACCGTAAGTGAAGGAAGGGGTATTTCAAGAGGGGCAGTGCATTGCAGAAGTCTAATTTTGTGCCTATAACTGTGCATCTACTTGTGCAGAAAAGCGATGATGCAGACTCATGTTTCTCTTTCCTTGTGCTTTTCACATCCCCAGGAAAGTGCCTCAAAGGCTGAATCAGTAGATTTAGTCCATGTCCCAGTTTGATTAAGGTGAGTCTGTATGAGAATTACCCTGTACTGAACACAACCAAGATAGGAAGGTAAACATCCCATTGTGATGGATTTGATGAAAGAAAATCCTGGAAACGTTGCGCTTGTCTAAGAAAACTGCCAGAGGCAGATTATTAGGTCTGAATTAAAATGCAGACGAGATTCATTAAATTGTTGACCCTGCCCCCTCCAAAAATAAAGTCAGGTTGCCATCTTAAATTGACAGCATTAGAGACAAATTATGTGTGCTGATTAGTAAGTGTGGGCTAAATTACAGCTTAGAGAGCGGGTGGAGTGCTATGGGAATGAGAGTGAGGGAAGCAGCAGAGAAGGCAAAAGCTATCTTGCCTGTGGAGACCACAGTAGTGCCAAGGGATATAGAGTCCTGTGGCACTAGGGGTGCAGAGGGGTTATGAAAGATGATAGATGAGGTCAGGACAAAAATGCTCAGTCTCTTCCAAGGATCCCCTTCCCTTTAGAAGGGAGATGAAAAGACAGAATCCACTGTGCAGCAGTTTGCCAACATGTTTCCCTGGGACATCATTGGCGAGGATGTGATGAGCTCAGGGTCTACATTACCCCTTTTCTTTGGAATACATGGAAGTTTACTTTGAAAATGTAAAGAAATGAACACCCAAGCATTGCAAGGATGGGATTTAAGAAGAAAAAGAAGAAAAGTAGGGTAAATTTGACTTGGGAAGCCAATTTACATCACACTGGGGGAAAAAAAAGCACAATTGTTTCACCATTTCAGACAAAAAAAGGAAAAAAGCAGACATAACAGTGTATGTATTACTCATGAGACATAATTCTCTGAAAATACTCTGACCAGTACATAAATGGCAAAATGAATGTTATTAACATGTTAATTTTACTAACCCTTTAACCTATTGATTAGCCAAACAGAAGGAAACAGCATCTTTTCATGCTTCGTCCCCCCGCGCCTTTCATGTAATTGGATTCAAATTCACATCTGTAGCTACTAAACCAATGTTTTCAACCTTTCTTCTGCACCTCCCCACCCCCAACTGTTTAACCTCCCATCTCCAGCTCTGGCATAAATGTAAGCCTTTATTTGTGAATATTCCGATAAGCACTTTGCCTCCAACTATATTGTTCAAGTACCAGCATCATTGTTACAGCTGTAATTGTTACTATCAAGACACAGTTCTTTGTAATTAGAAAGTCAAGATGGTATTCAGCAGTATGGCAGCACAGATTCTCATTTGTTAGGCTATTAGAAAAAAAATGTTTACAGAGAAAACAGTGTCATTGTTTAGTGCTCTTAATTGACCATCTGCCTGGTAAAGAAATGTCCAAAGAAGGATAAATAAGACTATAGTACACTTATTTATTTATTTTCGTTGTGCAATGAGTAAATTAGGAAAAGCAACAGCAGATCCAAACTAGACAAGACATTGCTAAATCAGGCTGCAAGTGAAATCATGTCATGAATACATTAACTTTTATTTCTCTCAGTGTCAAGACTTGTGTCTGCATCTTTCTCGAAGTTTGTTGGGAAGAAAAAGGAGGCCAGATCTTGATGGGCACTGTGGAGTTGACAGCATTCATCTTTTAACAAAGTCAAGCATATGCTGCTTTGAGTGCAGCATCTTTGCATGCTCAATGACGTGTTTAATGTCACCTTTCCCACTGTAAATCATCCCTGAGTAAATCCACAAGGGAGAGTGGTACTAGGAATTAAGCAGGAGAGAAATAAAATTCATGACCATGTGGTTCTATCTCAGGGAATTTGGTGCGTATTGACAAGAGAGATTCACACCTGACGGGGCCGAGAGCTAATTTGTAGTAGGGCTGTTTATCTTCTGCCTGAAAGGAAAGCTTTTCATATTTAATGTGCATTTTCCTCATCTCTCTCTCTCTGTATGTGTTGGTGATTTAATGTAACGAAGGCTACATCTGGTTTTGCTGCTGGGCAAAAGTGTAGTTTCAAATTTTGGGGTAATTCAAAATTCTGAGTTTTTTCCTATGAATATGTAAAAGAGAGGCAGTTTGGTCTTCAAAACACGAATTTGATATTGTCATTGCACAAGGCACTGTCTTAGGTAGGCAGCATTTGATCTGTTCTTATTCTCGTTTACGGTTTTGAAATGAGAAGTGAAAAAAAACCAACGGTATTACCATGCTAAGCCAATATGGTAAATGACCAAACTGATCTTTTGTACTATTTATCTTCTGACATTCCAGGTGGAAATAATGCAGTATATTTATGTGTTGATTTATTACTCTGTGGAGTAGAAAAAAATACAGAGAAGCAATAGGAAAAAAAAAAGGAAACAGAGGAATGAAGTAAACCAGAAAGAATTACCTCTAAAAAGAATCATAATCTCTCAAAACATTATCTTACAGTTTCAAATGGCACCAGGAAACCCACAGTGGAAGCCCCAGTTCTGCCTCCATGGCCACTGCAGTGTCCATATGGAAATGAAGCTGCTGAGATGACGGCAGAGGACAGCAGCCAGTGCCCTCACACATAGCAGAGTGACAATTGTGATGACACCAGCAGGTAAAATTTACCAATACTTAGAAATCTGACAGTGTTTTAGCCATCAATTCCTACAATGATAAATGCACTAAAGGTTCAAAGTCAATTTTCTTTCCATGAAACCACTCTCCCTTGATGCCTTCACCTAATTCAAGTGCATTGTCCCATGTCCATGTCCTCCCTACTGAACCCTTTCTTTTTTCATCTCCCCTGATTCCAGCTCTTAACTCTGATCCTAATAATTTATGTTTCTTTTTCTCCCCTTGCTATTTATTCTTGTGCACAGATTCATTTTGAGGTTTGAAGGAATATCTCAAAATCCTGTTTTTTCTGCCTGATGGCTTTTGAGAAGGGCTGATAGCTGATGGAATCCAGCTATCATTTGTCTTTAAAATACCAACATGTAATACATTGCTTCTAAATTTAAAATTTCCTTTTTCTCTTATTTCTAGAGATTTTTCATTAGTGCCAAGTGCATTTTTTCAGAGAGCAATGACCCACCTTTTTACCATTTTTTCCCCCTTCCAGTAGGGAATATAACTTAAATAATAACTTCCATCAGCAGGTGCATGAAGGCGAGAAGTGTTCAGGTCTTTCAGGGTACTGCACCTTTTTCTGACCTAGAGACATTCAAATTTATGAGGTCCAAAGTCTTTCTTTTATATCTTCTGAACTGGAACTGGGGGGAAGTAGACATCCAGCCCTACTGAGATTGAAAAGCCTGCTCCGACACCCCCTCTGCTCATGCATGCCAACGTCTCCATACACACTGCCGATTCCACTTACTGCTATATCGCTTTTGATAGTGGTACAATAATGACTCCTTGAAGGTGCCTTTATAAACTGCTTCTGTACCTGTTTCCCCAGCACTAGGTGTATGTGCTGTCACCTCTGTGTCAGCATACGCCACTCTAGGGTGGGTTCGGCCACATGGAGTCCGTGCTGGTGTTTTGTCTGCATCTGCTTTGGAGTACTGAGCAGAATAAGTGGCTCAGAAAAATCAGTAGGTTTAAGCTCATGCATGTCTAGCTACTTGTTCAATTTGTTTAGTCCAGTGGTCTCCATTATTAGGAGCCTTAGGGTTTTTCTTTTGATTTGGCAGGATGATTATAATGAGAGCTCCTTAGTTGCTACTACACCAGGGTATCTGCCCACTTGCTCTCAGTGTCTGCTGTATAGCTTGTGATTAATATAAAACAGTCAGATGCCCTTCAGATCATTCAAATTTGGGGATTCTATTATAAACACGAAAAGAGTGCTGGCCACACAAAGCCCTTGGTGGTACCAATTAAGGACAGCGTCATTCAGAGTTGGCACTTCTCATGCCGCTGCTTTTTTTCCCCCTTTTTTGCTTTTCACAGCAAATCTTTTCCATGGCAATGGTGGCCCCTCTACCACTATACACCTGTGCCATGCTCCAGCCCCAAGGCATGAATTCCTTGGTCAGAGGGGAAACACCTTGCTTTCCACTCTTGCTGTCCAGTTTCTATACCACTTAGGTAGCCCTTCCTCTATCCAGACATGAGCAATGGGATTTGAGAATAGTATCTCTTCATGTCATCATGCAGGGGCAGGAAGCATTGCCTGGACTGCCCCTATCAGAAAGCCCTGTGGTGTCCCTTCCCTGCTGGTGCAGTGGCTCCAGGCTGCCACTGCACATTGTTTTGTCAATTTCATGGTAAGTACCCAGTTTATCAACATGATCTTTCTATTCCAGTCAGTATTCCAAGTATTCCTTAAATGTCACAAGTGGAGAGCTGGATTATTCACAAAGTGTCCAAGAGTAAGTCCAATTTACATGCAAAAGTTGTGCCAGCTTACCCTGAGGTTAAATCATTGCAGACCCCTTCTGTGAGGACCCTTCTAAGTTAATGAGAACGACCTCCCATAATTTCTTTAATTAAAGAACAACAACAACCTAAATCAAGATAAAACATGCTTCATATTAAATAAGGTTGGCCAAGCAAATGAGTTTGCATTGCTTGAAATGCTTATTACACTTCTTACAGTGCCGGAATTACACTTGTGCTTTGGGCAGAGTAAACCTCACTTCTACCACCTGACTTCTGGTCAGGCAGCTGCATCAGTGAGAGGGTGTTATACCTGCCCCCACCAAACTCAACAGAAGTTGTGCCTCTGCCTGTGAGGCAGCCAGGGTCTCTCTCCAACATACACATTTCATGTTAAATCCCACACACCACTTCAGATATTTGACAAATTCATATGAAGTGTTGGGATCAAGACGAAGCACTGTGTTTCATGAAAGCTACTGTCTCAGCTCCCTGCTTGTCAGAAAGGAATAAAACTTTCCCATAGAAGACCAGAGAGAAAAATCTTTTATTTCTGAATTTTCAGCTTACAAAGTCAGGTCTTTTCTTGCATAGAGCTTGCTGTAAATCTAGGGTCTTGTAACTTTGATCTAGTTGCCCTCTATCTGCAACACACACTCCAGTCTCACTGCTTACTTAATAGGGCATAAGGAATTGAGAAACCTTCACTTAAGGAAAAAAAACAGTACTGGTTTCTTGTCTCTCTGCTCATTTCTTAAAACACAATGACCTTTAAAAGCTGCTTAGATGACACTTGCAGTTGTGAAGGCAATGGCTATCCTCCTTCCTTTCACTGCTGATTCAGGAAACCACTGAGTGCAGAAGTAGTGTTATTTCCCATCCAGCAACAACAATCTCATCACAAATCTGGTGACCGTCTAAGAAGATCATCTTGTTTATCTCAAGGTATCCCCTCCTAATCTAGATGTTTTCTAAGTCTGTCCTGAGAGATGATTATTCAGCTGCTTTTTCACAGACCTTTAACCCTTCACTTGTTCAAATCAGCCTTTCACATAGGGGTTGGTGTCCCTCATAAGACTCTCCCTGTCCGTGCTCAGACTCTCCTGCAAGGGGCTCTGTGCTCTGCAAAGCTAACCAGGAAAGTTGCCCTGTGAGGCTGTGGGATGTTGGTGTTGTTCACTGTGCCTTTGTCTTACTGTAACAAGAACCTGATGCACAAAATGACTGTGATCAAAACCGTGGCAGAAAACGTGGGCAAAACCAGAATATGATTTGCTTCTCAATCAATATTATGGAGCTCCCACCAATCTTTTAATAATGTTTTATTCATGGATGAAAAGACACTAGGGTCCCAATATATTATGGCAAATCGTGTGTAGACCTGTAAATGAACCCCAAAATAATCACAGTATTTTGTTGCCTGTTACACTCAGCTTATTGGTATATAAATTAGAGATAAACTGCACTTAATCTCATTAAGCATTAAAATGTAAGCAAACAAATTGACTAACAAAATGTAGCAGAGTGGCAGAAAAAGAAAATAAGCTGAGAAAATAATTGGTTCTCAGGAAGTTAATGAAAGTTTGTAGCATGCTTTTTATATTAATAGAGTTCAGAAGAGATTATTTTTTTGAAGTGTTACTCACAAATCTCCCATATCCACAATAGATCTTTTGTTAACTGTACCTGCACATTTATTGTGTGTGACAGCCTAATAAAATGAAGCCGTTTTAATAAACATTGTATCAGAATATCCTATCTTCTATGTGGCAACGTGAATTTCCAGCTCTGAAGGAAACATTTAACATTCTCACCATTTTAATACTTTTAATAAATATTTGCAATTCCTGTGATAACATATAATGGCAGAAAAATACATTGCCTCCAGAATTTATGTGGCTGCTGGCAGGTGGCCATTTTCCAATTTTCTGTCTCACTAATATACATTTATTATGTATTTCTAAGGGCTTCCCCCCCCAGCATTTGGCTTGCCATAAAATTGCTGTTTCTTTTACAAGAAAAAGCACTCGTGACAAAGAAATTCCAATTGAACCTAAAACTGACAAATGGACATCTGCTGGCCAAGCCAGAGAAGAAAAGCACTTGCCTGACATAGCTCTCAGTTTGATCCCCTCCCATCAGCTGAAGCCACAGTGTGTTTGGATCAGGTTCACATATTCCAAACTGAAAGCAAGGATCAGTTCTCACTTAGTAATATTTTCTGAAGTGTGACACTGCATTGCATCATGTTACGTGTGACATGACATGAAATAACACCATGTTACATGATGGGTTATGACATAGGGAAGTAAGATGCAAGCTAATATTATGCGCTACATACTTCTTTTTTGCCTATATTGTTGGATCAGCGTGTACAACAAGCTGAGAGTGGTTGCTTCTGTGCTGGTGTTATACAACAGCCATCATAATAGTATCTGAGCATCCACCAGCAGATAATTAAGCCTGTATTGACAGCTGAAATCCTTGGATCTTTCAATAAGAACATATCGTATTTAAGTAGCAGTATTCATTTCAAGAGCAAGGGAGCAGTGACTCTCTTAAGTATGAAGCAGAAACAGACAGGCAATAAGAAGTGGCAAAACTACAAAAATAATATGCACTTATCCTCCAAATGGAAGAAAACTGATTTTGTACAACTCTTTATTGCATTCCTAACAAAGCAGGGGATATCCTGTATCACAGTGCACGTGCTTCTTGAAGATCCCTTCTGGTAGCAAATAGTGTTCAGAGAGCATGGTTCGTTATCAGAGAACTATTTATGATGGCCAAGATAGAAGGTCATTGAATAAATTTCTATAGCTCTCAGGAAGTGAAACATGATGGTGCAGTAGGTGGGAAGAAATGTCTCAAACAAGCAGAGAAACAAAACCCTCCAACCAAAGTTGACTGAAGATTCAATACCTTTTTCTTTTTCTCTGTTGTTGTTTTTTAAAATTTATTATTTTCAAAGCTGTGAAGCAGCAGGATAATCCAATTTAATAACACTCTCTAACAGAAAGGAAAATGTTGTAATGTGCCTAAGCAGGAAGTGCCATGTTGGTTGGGTTTTTGTTGTATTTTGTTTTGATTTTTGTTTTCTCCTTAATGTGCATGAGAGGGATGGTTTTATCAATAAGAACTGTATAAAACCAGACCGGCTAAGAGGCCTTTTCAGGCTCCCCTGCCAATGAAAGCTGGGGTAGATTAGTGTTATTACTTTTTATCATTATATATTTATCATTACTTACAGGTAAAGCATGGGCCTGTAGCCACTAGTAAATTCCAGTTCTATTGAGATGACCAGAGATGTGCAGCACCGTGAAAATGAAACTTGGGCTCCTTAGACAAGTTGTCAGTGCTGTGAATATTTTCCCTTGCCCCTACCCTCTGGCTGAACTATTTTTTTTTCTGTTTAGGATGCACACTAAAAAATATAGGAATAATATGAAGAAGTAATTGTAGAGCATCAAATCTATCATGACCCAATGGTCAGATATTTGGCAGTGCTAAGCACTTCCTCTTTCCACCAACCTCAGAAAGAATATGCGTATGAAGTGTCCTGTCAACAGTAAAGTACCATTTTGAGACCTGCTAGTCAAATCCCTGCTTGTGTCTTGGTGCCCTGGAAATCATTTGTGTGATAGGATACAGCTTGTCTTATTGACCACATGGGTGACATGCCTCAAAAATAAAGACTGATGGTTGATCTGTAATGAATTAAGAGTTAAAGGTACAGAGTCTTTTTCATAAGTATCATTTTTATTTATCTGCTGTTAGGCTGCATTCCACTTCCTCTGGAATGTGTGCTAATGTGCTGGCATTACTGCAATTAGTGTGAGAAAAAATAGACTTCTTTGACATTTATTTCAACAGGACTTTGGGATCTCTGCAGCAGGTGACAAGACTTCTTGTCAAGATACACACATGGATGTGCCATGTGTGTATGATGATAAATATAATCTCCCTAGCTCACAAACATGGTCTTCAATTATAGTGGGCAGATCTTCCTTCTCCCGATCCTTACTTTTGCCCTCTGGGACTTGGACATTGTGGTTGGAGTCCCTGCTGTTCAAGACTGAGGCAAAGAAGTCCTTGAGCACCTCAGCCTTATCCATATACTTTGTCACCAGCTCTCCATTTTCCTTCTGGAAAGGTCCCACATTCTCCCTAGTCCGCCTTTTCTCACTGATACACCTGCAGCAGTGCTTCTTCCCCTCAATGTCCCTAGCCAGATTTAATTCTAGCTGTGCTTTAGCTTTCCTAACCTGAGCTTTGGTTGCACGAACAATTTCTTTGTATTTGTCCCAGGTGACCTGTCCTTGCTACCACTACCTGTAGGCTTTCTTCTTGCATCTAAGAGTGTCCAGGAGCTTTCTATTCATACATGCAAGCCTCCTGGCGTTCTTGCTTGCCTTCCTCTTTTTTTGGGATGCATTGCTCTTGGGCCTCGGAGATTATCCTTGAACGTTGTCCAGCTTTCCTGGGCTCCCCTTCCTTCCAGAGTTTTTTCCCGTGGCACTCTGCCAAGGAGGTCCCTGAAGAGGCTGAAATCTGCTCTTCTGAAGTCCAGAACAGTGAGCTTTCTATGCACCCTCCCTGATGCCTTGAGGATCTTAAATTCTGCCATTTCATGGTCACTTCAGCCCAGGCTACCCTTCAGCTTCACTTCACTCACCAGCCCCTCCTTGTTGGTGAGGACTAGGTTCAGCATAGCACCTTTTTAGTTATCAAGTTATCATCAGTGCATTCCAGGAACCTCTTAGATTGCTGGTGCTCTGTTGTGTTGTCCTTCCAACAGATGTCAGGGTGGTTGAAGTCCCCCATGAGGACCAGGGCCTGTGACCGTGAAGCTTTGCCTTCCTGATCAGAAGGTCTGTAGCAGACTCCTACTGTGATGTCCCTTCCCCTGCCTTCCCTTTAACCTTTACCCATAAGCTCTTTGCTTTTGCTTTGCACGTCCCCAGGTGAAGCTCCATGGACTCTAGTTTATCGTTGATGTAGAGGGCAACACTCCCCTTCTTTCCTGCCTCTCCCTCTTGAAGAGTCAATAACCATCTGTCCCCAAGCTCCAATCATGAGATCCACCCCACCATGTCTCAGTGATGTCAATGACATCATAACCCTGTAGACTTGCACATATTTGCAGTTCTTACTGTTCTTTCTGTTTGTTCCCCATGCTCCTTGTGTTAGTGTAGAAGCTTTTCAGTTGTGCCATTATTGGAGCTGACTTGCAGACTGATTTTCCCGTACCCTGGTCTTTCGTAACTCTTGTCTCAGTCTGTACTCCAATCCTAGGCTCAGATCCCACCTGTCCATGCTCAGGCACCTCTGTAGCTATCAACCTATTTCTACCCCTCATGTCATCACTACCACACAGATTACCACATGATGTTTTCCTGTTGGCAGCTACTATCTGTAGGGGATCTGGCTCATCTCTGCAAGATTTTTAACTGCATTATTTTGGCCCCAACATGGTTCTGGGTAGCAGGTTGAAAGCCCTTACTAGTTCCCCATTGCTCCTACACTTGATGTGTCCTCCCACACCTTGCCACATGGAAGCCTGATGACTCCCCTCCCCCTTTCACATCCCATTTAAAGCCCTGTCAACTAGTCCTGCCATCTCCTCCACAAAGATCCTCTTCCCCCTTCAAGAGAAGTGTCTCCTGTTTGGTTTCAACAACCCTGGTGCTGTATAGATCAGACCACTATCGAAGAACACAAATTTATAGTGATGAGCTATGTATTAAAAGACTATATGGCTCCTTAATCCAATGGCTCTGCCATCGGTTGGTTGGAGAGGGTCTTCTTAGGAGAAATGCAGCTGAGTTGTGTGCAGTAGCTGATGGGGCATAGAGGCTGTGCTGGAGTTAATCCACTGCCATCTTTCTTTATCTTGGTCAGATGCTTTGTTCATGTTTCCATGAAAGCAGCAAAGTGACTTTTCATTATGCAAACTACTGCTACTTCTTGGCCTGGGAAACCCTCCAGCAAGGATCAGAGGGTGACTTTCTCTTTCCTTGACCTAAAAAAATGGTAAGACTACATAGAGTTAAGTGAGGAACAGGACTGGCGCCTGCATAAGAGGTTTAATCTCTGATTCACTGGGGAATGAGGGGTAAGTTGCTTCACTGTCTGCATTTTTGTCTTTCCCTTTACTTGTCCTATGTTGGCCCCAGTTCAGGAAAGAACTGCTATTTGGAAAAGTGCTTACTGGTCTTAATGTGAGTGTTTCAGTGCTTTCCTGAGCTAGTCTTGGAGTCACCACTGGATATGGAGAAAACAAAGATGTTTTTCACGGATGATCAGGGGCATACGCTATGATTAAAATTACAGTTTGGAAGTGATCAGGTAAAAATTTTCTGTTTGTTTTGGGTTCATTTTGTTTGTTTGGTCTTTGATTTGTGTTTTGGTTTTGTTTGTTTGTTGTTGATGCTTTTTAACAGAAAAGTAACGTTGTCTAATTGTTTATCGTGAAAAGCATCTACCCATTTTGAAGCTGAAATCTATGAAAACTGAGTGCAAGCGTTTCATTTTTTCCATCAGTTTTCCACAGTTTTCACAGTTCAACTGTGAAAAATTATGACCATCTTAAGTGTTTGTCCAAAAAGAGAATTATTTTATGGTTTATATGTTACCTATTATACAGTGATGTTATATTACTATTTTATAATACAAATGGTATGATAAAATTACTTGGAAATTAGTTAGTATTAGGGATTCAGGGGAAAAAATGTCATGGCTGTTCCTTGCAATGGACAATATTCAAATATTGGGGTGAACAAAGCCCCCTCCTAATTCCTCCCCCTGACACTTATGTCATTGGCAAGCATAGATCATGAATTCTTTGTTACTGAATGCAGACTTCTCTACATAATTGAGTTTGGGTCTGATTGATTTCTTCTTCTTGAATTTACAACCATGATACCTTTTTAAAACTGCTTTGCACACCTGTTCTCGTGCAGTATTTTGTTGTGATGTATCCACCTCATGCTGGAAAACTGTGGTTTATTTCCATTTATTTTGTTCAGTGGATGATATATCATTAAGTTTTTGTGTTGCTCATATTTCATGCAAGTTGATAAGAACCAGAAATGTGAAGAAATGAAGAAAAGCAGATTTAAGATTTCCTATTCTCCCATGACTAACTTTCACTTAGATGAAGAGTTTGTGAGGAGACACGAGCAGGTTATACAGTCATTTCTCTACCAGTAAGCTGACTGTGTCACTGGTCTGAACCTTACCATCTTCTCATGATGATTTCCATGTGAGAAGAATTCACATATGTGTACTGCTGACTCTTTTGCGTGCGTGCCGTTCCCTTAATAATGGCCTGTGGATTATGGTTCAACTCTGCCAGTACAGTTGTCAAAGTATAATTTACCAGATTGTTTGTTTGTTTGTTTGTTTGTTTTTACTGGGGAGTGCAGTAGTATTTTCAAATCAGGGGGATGCAGGGTAAGTTTAAATCTCACAGCACAGGTAGATGAGCAGGAAACAAAGAGATTTCTGAAGATAAAAGACAAACTGCAGTTTGCACAAATGATGCACTTGAGTAGTGAACCTGCTTGTTGTGCAGAGATTTACACCTGTGATGATGCTGCACCATAACATCTTGACCTGTGTGAACCTCCACCCCCAAACCTGCAGGGGAGCACATGGCAGCAGGTTTCATCCATGCCAGTGAGTTTAGTTCATTTGCAAAAGATTTCTGGGAAGTAACTTTTCATTACAAAGGGCTGCCACTAAAAAAAAAGAAAAACAAAACCCCACAAAACCAGGCAAAGAAAACAACTGACAAGAGGGAACACTGTGGCACATCTCCGTGAATTTCTTAAGCTCATACATTTTATAAGTATTTAATGTGATACCTTGTAGGAATAGGAAGCAGCAGGTGGCTGCAACAACTTTAAAGAACTGCTTTTATCTGTCATTTCTTTTACAGTGCTGCCCAACAATCTCCCTGACAGGTATCACTTGCAGAACATCACCATTTCTCTTAGTATAACCAGTATAGGTTGGTAATAATGTGCAGCATTGTAAAATTTAAAAATTAATAGTCAAATGATTGCATTATTGTCTCCTAGTAGAAAAAAACCCCTCCACCTTACAGCAAAAGCCTTTAAAGTGCTTTGGCTGTTTCCCAAAATAGGTAATTAACACTCCACCCCTCCCTACTGTCTGAAGCCCACACGCTATTGCAAAGCGGGAATTGCTAAGTGTCCTCTGAGGAACTGGGCAGGTGACAGGGAAGGCTCTGCCCAGTGTCCCTCTACATGGCAGTGCCAGCCATACCATGCCAGGAAAACCTGCTCCAATGGCAACAGTTGCAAGTTGGTCTTTTATATTACTGGAATAAGCCATGACATTCAAAACTGAGAGACAACGTGTTGGGAAGTCTAGAGAGAGTGGATTTGCTTTCCTCAACACCAAAACAAAGCCTCTGCAATGTTACATATTCTGATCACAAAAGTATCTTGCATTAGGGCTTTCAGTGTGAGATAATTGACCTTGACATTGCTTTCAGCTAAGGGCACATAACTCTTATCATAGTGACTTATCTGCAAGAAATGTGTGAAACTGCAAAGAATATTTCCTTGCTATCTTCTCCTTCTTTTTTTTTTTTGGTTTAATTTTATTCTTGAAATTTGTGCACTGCAAGGACAAGTAGGCAGAAGTGTAGTGAGGGATAGAAGGTATTTTATGTGGATGAACACATGAAGAGGTGATTATGTATTGCTAAAAGTCTAATCCTTGGATAAACTACAGTTTGCTATTAATTCTTTGGACTTGCTTAGCTGCTACTTAACATTTCCATGACTTAACAATTATATTCTTCAGCTAAGAGTAACTTTTCAACAAAATGCATAGGGATTAGAAACATTGATAATTATATTAATTAATATTAATGAGAGTGACAATATTTGTAGTCATATGACAAACATGAGGAAAGCAGGGGTTTAATATTATCAATTAATTCTGTTTCTAATTGCTTTCACTATTCAATTGTCAGAACGTGTTCCACTTGGAAAAGGGATGTGTTAAGCAGGAAACACAGACCAAAATTAAGGGGAGAGAGGGATGTGTATTTGTACATGGTATTGTCTGTTATCCAGAAAGATATTCAGCCTTGTGTATGGGCTTTGCATTTTCTCCTGTCTGTTATACATGTCAGTCATCTGGAGTAAAGGGTTCAATCTCAGCTAAGCTGGGTATGTAGATAGAGAGGCAGAAAATGCCACTTACTGTAGAGTTCTCCAAATTATCAAATATCCTTCTTCCCACTCCTTCCCAGAGGTGCAAGCTGAGCATAAGGACAGCAAGACAAGCAGAGCTTGGAAAAGAGAGCTCAGCATGTAGATCTATACTGACTACTCAGATTTGTTCGACACATCTGATTGGATCGAAGTTGTCTCTAGAGGAAGGCAAAGAGCTGCAGTCCATTGGCCTTAATCCTTCCCTGTGCTCCCGTATCTTTATACTGCTCCACCAGCTCAGGACTGCTGTAAAACCAACATAATCCACCTTCAACGCTCCCCAGTGTGAGGAAAATCCCACACCAGATCCCTCACTGAGTATCACAGCTGCCGAAGAGGCTTCTTGACACCGGGAAGAAGGCAAAATGCTCCTTGCACTGTGTCCAGTGCAGAGCTGAGCCATGAGATGATGCTCTTGCTTGGTGTCCGTCCATTGGGAGGCATCCATGGGGAAAAAATTCATATCCATAAAGTTTTCTGCATGAAAGTCTTCACGTCCTGGAACCACTCTCCTCAGAGAGATTTCAGCCCATAAAGAAATCTTAATGCACTGAAGTTTCCTACCACACAGTGCCTTTACCACATAACAATCCACGAGGCCAATAAAACAAATAACGACCGTCTCCTGGGGCAGCCGCAGTAAAAGAAGCCAGCAGTTAGGAATTGTACTTTTGATGGCTCTGCAGTAAGGATAGCAACACTCTCCACAGCTGCTAATCCTCTTGTGCGTACGCTCACTGCCCTCTCAGGCTGTGCCCCGGGTATAGTGAACAACATTTTGGGCTTGGCTTTCCCTGCTCATCTTTAGGGTGACACCCCTGTAAATACCTCACCAAACATCACACATAGGGCTGAAGGGAGCTTTCACCCAGTAAATGCTGGTTTAGTTGCTGTTTGGCTTTTACCGGCCAAACTGGGAAAAGTTACTGTCTGTTCACCTTGGCTCTGTGGATGCTGGGCACAGTGGCTTGGGGGGCCATCCAGTGGCCTGATCCACACCCTGGTGAATCTGGGAGCCTGATAAGGAAGGGGGAATAGCCCCAAATTTCTGCTTTCTGTGGGCTGGATACTCTGCCCATCCCATCCTCCCTGATTGTTGACAGATGATGCTGATCCCTAGTGTATTTAGGAAGCACAGTTTCACCCTGTTGGGCAGGCCACACTGCCAAAAGCCATTCAGGACAGAGTCAGATCTTTTGTGCTGGTATAAATGTTGCTGCTTCTCCACACTCCATCAGGGGACACAGCTCAGAATTAGTCCTTTTGTGTTTGTTTCCACTATGCCAGGATGGACCTGCGAGCCTTTGCTTTTCCCCCTCAGGAAGCATAGATTTAACGTATCGAATGCACTAGAAATGCTTAACGAGTGCTCAGTGAATATTAATAAAAGTTTGGACGTGACTCAGGCTACAATGGATGAGAAGTTTGAAAGCTTTGGTTCAAGATTACAGGAGGCTGTGAGAAAATATGGTATCCAGCAGCTAGCATATAGTGCAGATATTTCACTATCCAGGGATCTCTAATTACTAATAATGTACAGGAACAGTATGATACGTCCTTACAATTGCAGAATCCTTTTCAAATATAATCTTTAATAGTTTATTTGACAACCTGTAAAATTATAGAAAATTATTAGTCTTGGGAATTACAAAAATCCCTATAGTACAGTCAAACAATAAAATTATAATTACCTGTGGGTAATTGAAATTTAACTGTTTTTTTATTGTATATTACACATCAATAGCAACATAAGTTCAAGAGTGTCTCCCTCCCCTCCCTTTTCTTTTCCGTACAGAAGCGGAGAAAATGGACAACCCTGCTGGTAGCTTGTGAGCTCTTGTCACAGAACAGAGCTTGAACAATTTCGATTAAAGCAGTACGTTCGAGACTGTCATTAGACCTGCATTAAATTACATATCTGGAATGTTAAAAATGAAGAGTACTGAAGCTTATTCACAGCTGCCTGTGGTAAAGTATGTAGTCAAGGTTTTGATTATCTTTCAAGTTCTTATTTTTCTCTTTTCTAAAAGTTATTGTTTCCTCAAACAAATATCTAACACATTTAAGAACAGAATGAGCACATGAGCAGAATTGCTTAAGATGGATAAAGCATTAGCATGTTTCCATTCTCTGCTCGGTAGTATTGTTTAGCACTAACAATGGTAATTTATCAATTATATGAGAGGGAACAAAGCTCTTTGCCATCTCATAGCTCCAAAACTACCTATTACAGGCCCAAGGCTTGAGACCCCTTCCAGACCTTGGGAGGCATCATTTAACATCAGCGTTTGCATTGCTGGGCTATGCCTTGTCCTCTCTTAGTGATGCCGTGGTGGCTGCTCAGTACTCAGCACCACTGTACATTGAGACTTCCATGGCTTCTTTTCTAAACCAGAGCAATTCCAACCTCTTTTCTTTTTTCCTTCTGAACCAGGGCTCTTCATAATAAGGTGAGACTCTTCCCTAGCCTTCATGTCTACAGCCTGCTCTTCATACCTCGTAGGTAAGACCATCCAGTCTCCTTGTGCTGTGTTGCTTGTGGTGGCATTAGAGATTTTTGGAACAAGGTTAAGGACAAAACCCAATTTTTTTTTTTTTGGATGCTGTTTGGCCAGCATAATCTGTAAAATCAGTATGTTTGACAATTAATTGTCTACATGGCAGCTTTATTAATACTACTGAGATGCACAGTAATGGTGTTTGCATCCATAAAAAGATCAGGCTGGCTACTTTGATTATGCAAAGTGCTTTGTGATGATTCTGTGAATAGCTGCACAGGTGAAAATACCACTGTTTGATTAAGAGCTTCAATTAAAGTGTTTAATACACAAACTTTAATGTTAAGAGAGGAATCACAAAGACTGAGTACAACATAATGGCAAGCCAGATAGTGTTATGATTATTATTACTACTATTTATTTACCATTGAAATACTGACTGATAACTGGGAAATGGAGCTCCTGAGTCCCACAGAACTCACAATAACAACTTTTGTTTTGGAGGAGGCAACAATAGCAAACCATGTCTGCTTTGTGACAAAGTTAATGGTGTATACAGCCCAGTCTGGAAATCTATGATCCTGAATGGGTTTTTGCATTTCCAGAGATCAAAGAAGGAAATCAAAACTTAATCTGCCAGCCTTGGTTTTTTTAGATGTCTTTTACTTCTCCACCTGCTTTTCTTCCCCAGTCTGTTGGTATGAAGGGCATCCTGCACATTAGGTATGTGATGCATATTTACCCAGCGGAACAGCTGGAAAGTTCTCATCAAAGTGGTATTTAATGAGGGACCTGAGGTGGGAGATTTTGCCTTCCTCACTTGTCCTGCCTATTTGAGACTTTAAAGTGTCTTGGCTTCCTAAAAGCTAAAGTAGTGCATTTGCCTAAGACATAAGCCAAGTATGAATCTTCCAAAAGGAGAAACCCCAGGAGGGACTTTATCATCAAAATGTTGAGGTCCTGGAACATGTCCAGAGAAGGGCAATGAAGCTGATGAAAGGCCTGGAACACAAATCCTGTGAGGAGAGGCTGAGGGAGCTGGGGTTGAGCTCAGGGGTGGCCTTATTGCTGTCTACAACAGCCTGAAGGGAGGTTGTAGCCAGGTGCAGTTGGTCTCTTCTGCCAGACAACCAGCAATACAACAAGGGGACACAGTCTCAAGTTGTGCCGGGGGAGGTATAGGCTGGATGTTAGGAGGAAGTTCTTCCCAGAGAGAGTGATTTGCCATTGGAATGGGCTGCCCAGGGAGGTGGTGGAGTCACCGTCCCTGGGGGTGTTCAAGAAAAGACTGGATGGGGCACTTAGTGCCATGGTCTAGTTGACTGGATAGGGCTGGGGGATAGGTTGACTGGATGATCTTGGCGGTATTTTCCAACCTGGTTGATTCTATGAGTCTATGAAAACACTTTATGGTGAAAGCTACAGCAGAGGAGAGACAGGGCTGGCTCAAAATCATGATCCTTACGACAAATAGCCATGACCTCATGTAACATAGCGAGGAGATGTAGCTGAGTTTTGTTTTGTCTTGGCTGTTTCTTAGTTCTGACCCGTGTCAACACCTGAAGGCAACAGGTAAGTTTTTCTCCATCCTGATCTTGAATCTCATTGCCTGGCATATTCCATCTACTAAGCTCAATCACTCTAAAACAGAAGCTAGAGAGCTGTTGTCCACTAAGATTTGTACACATAGGATGCTGGAAACCACTAAAATGCACCATACTGCATGACAAAGAGCTGGAGGTAATTTTTTTCCTGCCTTTGAAGGTTCTGCTGGTGTCATTCACTGGGGCAAATTTTTACCATTTTGACTCCAGTGAGAAGAGCTATTATAATGTGTCTTACTCTGCACTGTGATGCAGGGATGAAGTGAGAGCAAAGGATGAGCAATTGTAAGCACTGTCAGAATTAAAGCTTTTTTTGTTTACTAAAAGCCACTTTTATGATGTAGGAATTGGGAAAATACATTGATGCAACTTGTTGAAAAGGACAAAAGTGTTACTGTTTTCTCCCCCAGATATGATTCAAACAGATAGACCCAGGTCTTGTGGTAATGGGAAAATATTTTCAAGTAAAAACACAAGCTTTTAGGGGTAGCCATTGACAAAGAGTAAAATATAATGGCAGGATCCAAAAGGAGCTTCATGGAGCTGCTCATGGAAAGCACCATTAGTGGACTTCAGTTTGCCCCCACCTGTAGGGTGTTTGGTCTCACAAATGTTTAGGTGAAGAAGACTACAAACTTCCATAAAATAATAAGCCCTCCCAAACTTAGGCTGTTTTTCTTTCTTGCGACTGAGGTTAGAAGGTCAATAAAAGAGTTAATCCTAGCCTGTTCTACAAAAGGGAACAGCTCACACTTGGGAGACTTCAGAAGCCTTTGGACTGTGTGCATATGGATATTGTTATTTCCTGCCACAGCTGTCCCAAGAAGACAGGGTGGGGAGTGCTGTTCTTTTGAAAGGGGTGTTTAGCCTTTAACTAAGTCAGCTGGAATGATAATACAAAGGTTAGTGTAAAATGTTTCTGAAAGCAAACCCCAATTCAATAACATTCTGGATTTTTTTAAAATTTTTTTTTTTCCCTGTGGAAACTTAAAATTAAAACTTGCTCTAAAGCAACAGAGGCCAACTGCAGCATTTCAACCAAATGGCTAGGAGAACCTTGTGATTTAGGTTCAGTATTTTCATAAAGTTGATTTAAACATTTAAATGCATTAACAATCTAAACAAGAAAGTAGAAATACTCAGTTTTAAGCAACAGTCAGCAAAGCCACCTCTCCTCAAAAAAAAACCCAAAACAACAGCCAACCAACCAACCAAAAAAGGTGTACTGATGAGAAATATGACATAAATTTACTAAATGAGGTGGTGGACCTGAAAATGTAAGAGACCTGAAGAGTATTCTCTCTGAAAAACAAATCTCACACTTCATTGTGTTCTCACATGACAGCCTCACTGAATGCTTCTTTGCTGAGCACTTTCATCTTGCTGGAGCAGTGGCTTCAGAGAAGCCTCAGAGCATGATACGACCTGGCCACTGTAAGGAGAAACAGAAAGAAAGAAACAGATTTTTTTTCTTAAGCAGCATCTTGTATTCAAATAAGAGAAAATGTAGCCAGTGCTCTGCTGGCTAACAAACATGTTACCCAGTGATTTTCCTGCACTCAGCACAGCTTTTTGGTATTGTCATTTTCAGAGGTTTGCTCCTTCTGCTGCATGAGAGCTGCACAAATAGCAACAGGCTGGGCCAAAGACATCTTAGAGAGGATAATTAACTACAGAAATGGGCTTTTCTAAGCCTCTTCTCACTTTACTCTGTTTTCACTCTTACCATTTTTGACCACAGAAGGGTTTGAGACCATAGCTGGAGACCATGCCTGCACTATGACCCTGTGTGTGTGTGTAGAGAGGTGCAGGACACTCCCGTTTCTTGCCTCCAGGCAGCTCTATGTTACGCTCAGCTGATGACAGTACCAGGCAGTTACTTATAACAAGGAGAATTGGGTGTCCATTTGCTTTCCAGAATTGAGAGGATGCTGATTGCACAGCATAGAAAATTACCTCAGGCCTCGTTAGGCTGGAAAAATACATACTACAGTCTGGGCTATATGCCTCCCTGACTTGGTGTCCCCCTGCAGAGATGAGGGTCCATACTAAGAAACAGTGTAAATGTTACAGTCGATATCCCTTGGCAGAGAAACTGCACTGCAATTTCTTTTTTCCTTCTTTTCTTCTCTTTGTGCTGGCTTCTGTGCTACCAGCTAGCCATTGCCTATAAGGGAATGGCATTGTGTTAAAGTTATATAGTGTATCATATTAAATTTTATAACAGTGCTTTGTGTTTTGAAAAGACTGGGGGGGGAAACAGCATCAATCAGGGAACCACATTTGATAGACTTGGAAGGGGCCTCCTGGGTCATTTTGGCCAAGACCTCTATGAAACGGGAAGGCTTCTGCAAAATACCTTTCCCATAAATGTATCTAACCTTTCCTTAAAGACACTGAGTGATTGTGTCATAAATACTGCCGGCAGGTAAACTAGTCTGATTGACCTTATGATCAAAAAGTGGCTCCTAATACTGTACATAAGGTACAATTTTCCATTCTTTCAGCTGTAGCTAAGCAAGAAAAAAGGACAAATACGCAGTAATGGGCAACAGTAGAAACTGTGCAAACAATTTTGCTTTCACTTAACTGCCATCCCCTACCATAAATCAGGATGTACCATTGATACTCGGTTTCCCAGTGTAGTGTCTGTGATCCTTGTGATATCTATCTCACTTTGTCTCTTGACTTTCGGAGAGCAAACGTTACAGAGTGTAGAAGTAACGAAGACATACGAGCAGCACCGTCCAATTCAGAAAGCCATCCGAAACCCTACGCGATATAGTTAAGGTATTTATTTCTATTTTCTATTTATTAGAATTTGTGAGTTGTTTCTTGCCAGGACCACAGGAGTTAGGGGAAGCACAGGGCTTTCTATGTCTCTGTCAGAGTGTCAAAGAATAATTTTCATTCTCTTCCAACAATTGTGCATACTGAGAAATAAATACCTGGTAGTTTAGCTGTTTGTTGTTGCAATAGTAATGCATCGTGTGCTGGTTATGGCCCCATACTGCTCTGCTTTCTTTCTCTCAGTGAATATTAGGAGAAGTGTCGTTTTGTGTAGATGTGTTATTAAATCACAGACACATTTGCTTCTGAGAGGTTCCTGTGCTGCACATAAACTATCCTTGGCTTGCCTTTTTTTGCATTTTTTGTCTTGTAAGTACTAAAAGGTGGTGAGAGGGCTGAAGGTCAGTTGTTTTCCCACTTATTTCTGTCAAGCATATGGAAATAGGGTGTCTCCTGGTTTCCTTCTCACCTGACTGACCATTACCTCATTCATTCTGGACACAGAGGAAGGTTAGACACCCTTCAGTGTATCCTTGCAGCTCCCAGGGGAAAGCGTGTCTTTAAAAGCCAAACACACAACCATGGTGGCAGAGAGGCATTGTTGTCAGATGTGAAAACAAACCACCAGCTTATAGTCTGACATCAGGGTTTGTTACTGTCACCAGCCACTTCCTGAACCTTGAATATTGTATCCAAAGAAGACACTGAAAAGATCCAGTGAAATCTTGTGGAAATCTGGGGACAGATATTTCACCTGATCCTCAGGAGGCCCAGGGACAGCCTTTCTTTACCAGACAAGCTCACGCAGGCTACTGTCCCAGACAAGTGTGTTTCAGACTAGCTGAGGAAGACTCTAGGGGAACTTCTTCTAAAGATTTGGAAAAAAAGTTTTATAAATCTGAGGCATCCTGAGCTTGGTTTTAATGTCCATTCATTGTTCTGGGGTAGATCAGGTCATCCTCTCTTTTTTGGGGTGCTGTTTGTTTGTTTGTTCCGTAGTTGTGTTTCTCGTACACAGCAGTCTGCTGTCTAATGGTCCAGGAAAGCTGGAGTTAAGTCCTAAAAGCAAACTACACAGAAATAGTAAGATCATTTAGAAAGAATATGGCAGGCCTGGGTTTGAAGACATGCTGGTGCCTCTGCATGGACCTGCCCGCACTTCTATGCCTCATGCCTTTGTGCCAGTTCAGACTGACTTGTCCTCAACTCGGTGCTAATCATTTTACAAAGACATTAAATAAGTCCTGAAAATACAGATTATTTTCCAACGTGCCTTCTTTATACAGTTAACTAAATGCCGTCTCTTCTCTGATGATGTGCAGAGTTTTAAAATATTTGTTTAGTATTTAATCATGGAAATAAAGGCTAAAATACTTCTCACCCCATTGCTTAAGGGCAGAGGCTAGTGAGATCTTGGCAGTTCAGTCTGACATTATAAAATCACAAGTGTAAAATACCTATGAAAAAGAATACAACTACTAAAGGACCTGTTATGTATTTCTTAGAATATTTTCAGCCATTGTCTTGTTCTCATTGAATTATTAGATCAAACTTCCGTCATAACAGAGAAGAGACAGTCCCAAGCCAGCTCACCCCTCATTCCCTTCCTTGCCTTAACTCAAGCTGTAACATAAGCCCTTTGACCCTCAGGTTAGTTGCAGCCCACACAGCATTGATTTGCTTACACAGGATCCTGGGTACTTGACCCACATGACAAAATCAAGTCCACTCTCTTCACACTTACCTGCTTCCATCTCACATATCCCCCATTTTCCTCCTGGTTCCCTTCCATTGCCTAGACAGTAATTACTTGGGGAGTAGAGACATATTTTTGTTCTGTTTTGTTTGGAGTGTGAAATGGAGGCACAGGGCTTTTATTGTTCTTTTAGTATTATTATTTTTCTTGAGGAATGGGTAATTTTTTTTTACCACAGTGTTCTGACCTGTGAGTGTGCTGTTGGTTACTGCTGAAAACACAAAGTGCACTTGCATCAGGTGCACCTGAAATAACAACAAAATGAAATATCTTTGAGATTTTCTGATCCTGTTCAGTGCACATGCCAATCAGAAGCAAATATGGGGCTGTATCTTGCAATCCATTTTGATATTTACAACAGAACATGGCATATCATTTAATTTAAGTTTGCAGCATGCTCAGTGTAATTAATGCTGTGCAGTGCCTAGAAAATCCTGATTTCTTAATGTGATACAATGCATGCATGCTGAGACCATTTTTTTAAACTCCTGTATCATTTTGGAACATTAATGGGGAGGCACTGCCACTAAACAGGAAAAAGAGACATGCTTGCTTTCCCTTTATGAAACTTCCATGCAGCTCCCCCAAATATGATGCAAACTACAGGTTTGTTTTAAAAGAGGGGGGAGTCAGAGATTTAATTTTCCCTTGACACAGCATGATGCCTGAATAGCCAGGCAGCTATTCCTAAATTATGTGCATTTCATTCCTAGAAGCTGTGAGCATTTTGAATGGGCTGTTGTTAAATAGACTACACAAGCATAAATACTAAAGGGAACAGCTTACTGAAATTTTGGCATGAGCAGAAACCTGATATCTATCACAGTAGTATCAGGGCATGTAATAATAATGCATATTGATTTGCTGGGAGTGTTAAGAGAGGGATTTTGGTATTCTGGGATGAGAACTGTTAAACTTGGGAACATCTTTTGTGATTATAATGAGCCCTGGTATTCGTGTACTGTGGGTTTGGCAGGGACAAAAATGTTCCTGTGTTAATCCTTAGACCTATGAGAGTGCCCTGGGTCTCATTTTTTGGAATCAAACTCAGGAGATTGGATGCACGATAAAGACATACATATATATTACGTACAAGCATGGGGTATTAGCATTTACATCTGCACCTAGAAAATTAGGTAACAAAAAGGCACCATGTTTGGCAAGAAGGGTAGGGACCAAAAGCCCTCAAGGTCAGAACATTTACTATCATAACTTCAGTGATGTTGAGTCTTCTTTTACCTACTTCAACAGGCAGCTAGATGCTTCAAATGGTGCAAAAATACGAGAGAAGGAAAGAAAACCAAGTCAGCACAACCTCTATCATTTTGCAAGGTATCAGTTTCTACCAGACTGTACTATAAAATGTGCTGGTTTTAGACCTGTTGATAGCAACACAGATTCTTCAGGTCTTCCAAATAAATCAGTTCCTAAATATAATGCTTCAACTTCTATATTTTCATCTGACCCCTGACAATTCAACCTTAAGAGTAACTGGTCCTGTCTTTGAACCTCTGCAAATACAGTGAGGGACAAATTATTGATTTAGATTGATTTTTATAGGCATATGAGACAGATAGGATATCAAGTGTCACACTGTATGTATTACACACCTGGAAAACATCCATAGGTGACGAGGCACAGTCCAAGAGTATGCAAAGGTAACGGTCAGTGAGCAAATTAACCCATCCTGCCACAAGATACCTCTCTTGAGTAATTATGTAAGAGAGACATCAGCTGGGAACAACTTAGTTGGCCACATCTGAATTTCAGGGTGTGATGAGATGACTTTTCTGTTGGGAAGCCACCCTTTGCTGTTTCCACATGCAGGAACCAGAAGGGTTATTCTAGTACAGATTGCCCAGTACATTGATCTGTTCCCATTTTTGATGTCATGCCTCTCAAGAAGGGGCTGGAAGAACAGGCAGTGATGTGACTGAAATGAAGGGTTGGACATTTTCACACCTGTAATTGAGGGGTTTGGTGCTGTGGTTATTCCAGAATGCAGAATGTTACAAGACAGGGCAGTGGATTTCTCAGAAGTGAAAGCATTTGTGAACTGGCTCTTCAGTTTGTTACATAAACTGTCATTGATATTAATAGCTCTGAGCCTCTGTAAGGACCTAAAGCCCCCAAGGAAACAGCAGAACAAAAGATGGCAAAACCAAGGTGGCACCAAGGGTCTTATCTCTAGGGATGATGCCTAAGACGTGCGATAGAGTGCTGGCCCACCCGTGTGCGAGTTTGGCAGGGGAAATCATCCTTCTCCCACCATCTCACTTCCCTCATCTATAATGAAGGAAGGAATAATTTTGCAACATACTTTACATTGACATTGCTTGCTAACTTCATTACTGTTTGCAACAGCCTGTGCAATCCTTGGAGGAGAGGCATAATAACAAAGAAAAAAATATAATTACCAAGCATGTAATTTTCATCTATAATCTTCATTTCAGGATTCACTATTTCTGATGTCAGTATTTTATAATGGAAGAATGAGATATGCAAAGTTTCTGTTTGATGGAAGTAAATTCAGATTTAATATTGCCGAGGAGCTGAATTTTTAATACACTACAGCAGTGTGCAGACATTCCCCCTGTTTTCTGCTCCTGCCGCTCCTTTGTGCCAGTTCAGTGATGTTCCATGACCAGGCAGAAAAATGGAAAGAAGCTGCTTAGAATTTTCAGTAGGGTGACAGTACTTTGTCATTTAGCTCTGTCACGATAATTGAGTGTGTCACACAACGAAACAACACGACACACCCCCAGTAAATGAAAAGTTTTCAAAGTGATGTACAGCCCTTGTCAACTGCCAAAGCTTTTGTTTGTTCACAGGGTGAGGCAGCATTTCCAGGAGAAAAACCACATGGAACAGTGACACTTAGAAAGCTGGTTGTAAATTGATTTCCTCTGTGTTTTTATAAAACTGGATATATCATATGAGTGGCAGTAAAATATCCTCTTTTATCACATGCTCCTGGCTTCCAACCTGCTGAGGACTCTCCACAAATTCTTTAGGAATTTACCTCTTTTCGTTAAATCGGGTTGGATCTCATTAATAAAAGAATGGTATAATGGAAAAGAGTTTCTAAAATTATACTGTAACCTAGAATTGCAGGATTCAGCTTTCTCTGCCTGAAGAAAAAAATTCTGAAGCATTAAACTTACTTTATCAAGCATTGCACCTGACATGCTCTCATAAATTTTACATACATTTTAACTTATTTTAATATTATGCAGGCTTGGTTTAAAATATTCTCGTGAAGTAACTAAAATGAAGCTGCTCAGCCATAAATTAGAGCTAAAAAAATACTTATTCCCACCACTCCATCAATATTTTTTTACTTAAAATCAGGTGTTGGATATAAGTTCAAGTTTCCCTTGCTGGGATATTTTGTACGTCTTAATAGGCCCACCACAGAACCAGTGAGCCACATTTCTGTGGGGCCAAATGTGTGCTCTCTCTGCTTTTCTAGAGCTACCTTGCCTGAAAGCAGCCTTTTGCACACTGCACCTCAGCTAGGCCTGGGGTCCATGATGAAACACGGGGCTATAGATATCTAGAGATACAGATACATATTTTCACATGAGCAGCCCTGTGATTTAGTTGGGCAATTAATGAGGCAGGGATTATAAAATAGGCAGTTAATTTTATTTCCAGAAAGCTCTGCCCACAACTGTATACTAACTACTTACGTTTTGGGTTCAAATTCGGCCAGGAAAATCTTCACAAGGATGCTTATGGCTAATTCACTCATTTAGGAGGATCAGAACATTTGGGAAAGTTTAGCCACAAAATGGCTTTGCCCCACTTACAAATAGGCAGCCAGGAGCCCTAGGGAAAGTCTGTGCTACTCACTGTGGTGGAGTAGAAATGCGCCTTTGTGGCAGTGTTGAACTGCTCAGTCATTGAGAGGCTTCTAGATCTTCCCAGGGTGCTGGGAAAGAGGCAGACGATCTCTGGACCTGATCTTGGTTCCTCTTGGCGTGGAGGTCTGCAGAGGTGCAGGGAGCACGGTGTCCGTGGCGCTTCTTGCCACATCGTGAGGCACTTAAATGCTCCCTCCTGGAAAACTTGAGACACTTAAGTTTTCAAGTAGTTCAAGCTCAAAATATCAGGGCTAAGCTGGTCTGAAGCACGAGGCAGAGCAGAACACATTGTCCAAGAGCAGCGGGGCAGGGGCAGCACAACTGCTTGCAACTTTGCTCTATTTATCTTCTTTGCCTGAGTGTAGTGGCTCCTTTGGCCACAGAGATTCACCAATCACAATGGCATTTGCAAAACTGACCACATTAGATGAAACCAGGGCTTGCTCACCCTTATTTGGGCAAGGCACCAACAAGTACCTGTTTATCACTTTGGGAGGGGACATGGCCCAAGCCTTTGTTTTTCTCCTGCCCTTTCTTCCCCCATCAGCAGAAGGGTGAGGCAAGCCAGGACATCTGATAGGCCTATTAGCCATCCAGGACACCCTGCTGGTGGGACAGACAGGATGGGGGCTTTGTGGCAATGCTGCTTGCAGTCCAGCTACAGCACTCCGAGGACATCCCCGTAGCTAATATCATCCAGCAGGTACGACATCATTGACAACTCATCATAAAGCTCCATTTGTGTCCCCATTTCTTCAGCTATTTTTAAGTAGAGCTAAATTACACAAACATTTGCCGATCTAGACATAACAGGACTGTTATGAAATACTGACAGCTTGTTGCCATTTAGCCTGAACACACACTGCAAGTGTCTGTCAGGCCATACTTGGGCAGCTCTGCAGCATGCGACGTGTCCCAGACACTGAAGTGATTATGTCTGAATACTCCTTATCTGATTTAAAAGCCGACAATGCTACACATCTGTGCGTGTGAGACTCTGCTGCTACACTGCGACACCAGTATTTATTTTGCTTCTGCAAGTTAGTTTTCCTTGAGAAGCAGCAGGGGCCTTCTTCAATGAACTGAAAAATGTGTATTGTATGAAGGTCTGTGGAGGGTTTGTGCTGTAGTTCAATGGGCAAATGCAAACCCAGGGGATGACAATTCATTTAAACATTTGGTTTATATCATTAAATGCCAAAAATATTACTGTCTTGACTTTAGCAAACTGAATTCAGCAATTACCCCCACCCCCCCCCCCCCCCCCCCTTTCTTAAATGAAGTAATTATAGCCAAAGTACTCTGTGGATATTTATTCTTTCCTCTCAAAGGTGGAGTTTTGCAACACAAACATTTGGTTTCAGGGTTGAATTGTCAGTATCTGCTCACTTGACACTTTCCTGTTAGTTTGTGTTGGAAACCACCAGTAGTTTCTTTTCTGGTGTTTATTGTGTTACTCTCAGACCTTTGATCAAGGCATCTCGGGTAACAGCAAAGTCTTGCTTAATGCCTATTTGCTATTTTGAATAAAAGTGAAGAATATGGTTTCTGTTAAGGGATCTGTGAAGGCAGTTAATGTAATTGAAAAGCAGAAGGGCATTTATGGAAGTGCATCTGAATGTCCCCATCACATATAATTGCATCAGGAATTCTACATTAACATGCAAGTCTTGTCCAAAGGGAAAAAAACCCAACCAAAACCAAACCCACAACAAAAATCCCAGCTTATTTTTAGGTAGAAGTCCTCAGTGGGCAGTAAATTACCTGTAATATTCCCCAAACTAGCAATTAGCCCTGTTTGCTGACTACCTGAATTGTTTCACAGCAGTTCGGCACAGTCTTAGCAGTTATCACCATACTTATCATCTGAGATTCAGTGTAGGATTCCTGCAGCTTCACATACTGTATGCCTAAGGTCAGTCATATAATCACAAATACATTTTATTTGCTTCCCTTGGTCCTTCAGAACTGTTTTCTCAGGCCTCAATACGTGAGGATAGCTCATGCTGTCATGCTGCCTAAATGACAAGAGTGTGAAAAGAGAAAGCAGTTCGGCAGTGCAGGTGTACCTTGCCATTTGCTAATGTGAGTGCATTTATTCCTGTATTAGCAGATAGTCCTGAGCATCTGCTCTGACAGCGTGAGCTTTCTACCACTTTTCCAGAGTGTTCTAGCAGGCCTAGGGATGTTCTCCTTCTCCTCTACCCTTACGAGACCACACCTGTGTCCAGTTTTGGGCCTCTCAATTCATGAGAGACAGAGATCTGCTGGAGAAACTCTTAACAGAGCACTACAAGGGGGATTGCAGGACTTGACTGTCTCTCCTATGAAGAGACCAAGAGACCTGGGGCTGTTAAGTCTTGGGAGGAGAAAGCTGAGAGGGGATCTTATATACACCTATAAATATCTACAGGATGGGTGTCAAGTTGCAGGTGTGTCTTTTTTTTTTGGTGGTGCCCAGTAATAGGACAAGAAACAAGGGATACAAGCTAGAACACAGGATGTTCCACCTCACGACATGAGGGGGCACTTCTTTACAGTGAGGGTGGTAAAGCACTGGAACGGGATACTCAGAGGTTGTGGTCTCCTCTGGAGACTTTCAGAACTTGCCTGGGTGCATTCCTGTGCAGCCTGCTCTTGGTAATCCTGCTTTGGTAGGGTGGTTGGACTTGATCTCTGGAGGTCCCTTCCAGTCTGTAACATTCTGTGATCCTGTGACTCTCTTCAGAAGTTCTGCCATTTTTCAACACAAGTCTGTAACTCAGAAGTGTATATAACTGGGTAATATGAAAGCAAAAGCTTATGGCTTTTTTTTCCATTAAGGCCAATGAGCAAGTATCATATGCATAAGTATGAATACTTGGCTTTGGAAACAATAGCTGTCTTGCCTGCTTTAGCAGTAGAAACATTCATGGCCTATACATGTACACAAATACAAACATCCTGACAGCATAACCTTAACTGATTTTAAGGAAAGACTATCAAGTGCAAAGGAGATAAATTAAGCAGTTTAAATACAATACAGAAATGTTTGGACCCTGAGCATTAAATTTTTCACGTTAAGCACTATGCACGCTTTTCTGAATAATGCTTTAATTTACAGATTATTTCTCAGGCAAACCAGGACTGCATTAACACCATTTAAATCCCACTTTCTGTGCAGGTTCTGCATCATGTTACACTGACATGAATCTGTTTTCCTGCCTTTCATCTGTTGGACTAGGTCTGAGTCCTTCAGGTAACAAATAAGATGGAATAGGACCTCATGTGGAAGATGAGTGTTTGAATACTCATTTACAAACACAACCTTGAAGCACAAAACAAAAAGACTGCCTTTGTCTGGCTGTAGCTAAAAAACTTAAGCTTCTTGTTTCATGATCAAGAACATAGCTCTGAACAGACAAACTGCTTACTCCATATATTTAAGAGAGGCTCTTCAAAGAGCAAAACATCCGTAAAAGAATAAGCTGCCCAGGGAGGTGATGGAGCCACTGTCCCTGGAGGTGTTCAGGAAAAGACTGGATGGGGCACTTAGTGCCATGGTCTAGTTGACTGGATAGGGCTGGGTGATAGGTTGGACTGGATGATCTTGGAGGTCTCTTCCAACCTGGTTGATTCTATTCTATTCTATACCACCCTGATTTTTATTTTTTGGTTGGTTGTTTTTTGTTGTTTTGTTTTTTGTCTTTGTGGGGACAGATTAACATAAAGTATACCAGCTGGTAAGAGGACACAGCCCTGAGCTGCCCTGCCATTGCATACCCAGTCATGCTTTTGGAAAGCAAAGGCAGATGACAGAAGATTGCAGGTTAAAGAATTACTTCCTTGTGGGTTAGGGTTTTAAGCAAGGACACTGAGACAGGAGACACGTGATCGACTTTATACTCTGAGAACCACTCAAAATGGCTCCAAATCTCTACTATTTCAGAGGTACAGTCTCAGGTTGGGAGTCTGTAGGTTACGAGATCCCATTTAGTGGCTTAGTGAGAGAGTGACCAGGTGAGCTGTGAGCTGCTTGGCCATCTTCACAAGGCACAAAGCATACACATAAGGAGAAAAGAGAAGACTTGGTAGGGATAGTGTTCTTTAAAAGAACTTTTCTTCCCAGAAAAAAAAAAAAAGCCTTTGGATTGAGTTGTCTCCACCCTTACTAAACAAGGCCTTGACTAAGAACAATATAAATAAAATCATAAATTAACAGTCATCCCTGTTATGAGCATGAACAGGTCTACCTGGCCAAGCCAGGCAAAAGCAGATTGATTAAACAACAAAGTTCACCTTGGTTTCCAAGTTGAAAGCTCATGCTGTTTCTTGGCAGACCAGGCATGTCAGGCCTGTAAATATCCACTTGCTACCTTGCTTCAATAAGCGTTAAAACCAGCACAGTATGAATGTCTTGGGGAAAATCCATCTGGGAGCTGCATTCTGGGGGAAAAAAATGAAAGGGAGGTAACTGGATACCACTCCCAGTATGTGTTTGTTTATTTACTGATTTCATAGTCACTTTAAGGAACTTCAGATTCTCCCTCCTCTCATCTGAACATTTCATGTTTTAGACCTTTTCTGTTAAAATGCAGAGTGACTACTTGTGGGGAAAGATGTGGCAAAACCCAGCAGTTCTTCAGCTAAAGGTAACCGACATCATCTGGCAGAGGCAGAGGTTTGTATTTGCCGTTTGATTTTACAGCAGTGGAGGTTTATGTGGGCACACCTTACCATGAAGCTGCGTGCCCACTATGGCAGAGCAGCATCACCTGGAATAAAGCCAACCCAACATTAACAACTGAGAGGTCAGTGCATCCCCAGACAGTGATCTGGGGCAACCACAGACACTTAGATGTGGGAAAGCTGCTGCATTTACATCTCAGGGGTTTGAGGTTGGAACACATGTGCTGAACTTTAAAAAAACTGTGTGAAAAACCAGTTACATTTTGCTGACATGGCAGGACTAGAATTGACTTTTTTTCTCTTGATGTCCTGCTATGAACAAAGCCTTGACATTATGTTGTGGCACCTCTTCTTTCTGTTGAATAAACTAACATGATAGCTTTGGGATTCAGAGGGTGCGTGTGCTTGGCATGAAAAATTTTATGTAAATCCTGTTGTGACAAAGTTAATGCAAAGCTAATGGGGTAAATGAGCCAAAGCAAGCCTTGCCTTTATAGTTTGTTCTGAGTTTTCCTTTCCTCCTTTTTTTCTTTCCCTGAAGCACTGTACTCCAGCATTGATGAAGTTCGAGGACTATACTAATGAAGTACAGTATACATGCTCTAAAATCCAACTATTTAAGTGGATGCTGACCTGTACTGCTGGTTCAGCTTAGAAGCTCACTGGGAATGTTTTGGAGACTTTTAGTATCTCCAAAAGTCCTTTCAGAAAGCAAGCACATGATTCAGGGCCTGGATGCTCGATTTTTACCTTGGCAAAATATTTATCACTCTGACAAACACTTTGTTACAAAGAGCTGGACTATAAAGAAGGCATTTGGCTCTGGAATAATTTGAGATGAAGTTTAGGACTGGGCTGGGCTGTAGGTTTGTGTTACAATATGCCTAAATGGAATGGTTTCACCTTCCTTGCATCCTGGCTAGTGACTATACTGGATCCTGCTCTGCCAAATCTCTGTCACTTTGGGCTTCATTAGCATGAGAAAACAGATCCCTTTTGTCTTTATGTCTCACACAAAAATAACTCACCAGGGCCGATTTGCAGCCATCTCTTCTGGATAGTTGTGTACAGCTACCTCATGCACTCACCTTTAAAGGGATTTGGACAGGATTTAGTTAAGTTCAGTATTTTATTACAGCTCTTAAGTAGGTATCAGTGAAGGTTCCAGTTTACCATGGTGGCCTCAGGTAACTATTCCTAAAGGACTTAGGAGCATTGTCTGAATATTTGTTGGAATAAGCAAATACTATATAATTAAGCCCTTAATTAAGAATTCTGTATTTTAAAAAATAAAGTCCTGCAGCTTTCACATGAACCTGTGGGTTTAAGGGGGTAAGGGGCTGCATTCATTTTCTCCAGCTACTCCAACACCTGTTTTCGTAGATGGAGATATAAAAGCACAATGCTTGATATGGGGGATGAACCAGAACACTGAAAAATATTTGCTGAAAGAAATTCTGCAGGAACACCACAGATGAATAGCAGGTAACTTTTCTGTAATGGAGAAACAGTCAAGGCACATCCATTCTACCAGTGAAAAGAACAGTGCCACTTAAGTGGCACAGGGGTGCAGCGCACCTTTGTTCACAGCGGGAGAACTATGTTTGACCTCTGAACTGGTTATGTAGGGAGGAGAACGGTGTCCACCCTCCACAAGTTATTTTGGGAATAATTCTTCCTCATGCTAAAAAAATAATCACAGTCTGTTCATGGATAATGTGAATGGATGTGAACTTTGTGTGTGACAAGGGTAATTAATTATAAATTATTCCCATTTTTGGTTGGCAACAGTCGTTGAACGCAAATACAATTATGTTAAGGACAGTAGGAGTTACATTAGACAGAAAAGCGTAAGGCAGTTGAACTTTTGGGAAGGCAGCTAGAGGGGGTGCAGGTCGTGCTGTGAGCTATTCAGCACTGGTGAAAAGAGACTGTCAGTGTTTGTTTATTTTTTGTACTCACTACTTAAATAAAGCAAGCTATACTATTTAAAAGCTCTGTGTTGTGCTGTTCCCCTTCTCTCCTCACACTGCTGAAGCTGAATGCCTGTCCCAAGTATTCTGCATTACTGCCTGGGAGGTGGGTGCTGCAGCCGGCAGGAGTGGAAGAATGGGTGTCACGCAAAGGAACAGGAGTGGGAAAACTCTCTGCAGGGCAGGCGTCTAATGCCATCCCCACCAAAACTAGTACGAGTCCTTTCTTTGAAAGCCATGGTTATTGGCAAGGCTTAGAACAGCATCATATGATGCTAAGAGTGAAAGCATCTGAGAGTTTTTTTCAGACCAGACCATGATTAATGTAGGTATTTTTTAAATTTCTGAATTGCAATTCAGTGAAAAATCCACGTTAATGTGACTGAGTTCAGCCCAGTTTTATATATCCAAAGCAGCTTACTCCTTCAGCTGGAATGGGGAGGGTTTCATCCCCTTTGGAATTCTGGGGTAGCTGTCCTTGTGCAAAATCTGTTCAGGGTCAAGTTTTAGACAATATTTTGTGCTGCAATAACCACACCATGACAGAAAACCTTCTCATCAGATAAGGAAAAAAAATCCTCTTCTTCAGGTCAGTACAAGGAAGGAACATGACAAAGCTATAAATACAGAGCCCAGAGGTGTGAAATCTTGTGCATTAAATGCAGTCACGGGCCGTGCTTAAATTTTTTTCTGAACATTTAGGAGGTTCAGACAGAGAAGCAAATAGATATATAGAAGAAACTCAGCAATTAAAACAGTTTCTCATGTTAAGTGATTTTCTCTGATAATTGCTTTTAAATTTGTCAGTTATTTTGAACTGATCAGAGGGAACTGACCTGGGTAAATCAGTTTCATGTGAAACCTCCAGGTTAGAGGCAGAAGCAGCTGAAAACAAAGAGGAAAGGCTGTTTGTGCACATCTTCGTTGTACAGGCAAAAGGGACTCATCAGGGCTAAATAAAGATGTTGAGATAAAATTTGAACATTTTAATCTGTGACATTAAATGAGAAACCCTGGTCACCAAGCAACTAAAGTTAGATATTTAAATCATACTACTCATTTCCAGAGGTGTGCAAATACACTACAGTGCCCAATAAAGTCAGATAGAAATGAGCAGTGCTCAAAGCAGGGGGAGCGTG
The DNA here is from genome assembly GCA_013400475.1 of Tricholaema leucomelas. Classification (NCBI taxonomy): domain Eukaryota; kingdom Metazoa; phylum Chordata; class Aves; order Piciformes; family Lybiidae; genus Tricholaema lacrymosa; species Tricholaema leucomelas. The sequence goes on from WAAF01010898.1 coordinate 388,136, forward strand.
TAGGGGGGGAAGTTAAAACATCTCCCATCATGGTCACAGGTGTGTAAGGCAAAGTTTAATCATTTCAGTAGTGATATTTTAAATGCTGCCTCTATAGGTGCCTTGGAAAAGCCTTGCTGTGAAGGTGGTGGTGATGAGATCTAGACGTACACAATGGCTGGGTGAAAAGATTTCCAGCGGCTGTCAGAAATTGCAGTCTGTGTTTTCATATAAAGAATTAGAACACACACTTTGACTTAATGGGGATTTCTTATGAACAAAGGTTACCATTGGCTAGAAAGAGGTTTGGAGCCTCTATCTTAAAAGCAGTGTTTAAAGGCAGAGATTTTACAGGATGGTGCTGACTGCTTGCATGGGTGTATGTGGCAAATCTCTCCAGACTCATCCAGCACTGAATTAGATGAAGTCATGCTCACATCAGCGAGGCCAGGAGGATGGTCCCAATAAAGCAAGAAAGGAAAGAATTTGAAATGGGAGGTAAGATAATGGTGAATCACTGCCAATCCTAAGAGTGTGCTTACCTTGCCAGAAAAAAAAGGCAGACTAGAAGTGGCACAACATTTTATCCAAAGAAATACTAAAAAATAATCTTCTGCTAAAGAAAATTAACTAATGAAAAATAACAGTGTGGTTCTTTCAGCTCAAGAAATGAAATTGATTAAGACTTTTTTCACAGTGTCACTTTGTAAAACAATCTCAGCTCAAGGCCAGAGAAGAAAGTCCCTCCATTGTGGAGGATTCCCCATGGCTTTCACTCAGGTGCCCATGAAATCAAGAGTCTGCTTGAGTCTGGAGTTTGCAGGCATTGGTGATCCTCACTATGCTCAGAAGCACTTCTGCAAACAGCCACATCACTGTACAGTGGTCACTCACTACAAATGTGAACATACAAGCTGTCCAGTTACAATGAAAAAAGGCACCACCACTGTCCTATGACAGTGCTATGGCAAACCAGTTTCCACTTGCTTGAGTTACTAGTAAAATCAGTAGGTTTAGAGTACTGTGAAAATACATGGGTTCTGAAATGCCTTGAATTACACCCAGTAATTCTGAATATCTCTTGTGCTAAACTAATGAATCAAAGCAAAGCTTACCACATTATCTACAATCACCACAGAGAAAATGGATTTCAGTGTACATAGTTTCTGTATAAATAGTGCATCCCCAGTGCATTCTGTAAGGAAGTAGTGTCTGATTGCATAACAACCACAATAATAAAGAAAGGGATGTCCAGCTTGCAGAGAGGCCAATTAAAGCACCAAGTGCACAAGGCTAAGCAAGGCACTCTTGACTGAGGAAAAGTCAGCAGGGAAGTGTTAAGCTTACCAGCACACTCACCCCCGTGCATTTGCCTCCTACCCAGCCCATCTGGCAGCCAACCAAGGAGTCTGGAAACTTTTTTTCCTGAACCCTTACACAAAAATAGGCTACGGGGGCATCACAGTCTCCACTGTTTTACAGGCTTCTGTCAGAAACTGAGGAAGCCATGCCCACAGCATCAAGGCACACCTTACCCATTTGGGTGAAGCTTCATCACTTCAGTAATTTTCATCATGCCATACAGCTTTGTTGGGTGCAGTTTTCACTGCCTGCAGGACCATATCCAAACTCCACTCTGTGCCATAGTTATACTTAGGAACTCATGAAAAGCAGTAAACTGGAGGAATGTACTTTATAGGGTGGCTGGATCACATGTTTATGACCTGAAACAGGAGATCCCATCCTGAACCTTTTAGTTGATGTTTAATGGTGAGAAGCAGAATATGATCATATAATTCATGCTGGGGGGTAGATAGGAAAAGAGAATGTGTACAAAAATCCTGGGGCAACCCACAGACTCTATAGGTGTCTTACCGTTAATTATGGCTAATGGCTTAGTACCAGTAATAAACACCTTCAGATTTAAGACATTCCACATTCAGCCTGTACAAAGTCCCTTTATGGAGATGGCCCAGAAAAAAAAACTATTTATTTATAAACTAAGATGCTGATGCTAGAATTATGCATTGCTAACAACACTGGCATAAACATGGCAGAGGAGTCCCAGACACAAACATTTGGTGGTCAACAAAAATCATAGACTATTTTCTGTACCCTCTGCACAGGAAAAGTGGGTGGTCTAGCCGGCACTGGTGTGACTGTAAGGACTCCCCTGCTTGAATGTTGCTGGCCAGGTGGCTGGAAAGGCAGCACCTGCACAGTGATTTCATGGGCACATCCCATCCTTGCAATGCAAGGGCAGCCTTTTCAGAAGGATAATTGCATGCACTGCCCGGAGTGCTGGGAATGGGCCACTTCAGGGAACAAGTCTGCTCCTCAAAATACAGACACTTATTCTCTTCTCAGCATTACAGAAGGGTAAATGTCCCTGGTTCAGGCCTTGGAAATAATGAGGTAAAATGGACTCAGCACAGTTAAAGCCTACCCGAATACAGGACAAGATATTAGAATATCTGATTGGAAAGAAATGACTTGAAAACAGCCTACCTTTACAGGAACCCTCCTCTCAAAGAGCCTCAGTGAAAGCTCCCTGGTCACAGAGGGCGTGCTGGGGATTAAATATGAAGTAATCTCAAGGAATGTTAGAAACAAACAAGACAAAATGCAGCTAAAGATACTGACGACCCTGAAAAAAAGGGTGTTTGCAATGCTGCAATGGGAGAGCAGGGTTTTCCTTGGTCTCCCAACAAGAACAGGCAAACAGTAAAGGATAATTTACTGTTGTCCCATTTAAAAAGTGAAAGAAACCATCAGACATGTTCAGTGTGAGTGTGGTCTGCCTTAAGATCAAACCCAATCTGCTTTCCACGGAAAGGAGTTCACTTTTAGTACACAGTAACTTGCTGTACTAATACGTCCTTTGTGGCTATCAGTCTGGCAGCTTGACCACAGGCCATGGAGATAGCCAGGTTCTCTTGAAAAACTTTCTAAATTTGGCCATTGAAACCAGGATTTATATTTACTTAAGTATCTAACAAAATGCCCTGTTGAAAATGCCAGAATTCATCAATGGGCTCATTCATGTGCTTGAAGCAAAGCACGTGCTGCTAGATGCTGCTCCCTCGAGGCCCGTGGTACCAGCTCTCCAGAAATGCCAAGCTACTGGGTGCTGCTGAGTAAACAAATGGCTCTTTATTTTAGAAGCCTAAATATAGAACTGGCGCCCGAGTTTAGATAATCAGAATTTTATCCCCTCTACAGAGACTTTATAAAACACAAATTATCACCATAAAACCAATAGTTACTTTTTATATTTTACCCAAACCAGACTCAAAGGTTTCTCAGTATTGTTGCCATTAGTTGAACATCTTGTGATCCTAAGGGAAAAACACCAAGGATGTAGCTCCTGTGCTTTGGCCACACATGTAACTTGATTCATTTCCAAAGCCTTTGATTCAGTAAGATATTCAAACAGGTGTACAACTTAAGCACACTTTTCAGAACTGCACTGAACTTTGGTGAAAGTAGGGGAAAACAAATTCTCTTAAAACACCACTCTATTTCTTTCATATCTGATTTTTTTGAGAATCTCAAATGTAATGCCTTGCTTAAAATATTTCCTTCCTCATGAGGAATATTTTAATATTAAGCCAGATATTCTTACATTTCCACAAATTAAATGCACCATGGCTGAAGGTTTGACAGAAGCTTTAATTTGCACATAAAAAGGTAGAATGATTTCAGTTTTGACAGCATAAGCTTTTGAGTTGTTAATAAAGCAATTATTTCTTAGTTGTGACCATCTTCCCCAAATAAGACTACAGTTTATAACAAGAAAACAAAACAAAACCCAAAAACCAAAACCCCCAACCAACCAACAAAAACCTCAAAACAACAACAACAAAAAAATCACATCTTCCTGGCATGGAGAATAAACTTTTGATCTTAAGTTATTAGAGAAATTCAGACTTTAGAATAAAACTTTCACATTCAAGCTTTAGTAGTAACAGAACAAGAAACAGAGGAAGATATATGTTCCTGCCATGTTTGCTCTACCTATTGTTACTAAGGTAACCTACCTTCAGTGTATTTGAATGAAGCTCATTGCTAGAAAGTACATGATAAAAGTTGAAGTCACTCTGGGGGTTGGGGATGAGAAAGTCGTGGGTCCGGAAACAGTTTTGGTGAAAAGCAACACAGATTCTCCTTGCAATATTCTAATCAAAGAACAAAGATTTCATACTTGTAGTAAAACCCAAGGGCCACAAAGTTTGTAACCCAAGACATAACTGAGGGAACTGGAGGCCAGTCTTTCAGACTGACCATGTCAGTGTTCTCCTTTTCCTGCAGGAGACCACAGAGAAGAGATTGTGGAACTACAGAGCAGAGACAGGTTAAGCATGGACAAAACCCCCATAAAATGTGGATTTCTGATCTCAGATCAAGCAAATTATTTGAAACTTTTCCTACGTGACAGCCAAAAGCTGCAGCATGGAAGCAAACCAGAAAGTGCCTGGGATCTGTTTTGGTATACAAAAGGATGAAGAAGCCCCTACCCAGGGACCTGTCAAGTTCTCTGCTTTCACAGCTCAGCAAGTACTTTGCACTGGCCTTGAGAGCCAACCAAACAGGTTGAGGTACAAACTAGCTAGCACTGTTATTACAAGTCCACCACTATGAGAACAGACACTAATCCAGACCCCCACCAGTACTCCTAGATACCACTTTTGTGGACATGGGCAGAGCAGTGAGCAAACTATGTGAATACCTAGTATAAGACACAAGATATCTCTTGCACATCACTAGAAAACTCCCCCTGGACATCTGCAGCCATGGCACGGAGCTGTTGACTGTCTGTGTCACTAGAGAGAGCAGTTACTTACAGATGATTGGCAGCAGCATATCCTGCTATAATGCTAACTAAGCCTGTGACACAGCCTGCTATCAGTATTTTACTCTATCGCACGTGGCATTTTGCAGCCACACCAAATACAGTGCTCTGCAGCTTACTGGTTCAGACCTTTCATCTCATTACAAAGCCTTGAGTTTTCTAAACTTCTAAGCTTTTCCTAGAGAAAGTCAAGCAGTTCATTACTGAAAGGTATTTTTGTTTTCCAAATGGTATCCCCTTATGCTTTTCTTTGCTTGCATCTCACCATAGTTGCTTCCTAATGCAGTGTTGGTGAAACAAGGTTGAAGGTATTTTCATCATGTTTTCACACTTCTGATGTACAGTTGCCTTGTCTCCTTCCACTTCCCTTCTGACTACACTCTGCTTCACAAATGCAGCCATCTGGCACAACATCTCTTTTTTTTTTTGTATTGACACCTGAGTAATCACAGCCTTTTTTGTCCTTTTTTTTTTTTCTTTTTAAATAAACCGTTTTAATCTCTACTGCATAGGCTCACAATGGCAAGCCACATCCCATTAATGAAAAGCAGCAGAAGTGAGAGGTCACTGGTATTAATGCTATAAAACATTTAAGGTGAGACAAGAGGAAAAAAAAACCAAACAGCATTTTCAATGAGATTTTCACAAGACCTCTCCAGCACTTTTCCCCCCTTCTCCTTGGTTTACAGCTTCAGAAACAGTTAACCTTCTCCAGGTTTGCACAGTAAAGCGGTTAGGCTCTGGCAAAAAGACCTGTGGGGCACCAGGGACAGCTCATGGGACACAGGATCACACAGGAGTAAATCCAGGCTGGTGTATTAGGAGCACTGTTTACAGAGCACTCACTCTGTCTCCAGATTCTGTTGTTGGAAAACAAAAATAACTTGTGTTGTGGATGGTTTAGTGGTGCAGCCACCTTTGGGAGTGGGAATGAACTTGGTAGTTTCATTCTCTCTCTTTTCGACGATTGGCTGTAATTTCACTAACTGCACTGGGCTCATGCTGGGAAGGGGTTTCCCTTTCACAGGGTTCACTGCATTTGGTCATGTCTGAACGTGGTTCCTTAGGATCACAACTCACAATATTAAGTCAAGCATCAATCAAGGCCTGCCCATTTTTTTATTAATTGGGAAATTATTTTCTTATATTATATGACTGAAATATAATTATAAAAACATTGATGGTAAAGTTGTGGCCCCAGAAATTCAGTAGAGCCTTATCACACATTGCTGTGTGGGGAAAGTTGCAACGCAAGAGGGTTTTTTTCGTGGCTATATCTCAAAGGGAATCTTTCAGGCTTACTCTCTTGCTAACACTCACCTTTCCCAAGCTAGAAATAAATTTGACAATGCTAACTTCATCTCCACATGACTGCCATCTCCTCCACACATCTGATCCTACCCCTGAACTCTAGCCTTCTTGAAATAAAAGATGGCCACCACCCTGTGGACCGAGTGACCTGGAAATACTGCAGAGAGATATATGAGCCAAGGAGCAATTGTGCCAAAGGAAACTCACAAATCACATACTCTGGGCAATGGGACAATTGGCAGGAAGACAAAATAAAATGACTGCCTCTCTACCTTTCACAGACTCCCTCAGCCAACACCACTACATTCTGCTGCTGAAGCACATCTGTAACAGCTAAACCTGCTGTTGGTCTAACAAACCTCTTACTGAAGCCTTTCAAAGCAGGCTGAACAGGGGTAGGCAAAGCCTATGCTGCAAGCCAGGAGAACAATTTCCTAATAGCTCAACAAATACCCAAGAAGAGAGCAGAACAAAGTGGTATAGAGGTTAAGGGACAAATTTCAAGCAGCTGTTTTGTATGAACCTACCTGGGCAGTCCCTTTGAGTAGTTTGGATAGGAAGCAATCACTGCGGCACCTGAAAGAAAGACAAGAGTTCTCCAGCACAACAGTTGATGTTCCATTGCTCAAGTTACTGCAAACCACAGATGCCAACAGTATGATTTTTGCTGTCAATATCAATTTGGAAAGTGCCATGCAGCAGTACAGTTCCTTAATGTTTGACTCCACAGACTGAAACTGCTCTGAAATCCTTGCTTCCCCTCCCCTTTTGTTTAAATAATACTTTTCCAACTGATTATTGATCTCTAGATGCAGGCTAGGCAAGCATACTGGGAATCTATGCCACATCAGCTCAGTCTCTCTTCTCTTTGGTGGGTTAGTAAAGAATATTTCTGGATGTTGCAACAGCTTTCATACTGTGAGAGTGGTCAGCATGGGCCACAGCATTCTTTCTAAATGCATTTACAACTCATGGAAATGCCACAGGAGAAGAAGGACTTGCACAAAAAACCCAACAAACCGAACAAAACCACCAGCAACTAAATGCAGAGTCAGAACTAAGCTAGGATGATCTGGACTTGCTTTTGTAAGAAATACCTGGCTTTGAAGATGCAGCTTGCTGGAAGACTCCCTTCTTCATGTTCAACCTGGAAAGAGAGGTGGAGCAATTAATGAGGAAAGAGAGAGGCCATGAAAATTACAAGCTCTGTGAAAAGTTTCTTTGCAAATAACAACACTAAGAAGTTAGGTTAAAATAGTTTCAAAGTCTAAAATTAGTTACATTTTAAACTAGCAGCATATGCTTTTATTGTCTCTGATCTAAAATATAATCCCAGGAGGCTGTAAAAAGCATGCAAATTACAGAAAGTTAATTTGCTCCAACAGCGACACCTCCCATGCAGTTGGGAGGTCTATTAGACCTAGTGTACTCTGCTTTATTTGCATATTAATAGCACCTGCTGAAATACTTTGGGATTTACTTTTCCTGCCAGCAGAGGGACAAAACAAACAAACAAAAAAATTATATAAAATTCCTTTCATGCAGGTTTGATGAACAATAAACTATTTAGACAGTGCTCACAATGCCAAATTAGTGAGAGGCAATGGGGTAGGATTGCAGATGCCATCTGTGATTTTCAGGGAAACCGGACTGCCAGCTCACTTCAAAAAGAAAAACAGAATACCAAACGAACCAACAAAAAACTCTTTCTCTGAAAACTGCTGGTTAATTTGAAATTACTCACTTGGCTCAAGACTGAAGAATGGAAAAGTTTAACTAAAGAAATCCAGACACTGCAGCATGAAAAAAAAAAAGAAAAGAAAAACACAACAAAAAACCCTATACATCCACAACCACTGAAAGCAGAACCCCCCAAAGTGGACCTTGATTAAAAATCTACAGACCCCCAGGCTTTGATATTAGCCAGGCCTGCAAGGCCTAGTCTCCTGCACATAAAACAAAAAATAAATTAAAACCAGCTACAGCCTGAGATTTCCTTAACAAGCCAACTTCCAATCTCGGCTTGTGACCACTGTTTCCCCTTCTGGCCCCCTAACTATAAAAAAAGCTCCTTGTGCATTGCTACAGCTCATCTTCTTCAGGGTAAGGGTGAAAGCAGCTTCCTTTCCGTGGTAGCAAATGGAAAATGCTCACTTTTCAGTGCAAAGCTGAGCCAGATCCACAGGCTGGATGTACAGCATGTGCCTCTCTCTGCAGAATGGATTTAGGAAGATGACCAGGGCATTCCCCTGTACCTCTTTTTCCAAGCAGGCAATTGGTATTCCTAGGGAAGCAGCAGCTGTGCACTCATATCCCCTCCAAGAGTTCCAAGGGGCCTGTATTTCTCCCTGCATTTAAACCCATTGCATGAATTCTGATGGTGCACCCTGTTTTGAAGAGGCGCTGAAAGGCCCACCGGAGTTATTTACTGCTGCCACCCTGAACTTCTGTAGCATTTTAACTGCCTTCATATTCCCAAATAAAGAAGGCAGTTGACGTTAAGTTTAAATGGCTAAACTGTTCTCTACATACTCAAAAAGCAGGGAAAGAGCATTTCATGTAGGACAGTGAAGCATGAAAAAGTGATGTTTACAGCAGCCTGGCCAGGGCTCTGCTGGGAGGGCGAATCCAGCATCTGTCCTTCAGCTGCCATCCTGCAGGCACCTTCTCATGTGGCAGCAGAACCCCTAGTTCTGTCCCTTTGCATTGTGTCATCCTTGTGAGGGATATGGAGAGAAGAAGGGACTGTTATTGGGAAATATATTATTACTGGCCTCTTTTCTCCTCACCACAGACAGAACACAATATGTCTTTTGGCTCTGCAGAGCCAAATGAGACCTATGAAAACCCTGCTCAGTGTCAGTTATAATTACCAAAGGAAGTAATAGAACATTACAGCAATGGGGACTCCTGAAATGCTGTAGACAGGCAACTCCCACCATGGCTGTCAACAAATGCTCATTCTCATTAATCTCTACGGAACCCTTCAATGCTGCAACGCTGGTAGCTACTAGTGTATTAGCAGGCGGCTAATTAGTAGTAAGCAGCAGAACTAGTTAAACTTGCAGGATGGCAAGCAGATGCAGATCGGTGGACTCAGCTCTGAACTTGTGATCACTGTGATAATTTGCAGCATATTTGTGCACAGTTAAGAGTCTCTAAATACTTGATTTCTTGGAGGCTTCAGCTGTTCAGGGCATTGAGAAGCATAACTATCTATGTTTAAGCTACTAGCCCCAAACTAGTAAGAAGTCAATGTTGTTATCAGTGCCCTGTAAAAATAAGTTTCCATCCCATTTCTAGAAGAGGGCAATATCCTCTAGCTTTCCTGTCAGGCAATGAGTTACCTGCTGTGGGCTGGTTTTGGATGCTGTGCTTCATGAAGTGCAGCAGCAGGCACATCACATCAGTAGGGAAGTCTTTCCACCGGCACAGAGAAAGTGCATCCCCAACAAGCAGAACCTGGTAACCCAAAGCATCTGCTTTGTCACAGTCTTTCTTGCTGGCACAGTGTGTTTTACAGAGGTGAAGACATGAAGAAGTCTTCAGAAGTACCTGTCCTCTTACACACAGTGTGGTAGAGAGATGTGGCCTGGTGCTGCCTGCCACATATGTGGCTAAAAATTTCCCATGCTGCCAGCTAGTACTGCCCCAACCTTTCTATAAAGTGTCCTTCCAGTTGTGGAGAGTCAGGTATTTGTAATGACAGCAATTAAAATAGTCATTTAAAAACTTACCCTGAAAAGCAAAACCCAGGCCATGAGCTATTTCAACAGACTGAACTGCATGTTCCTTACCTGAAACTTCTTGAGCGATCAGCAGAGTTACCCACAATAGGGCAGGCATGCCTCATTATCCTCTTGGTGATTTCAGCAGCCACCATGTTACAAGTTCGCAGGAGCTGTTCTGGCACCCTCCAAACCACAGCTTTTTTTCTGCTTTCCATTTTTAAACATGAAGTTCAAGGCAGCCAATGTTTTACCACCTGTGCACCGGGGGAGAAAAAACCCCCATGTTTATACTCAGCAAGAGCATGTTGCAGGGTGAGGAGCTGCGATGTGTGTGTTTGCATTGTCTGTGAAAGGATCCTTAGTGGCACTGCACCTGGAAAAAAAATGGAAGATCAGGGGACTGTCTTCAGTGACAAACTTTCATCTGCTAAGCTACAATTATATCATAGGAAATGATACCTTAGAGCGCAACTAATTTGTGAATCCCAGGAAAGGCAGATCGCTGATTCTTCATCACGGCTGCAGAATCTGATCTATAAAAAATTGGGCCCCAGCAGGAGATTGGGTGTAAATGTGATTTGCATCTCAATGCTCAGTACACTACAACCTTTAAACCTTCCCGCAGCACTATCACAATGGGAAGTGTTGTTCTCAGTGTGCTCAAAATACGTATTAAAAAATAAAAGATCCTGGTACAATGGAAGTCAGCTAATGGCAAAGAAGGTGGCATTTATGCTCAAATTGCTTCACAAAACACCACTGCATTAGAGTCTTTCATTATTTTATGGGGGATCGAGTCCTCTGACACTATCTTTGGAGACTTTATGTGGTACTTGCCATTATCATTCCACTTGCGCAAACACCACAGCCCTTTCAGTTTTCATCTGTCCAGAACTTGGAATATATCACATCATTTAGTTTTTGTAAGAAGCTTTTCTGTATGAAGAATTCATAACAAATAAAAGCCATTTCTGTGAAAAAAAAATGAGCTTGTGAGTGACAAGGGAATTTTGGGCAGGTTCCCTTTACAGGAGACAGCAGCAGCTCTGCCGTAGATTCATAGATCCATAGAATGGTATGGGTTGGAATGGACCTTAAAAATCATCTAATTGCAACCCTGCTGCTGTGGGCAGGGACACCTTCCCTAGACCAGATTGCTCAAGGCCTCATTTAACCTGGCCTTGAACACCCCCCAGGGAGAGGGCAGCCGTGAACTCACTGGGCAACCTGTTCCAGTGCCTCATCACCCTTACTGTAAATAAATAAAGATGCTAGAAGAATTAATAAACTGAAGGTCACAAAATCACAGAATGGTAGGGCCTGGAAGGGACCTCTGGAGATCCTCAAGTCCCAGCTTCCCCACCAGAGCAGGTGAGCAGGTCCACCTAGAGCAGGTCACACAGGATGGCATCCAGGTAGGTTTGGAATGGCCCCACCACCTCTCTGGGCAGCCTGAGAAAATGCTGTATGTTGTCAATGACAAGAGCAAGGGCAGGGATCTGGCTGCTAGAGGTGGCAGATCTCAGGAGGCAGGCCCTGGGCTTACAGTGCACAGCAGGGCAGCTGCGTCTCCCAGTTAAAAACCCCTAAACCCGTCTTTGCTCCCCCTGTATTTGCCAGATCATGTTGCAATTTACATCCTTCCCTTTGACTGATGGCACAGGTCCAGCTGATCCTACCTAGAGCAGTCCCCAGCAGTGGCAATGGTGGCATGACACTCCTGTATTTCCCAAAAAGACTTTGGGGGTCAGAATATGAACCCTGTGTACACAATGGAGATGAGTTACTCGTAGTAACAGGAGGGACGCCAGTGAGTCAGGGAGACAAGTTTGCAGAGGGAGGTAAAAATACCTACTCCTAACTCCTTCAGCCAAGGGAATTTTCCATTTCAAATGCTGACAGCCTCTCAACCCACTGTCAACAAAGACAGGTCCTCATGCCCTTCCTGTGTGTTTGCGAAGCCAAGTGAGTCAAACTCTTTGAGAGGAAGCCAATGTGCAGAGCCATCTATAGGCAACAGAAGATGATTATTAATGTTCTGGCAGAGCTCAGATGCTTCTCCTTGCTGCACACAGAGCCAAGCTGAGTGCTGAAGAGCTACATACAACCATGAATTCAAATTCACATGTATTTTGGCAATTCGATACCTGTTTTCCTGTGTGTAGACCTTTATTGCCACTTACTCAGATATGGCTAAACTTAGCAACCCTTTCCAGGGACACGCTCTTCAGCTGATTGTATTTCCAGGCTACAAACTTCAAAGTCCATGCAAAGGGTGCAGGAATTTGTCTACCAGCAATAGCAGAACATCAAACACATCCCAAACACCCTTCCAAGTTTCTTTCTCCTCTTGCTTTTGCTGGAGCTGATAGAAGTTTTCTATTTACTTCAGCAGATATAGGCTTAATGAAGGACATTTTTTCTACCCATCTCATAAAGGCACTTTCATTCCCTCACTCTAATTTGCCATGTTGGGACTCAGTGATTTGTTTATTGCATAGTGATACATGCTGGCATTTGCTAGATTGCAGCCCTTCCAGTGTGAACTTTTATGCAAGCTGCTCCCCTATGACAAATGGAACGCAAATCTCCACACTGAAGGTTAAGGTTCTTGAAATTCACTGACTGAAGTGTGTTACTTCATAAAGGAAGAGGCCAAACTTTGGAGAAGTTACAGAGAGGCATCTGAGAGCCCAATCAGAATATTTTGGACTGAAAAAAAAAAAAAAAAGAGTCTGGTCTTGAACTTCCTCATAAAAATGAATTTCAAAAAAGTCTTCATACAAATGCAGGATTTTTTCTTTAAGGATATTTCCTCATTAAGAGCACGGAAAGCAGTAAAAAGTATAGATCTTACCAACTGCTCTTCAGCTTAACATCTCTGGCATTCAAAACATACAACTTCTGTGTTTGTACTACATTTCCCTAACAGCTTACATCGAGGCCAAACAGACAGTGTTCTGCAAAGGTCCTCTAAAATAAGCTTATTTAAAGAGCAAGGTCAATGCCCAACATATGTCAGATCCTGTGAGTAGAAATCAAAGAGTTAGGAGCAAATGGAATATGTCAGAACTCAGTGGTTTTCCATGCCAGGCTCTTTTACCAAGTTCACATTTCTGCTGCCAGAAACAGTAACAACCCCATCATATGGACTTCAGCTTTGCAGAAGTGTCTAAACACGCCCCCTCCCCAGTGTCTGTACATAAGGCTACTTATCTCAATAAATAAAACTAATGCATAGATAAATGTGTTTATCTGGACATGCTATTTACTGTCTCTATAACTGTATTTTTCTTTTAATGAGACACATGCTGATTCCATGCTTCAGCCCTAGGCTCTATTAAAATCAGGTTAAAAGCATTAGTAATGTAGCTAATTCCACTTATAATACACACACAAAGAGAAAAAAAGAACATTAAAATAGAGAAATATATAAAAATGGCATTTAAGAATTTTTAAAACCCAATTCTGCTCCATTTTGGTCTTTGTAAAGTGGAGGGTTTTTTTTCTTTAATGAAAAAGGAGAACTTTTCCTCTGTTCAGCTAAAGTAACTCTGCCTGGTCTTTTACATCATAGCTTGCAGAATGATATTTGTGATTTCAATTAAAATATGTTATTGTCACTTTAGCCTCCCTCTTTGGTATTTTAAATTGATCCTAATGGCTTTGCCTTAAGTGATTTGCATCCCATAGTGAATCCCTGTCACTTACAGCACCTCCCACTATTGCCCTCCCGAATAATGACTACCAGATAATCACTTCCCCCTTCTCTCAACATTATTGCTCGCCTCCCCTCTGACTCTGCATGCTGGTACAGTCTGCAAAGTATTTGCTCTTTAACGTCTTTAACATATGGCTTGTTGCTCCGGCACACAACAATCAGAGATTTAAAAGAATGATAAAAGATTAACAAAAAAAGCCAAATCGATGCATCTACAGGTAGGCTTCTGTCTCTCCACATCATGTTTTCCAGGCTGCAAACCAGAGTGAGGAAAAGAAGGTCAAGAGAATGTGGATTGTGGTTAAAATACCTCTGGCACCACACTCACAGTTCAGGGTCCAGCAGGTGCTTATGAAGCACAGGTTCACTTGCCACTTCATGCTTTCTGACAGAGCCTGGCAAGATGAACACCTTCTGTGGTGAACCTCTTTAGGAATGGAAAATTTCCACTGGAGACTTTCCACCAAAAAGAGGCCCTCAGCAGAGCCCCTAAAAAGCTTTGTCTGACTGGCACGCACTGGTGGGAGAGTACAGAGAATCATAAACCTTCTCCTTCTGAGAGGAGGATCTCTTCTCCTTTGCCTTTTGTGGATCTCGCTATTAATTGAAGAATTGTTCAGTCTGCCTAATTGTCCTCTGCCATATATAATTCCAACCTTTCTCTTTAAATTGGCTTATTAAACTAAATACAGTCTTTTGGTTTTGTGGCTCCATCTTTCGAAACTTCTAGATGGACAGTCAGGGTGACGTGAAGAAAAAACCCAAACTAATAATATTAGGAAATGTCTCTTTATGTACATTTATGAGATCTACCACCAGATGACTCCATCCTAAAATATCTGTGTTTTCATAAAACAGAATGCTTTCTTTCCTACACCCTGGACATCACCATAATGACCCACTCCAGAAGATTCAGCATTCAGAAAAAATAACGCTAAACATTACTATTAACTATTTCTTTTTGAACAGCACATTGAATTGCATTAGAGGTATATATTTTGGGACTTTCAGGACAATCTGATTTGTTCCTGTCTAATCAGACCTGATTAATTCAAATCAAATTGCAACCTCCCAGTTTTATTTTGCTTAAAAAAAAGAAATCAAGATCATCAACAACAACAACAACAAAATAACTAAACAGCAGTATGTAGCTATCACAGAAAGCCTAGACACAGAGCCTCATAGAGTCAAATGGATATGATTAAACATTTGGATGGGGTTTTTTTTGTATTCAAATACATACAGAACATATAGCACCAGTTAGGGGGATGCTTTTTGCAGGAAACTTGATGTTTATGCCTAAGAACAAGATATCCAGTCCATGTAAAGGGTGTTTCAAATTAGAAAAAAAAATATTACCAAGTAATAGGGTTATGTGGGAGAGTTCATAACACAGGACTGCACTGAACCATGGAATGATCTACATTGATAACCAAAGTGTGTGTTTGATACGGAGCACATCAGAATAAATACAATAAGATAAAGTAAAATAAAACAACCCTGCAAATGCAAGATTGCAAATGCAAAATATGTAGAGGGGCAAGAAGTATTTCAGAGATTTACTGAGCTATTATTTCTGTGGAATGTGTACTGAGGCTCTTAGACCTGACCAGTTTAATCCACATCAGACCAGGGAGACACAGGGTCAGGAGGGTGAACATGGATTTGGGCACTAGGCACAGCTGTTTTCCTTAGGTGCAATACACTTGTCACTAGCGGTGGCACTTTGCATTTGCTCTGTGGCAGCATATGTGCTTGCCACATTTGAAACCCATTATATCTCTTTACCCTTAAGCCACTTCACTTCCCTTCCTGTTAGCTGCATGCCCATATATTCTTCTATACTCTTTCACTACACTGCGGTGCCAGCTCTTTGGCCCCTCTGCTTGATCTGCTGTCTAGACATACTGCCTGCAATCTCTACAAGCTTCCTATACTACAGTCATCTGTAGATGGGGACAGAATTTTGATATATGTTACCCAATTTACACACACACGTGCTGTAAGAAATCATATCTATTCCATCACTAAAATAGTCACTTATTCAGAAGTATTTTTGCAACTAGGGAGAGCAGGCACAGAGAATAGCTGATGAAATCTTCCAAAGCATGGTGAAAGCCCAAACCAGAAACCAAAGTAAATGAAAGGGAGGGGAAGGGCTATAATGCTCACATCTCAGCCTCTGTAATTAAAACCACAGTTACTGCAATAGCACAGACCAATTAGTATATGTTGATGTATTGGCTTGCAGATAAAGCAGTATCTGACTACATGTCCATAAGAGGTAGTTAAATATTTCCGCTTGCTTTGTACACACAGTTGCACAGACAGGACTGGCTCTCGAGCTCATTTTTGCTCAGCATTGGGTCATTGCCTACAATGCAAAAAAAATTCGGTTGATGACTCATTTTGAGGGGCTGTACTGCCAGCCTCCTCACTTCAAATACACAGCATTTCCTAACAGGATGCTGGGACACTCGGTTCAGAGGAAAGTCTCCAGTCTGGAGAGATAAGCTTGCCCAGGAAAGTTCCCCGCTAAGTACTGCCTGAACCCAACAGAAGCTCTTTCTTGGGCTCCCCAGCAGTGTATGTGTGCAGCCAGTAAAGGATCATTGAGTTCATGCTACAAGAGTTTTGCACTCTGTTAAAAACCATTACAAACTTAGTAGCCTCTGATTCACGTTTTTATAACTTTAACTATGTCCTTTATGACCAGTACTCAGATAAGGCCAGATGTCCTTCTCAACCAGAGCAGCCCAGGGTTTGAGAGCTTCATGCCTGGATGCACAGATTTGAGCCACTCTGGTGAAGAGGCCTCCTGGGAAATGAATATCCATATTCAGCTTTTTCTTTCTACAAATATGAACAAGTATAAAACAAAAATTTCTACTCACAGTAGTTTTCCAACCTCCAATTAAACAGGACTGCTCTTTAAAAAGCCACTGCTTGGTTTTGGCCTGCTTCTGTTTTCATTAAAGATATCTTTAAGTATTTTCTAAAAATTCTCATCTAAGGAAGCAATCACAAAAACCCATTAGGGTTATTTTTATATGATGATGAGGACACTGAATTACCTTCCTAACGTAGCTCCTGTCAATGTAAGTGACACAGCCAAACCTTGATCTGCATGTCCTATATGCCAGGACTGCTGGTTTTAAATGTTACTCAAAGGCAGCAGTTGAGAAAATCATGTTACAGCCACGGCCTACGTGGGCTGTCATCTCGGGGAGCATCGTTTCTCTTGGCAGCTGCTCTCAGCAGCTATATCCCTCACCCGGCAGCTGCCGCTTTCAGCAACAGGTCAGGTCAGTAAAATCCCTTGCTTAGTTTCAGGCTCCGTAAGTATCAGTGACGGAGTGCGAATCACCTCTGGCTTTTCACTACAGCCCCCATTACATTAGTGAATGGCATTACCTAAAAAATTGCTGTTGACAGCTAAATCCTCTCATAAGTCATGATGCTTTTGGACATGTCCCTCCAATTTTCTCAGCCTCCCATACAGACAAACAGGGAGAATGTTTAGGAAGAAGGAAAAAAAACAAAACAAAACAGGGAAATTTTGGTCTTCTCTTTGATACAACTGTTAATGATCACCTTAAAACTTTTGAATGCAGAGTTTTAAGGCAGTGTACTGGAAAGAGAGAGAGCATCTGCAGCTCAACAAGAGACAAGTTTGTTCTTGGTACCTCTTGGTGCAGAGGGGAAGGTCACCCTAACCTCTAACAAAAGTGACATGAAGGAAAATTCATAGCTGAGGCCAGGAGAGGTGAGAGGCTGCAAAATGCCTGTCCTTCTTAATGTAAATAGTTAACAATATACACATACTCTTCATGCCATCTTACTGCCCTTACAAATGTCAGGAATGTTAAGTAGGTAGGAGGCCTCTCCAAGCACTGAGATGTGCACAGTTTACGGCACTGCTCCCGTAGTAAAGCCCATGGGCTTAAGAAGCTTTCCGAAGCAACATGTGATGGCCTTTTTAAATTGTGGTCATCCTTAAGAAGCAGGCAATTATCAGCATTACAGTGGTGACAAGGTACCTGGTGGCTGTGCAGGTCCCACTTGAGAGGGAATTTGGTGAGGATGTTGAACTCTCCTCTCTGCGCTTTGCACGTGAAGCTCGCTGTGTTCCACCTTCTGAGCAGAAAGGCTCTGCATTTTGGGTGAACTTTGTTCAGTATTCTCCAGCCATGTCATTAAGGGGGCAAAACTTTGAAGACTTATTGCTGAGAAGTTTGGTACTAAAGCTACAACCTGTAATCTGGGTCAAGGCTTTATCAGCTGTCAAGATCAGAAGGGAAAAAGCACTTGTGGTATGTGAATGGCCAACTCAACTGCTTGAGGAAAGGAGTTGACTGGAGCTGCCAATATTGGCTCTTAGAGAGATAATAAACTAGCCTGGCCTTTCTCCTGACATCACGCTTCAATCAAAAACTTTCTCACAAAATGTCACTTTCAAAGTTGCAGCTTTAAAAGAAAAAAAAAGAAGTCTTTATAAAAAATTCATGGCCACAATGATCTGATAATGCAGCTTTCTGATACCAGCAGATGTTTTGTCTAACATGTTCCCTGAAGCTGTACTCTGTGCCTTCATATCTTTCATTTCCAGTTGCTATCTGCTGACTGTGGGATGTCATGTACGTACCCTATAGCGATGCGCAGCAATTCGCATCTAACACCGCCG
This sequence comes from Tricholaema leucomelas, assembly GCA_013400475.1. NCBI lineage: Eukaryota > Metazoa > Chordata > Aves > Piciformes > Lybiidae > Tricholaema lacrymosa > Tricholaema leucomelas. Next base: position 406,414 of record WAAF01010898.1, read on the forward strand.
TGCGTAATGAGCTTCACAAGATGCTTGTCGCAATAACTCCGCACTTCCCCAACCATATGGAACACAACACTCTAAAGCCCACAGACACTTTTTTTTATTACAGTTCAGATCCTTAAAACATAATCTGTGTGATGTCTAGTGAATGTACGTGAAGAGCTGCTGAAAACAAAGTTAACACTTGTTCACATCATCTGTTACAAATGTCCAATTTGGGACAATAAATTTCCTCGGAACCTGTTCTTTTGCTGACTCGTTGCTTTATCTTTTTTCTCTTTCTCTCACGTCGTTTTTTTTATGAACTATGCATATGTATTAAATGGGATTTGTTGTCCCTAGATACCAATTTGCATAAAGTGCAAGCCATCATTGGTGGGAAAGAAGCAAATTACTTCTCCAGCAAGATCACACTTCTTTTTTTTTTTTTTTCTTTTTCCTTCTTTTTTTTTTTTTTTAATTTTAACAAACCGCAGGCAGAGGCTGTTACCAGCACTTAGCCAGATATGCAAAGTATCACTTTTCTCAAAAGCAGCTTGATCAATGAGGGGAAGGAAGGAAAAAAAAAGTAACAGAAGAAAGAGAAGGTATTATTAAGTTAAGTACAATGCAGTAAGACCCAAGACTGAAGCAGGTTACCCAGACATTCACCAGTAACTTGAGCTGCCTGATTCACAGTAAAATACAATTCAAGTACAGCTTAGCACTCAGGGCATAAAGTGAAACGGCTCGGTTGAGCAGAGCCTCTCAGAATCACCATCCCTGTTTTCAGGTGGCCTCAGCGTGTTTCCAGAAGTCACAAATGTGCTTGTTAGTCTTAGGTGTTACTCAGCTCCCTTGCAGAATGCCTGCTTGCTGGTTCACTTCCCCACACATTTACTCACGTTGGACACCTTCTGAAGGGCTGTGTTAAATATTGGCTTGAAATATCTTTCCAAGTGCAGGGAGGTTCTCCTCTGCCTTCCCCAATTTTACTGGCTCCCTGGTGCCAGAGGTACTTGCCTCTGAACCTGCCAAATGAAGGCATTTGCCATCATAACAGGCTTTGGACAATTCAAATGTCCCTTTTATCCTTATGCTTCTCATGGTGCACACCTGTGTTGTGTTGGCAACAGCCTTGGCTGTAACAACACATGGGATTCCCAGATTCAGAGCTAGCTTTGTATGAGCCCCTTACTTTGGGGGAGGAGGGGAGACACGGGAGGGAAAAATTACAGTGCATGGACTTTATATGTCAAGAAACAGATTATCTAAGCCAATCTGTGATGCACAAGATGATGTACAAACTCCCAGTCCACTACTAGAAGATCTGCAAGATCTGAGCCAGGCTCAGTTAAAAAGTATGGGATATTACATTCACTCAGCAAGGTCACTGAGTTGCAGTTTCCAACTAGGTCTGAATTGCTTGAGAAACTAATGCTAGAACATTGCTCAGGGTGTTGGGGAGACGGGGTCCTTTCTAAGCATCACCTTTTATTCTGTTGAGCTCTCTATTGAGCTCTCTAAAAATTACTTCAAAATCTGTCTCTCTCAATGAAAGATCACTCAAAATTTAATCCCAAGTCCATCAAAATCATGTGTTCAGATTATTTTACCTCTGAAGTCAATGGACAGATGATACTCTTTTAAGAATGGTTCCTAAGATCACACAGAACTTTAATAGTCAACTGCAGACATAGTTGAAATATTACAATTCATCTGGGAAGCAGTGATGACCAGATGCTAAGGTGCCCTTGAGGGTGTTCTGGGTGCCAAGAGAGCAAGCTAGGACCCAGAGTGTGTAAGTTCTCAAGAGGCAGTCTGTATTTCCTTTATGATTTTCCATCCAAAGGTACACAAATACCCACAGACTTTTATGCTGTGTGATGATTTGAAAGTGGAAAAAAATAGTTTCTGTCTGCAGAAATACTGTCAACTTGCAGCTTTTGCAAAAAGGCAAAAATCCTGTAATTTCACACATCTCTATTATTAACGTATGCTGCTTTGTTTCTGTATTTATATTTGTCACATATTAAAGGAATAAAATAGAATTTAAAATAAGATTCTCACTCCCAAATGATCACAAAAGCACAAGGAAGTCATGCAAAGATTATAAGAAAAACTCACAAGAGGGAATTAAGTGCCAGCTTTGAAAATAGGTCTTTTTTGTAACCAAGGGCACTGTCACTGTTAATCAACAGAATCACTGTGGGACCAGGTGAAATCATATTTGGGACATCTGCCCTCAGATAGACAGAATCACATGGACCTTGTCTTTCCAAATTTACTGATTTACAAGGCAGGAAGTATCAACAAGTTTGTTTCTCAGGCTTCTCTTGCTTGCAAATCCTGGCATGCTCAACTGGCAGCACTGTCTAGGTGTCTCTGTGTAAGGTGCATCTGCAGCCTGATTCCTCTGGAGACATGTAGCCAAAGAGATCTACATCTGGGGATGTAGCCAAAGAAATATATTGCTAAAGCTTAGCTGAATGCAGTATATGAGACACAACTGTACAGCAGGCACTAGATAACATGCAGTCGTGGCCTCCTACTGCAGTAAATTCTACATAAACCCAGGCCTTTCAAAGAGAAGTAGTAAAAACCCCCACATTTTTCTCATTCCTTATCTGTACCTACTCCATGTTACCTAAGGCTGGCTATTAGCTCAGCTGGTGATGTCGCTTACTTCACTGGAACCTGTTATCATGAAGATTTCTCACAGGATTTTGTATTTTCTTAGCTATCCGCTTTGTGCAATGCTGTATTTCATCTTGTTAGATAAAGGGTTAAGTAATTCAGCTTTTATAAGTTATACTCCCTGTGGGTTGCCACCCTCCTATTGGTTAGGACAATGACCTTGGAAACAGACAAAAATGATGCATTGTTGCAATAAATATTACAGCCTGCACCTGTTTCTAATTAAATCTGCCACACAATTTCAGAGATACTGAAAATGAAACTTGTTGGCTTCTAATCATGTGTTCTTTGCTGTTTGATCTGGATTATTCAGCATGCACATACCCCCCACAACCTCACCTTCTTGGTCTTTATTTTTTTTTCTCTTGTCAGACTTGCAGAATTCACTAGATTGAAAGAACTCTTCTCAAAGAAGAACATCTCTGCTTAAAAGCACTCATAACGAAAAACCTGAAAATTGATGGATTCAGATCAAGGCTCAAAGTAGTTTACAGCAGGATACTTCAGGAATTTGCAGTACGGCTTCTTGGTTTCATAGGTCTGTTGTAGCCTTTTCCTTTTACTTCACCTTCTCCTTCTCTGTTCTCTCTTTTAAACTTCAGAACTTAAAAGAATCTCTAACTATCAGCAATCAGGATCAGGCTAACTGGGAGGCTGGAATGTTTTACAATTGTTCTTCACATGTTGGGAAAATACTTCAGGAAGGATTTTCCTTTTAACACCAAAGAAATATAAACGTAGTGATGGTCACCTATATATTTCTGAGGTAACGATACCTTGGGAAGATTCTGACAGTCATTGCCTATATAAGACCAGCTGCTTTAGGGCAGGTATAGATTGTGGAAGAGAACACTGAAGGCTTCACATGCAGGTCATGGTTTGTAGTTCAGCATCATATCTTTTGCTCACTGTATTGATTCTCAACTTCATCTCCCACTGAAAGTGCTTCTTGATGAAGTGAGTGTTTTGTTTCTTGCACATCTACCTAGCCAAGCTATGCACAGTTTGGATGGATTTAACACCTGCTCTGTGATCTAGCTCTATGGACAAATGCAAACATATGTGGCAAATGCTGGCAATGTTTTTCTTAGCATAAGAATTAAAAAATAAGAATTACTATTTTCTCCATTTTGTAAGAAGAGACTGGTAGCCACTGGAAGTGGCTGGAACTCAACACTTTTGGCTGTCAATGACAGAAGCAGTTCAGTCCCTGTGGGGTCCCTTTCCTCACGCTGTGATAAGCATTTGTGCATCTGTGTTTTGGAGCTGACTGAAGAACTTATCCATCTGAAAACTAATCTAGGGAGAAAAAAAAAAGTTTTTATGTCAGCCACATCAAATTTCTCATTTTGGTTTGCACACAGCCTTGGCAGGATAGGACTGAACAGTTAGGACAGAGGGAGTGCAAGGCAATTAATTTTGGATGGAACTGCGTGAAATCACAGAAGAAACATGTAAGAAGAACATGTCAAGAAGACAATGTAAGCATTCAGAATCCATGGATGCCTTTTTATGTAGTTAATGTCATCAACCTCCCAATCTAGCATAGATTTGCTAGCTGTGTACCATTCCTTTCAGCTATCCAGACATTCTCACAACATATCTTAGAAGTATCATGTTTGGTGGAATTAAATGACCCTCTGCTCAGTCAAAAATTAATTATTCGAGGGTGAGGTTCCAAGGGGATTATTTTAGTAGCCACATTAATGAATGAAGGATCACACAGGGTAAAAATAAGCTGAGACACAATGAAGATATCGTAAGGGAAGAGAATAGTTTAGTCTGCATGATGTGATGAAGCCCTGAATAAGTATTATGGCAAGAGTTTTGTTCAGGAGCAGAGACAGAACTACAGGGGCAATTTGCAGGGTTAGCACATCTTCCTCTGTGTGATACGCTCTCTGTTTTCTACTTTTCTCCTGAAGGCAGGTAATAAAATACATTCTGGCACCCCCCCATGACTGGAGGTACCCAGAGTGGTTCAGCCCATCATGAGTGCTGTGCCAATCATTTAACAATTCCCACAGCTGCCTTTGTGAGAAGCCTCTCTCTTAAGCCTCTGGTTTAAGAATTTAGAGTAATCATGTAAAAATGATACCCCTGTGCTCTATGATCCGCTGAATCTCACTAATGCCAGATCCCAGAAGAGGGCTTATTAATGAAAAGATGCAATGCTTCTCTCTCTGCTCATGTTTCACATGAATATCTCTCATGGATTCAGCAGTAAACCTTACTGCTGATAAAGTAAGTATAATGAACCTCCATGCTCCATGAGAACGAAATCTTGGACTGATGAAGTAGTTACTTGCTTTACTTTCCAGCACAATGGCAAGCCTGAGAGATACAAGAAGTATGCGGCTGCTACAGTAACAGTGGTGCAGTATTGCAGCCTCCTAAATGCTGGTTTTGATTTGCTAGTGAAGCCTTTGGCTGTGTGAAAGGATCAAGAATATGGGAGCAGTTTGTAATTACCTGCACAAAATGAAATGACGATTTCTTGTAAATCACGGAGTCAACAGAAGAAAGGTAGTTTTTAAAGGGACAGCAGCATCTTGAGGCTACTCAGTGTCCTCTCAACATGGCACAGTAGTCACAACCCCAAGTCAACTCTTGCCAGCTGGCTAGCTTTTCAGAAAGAATGAGCGCGCCAAGCGTTCTGCAAACAGCAGGATCCTGCTGCTTCCTGCTCAACATCTAACCAATTTTCAAGAAAGCACTGAAAATATTTTCAAGTATTGCATCTGCCCCAAAGCTTTTCTGCTAATGGCAGTAGATTCTGCCACCAAGAGCTTCAAATTGTTATAAATACTTTTGTTGTAGCTGTTTGAAAATAAAGACAGAAATAAACCCCAGACTAACAAAAAGTTATCTATCCATGGGAAGAGAAAGCAGGTGACTACCCAGAAAACACCATGAGGCTAAGAAAAGGAACAGGTAAAACAATGTGGGCAGCAGTGCAAACAGGTTCTATGTTTATCTGAGGCCCTTTGCAGCTTATGTTTTCCATTACAAGGATCATATGCTTTGTGAATTAACCCTAATCTTAGCAGCAGGAGGATGGTATAGTATACAACAAGCAACTGGAAGATGTCACTATGGAGTATTCAGAAGTTATCACAGTCTAAGAAACAGACTATACTCGCTCAGGGCATCTCTAACACCCAGGCACATTCTTTACAGAATCAGCCCCAGGTAACCAAATCCAAACTTTGAAAACCTTTGTGAGGTGCAAATCTTACTGTAGTAAAAACTGTAGTAGAGATTGCAGCACTGAAAGTGAATATAATTCCACTTCAAAATCTGGTTATTATCCTCTGCAGGTCTAGTCAACAGTTTAAACAATCTGTGAAAATACTAGCATCATCCCTCACTTACAGTAAATTCTCTGGTTAGAGGGAGTTCAAACACCCTGACACTTGGTGGAACTTTAAACCTAGGACTGCATTTTACATTAGCAGCTTGCCTATAACTCCAGGTATTATTAAATGCCCCATATGTTGTATTTAGTGAGGAAGGCAGTCACACTACCTTTGTATGTGAGCTTTCTTCCCTTTGCTTTTACATTTCTTCAACACACAAAATGTACTTAACTCACTGATTATTGAATGAAGGATTAGTATTATTTTCCTTCCTCCAGTGAACTTTGTTTCACTTCATCCTGCATATATTTTGCTAGGCTGTGTTTTCCTGCCAGCATACCACTGTTCAGCAAACCACTGTACTTAAGGCCAGTCAGCTAATACAGTGATACCTTTTTACTCACAAGGAGTGTTTCTGTAATCATGGTTGTGCTTGTGGTATGAATGACAGTTTACATTAGGGAGCACAAATGCACTTCCAGGAGCTTTACTGAGCTGGGACAGAATTAAAGCAGCTTCAAAATGCCAAAATCACAGAATCACAGAACATTAGAAGTTGGAAGGGACCTCCAGATATCATTGAGTCCAATTCCCCTGCCAAAGCAGCGATCACCTAGGGTAGACTGCACAGCAATGCATCCAGGTGGGTTTTGAAAGTCTCCAGAGAAGGACATTCCACAACCTCTCTGGGCAGCCTGCTGCAGTGGCCTGTCATCCTCACTGTAAAGAAGTTTCTCCTCATGATGAGATGAAATCTTCTACATTCATGATGTTTTGAAACATGTAGGAGAAGACATATTTTGAAATGCAGCCTGCTACCTTGCTACTCTGCTAGTATAAGTTGTCCAAGGACAACTACTATGGAGCTACTTCACTATGCCACCTTGTTCTGGTTTCACTGAGACAGAATCCTAGTCCTGCCTTTTTGTTTGTTGTGACTTCTATACATTTGCTGGCCTGAATATAATTTCAGACATTTTATTTGGGCATTGATCTTAGTTTTGATGTTTCATTCTACTAAATCAGTTTGCATTTCAACCCATGGGTGCCTTCCCCTTTTCCTGATCTCCCTTCTCTGCTGGGCAGGGGTCCTTGAGTGATAGAGCAAGTGTTATAGCTTAGCCCCAGACAGAGGCTAAATGCAGACAATCCTTTACTGTGCTGCTGTATCTCATGTGGTGCTATACTGGGAACAACTGGAAAAATGCTCTGCTTTGGTAAAAATGTAAAAATTGGTATAAAGCAAATAAGTAACAAATTTGCAATGGCTCTGTACAAGGTTTACAGTCACTTTTTTGTTGTTGTTAAGATTGCTTATGTCATGTAGTAGGAAAGCAAGTAGAAAATCAGGGTATCTTTACAACTCACTATGCTTTTGGAAGGCCACATTGGAAGATCTTGTTCACATCAGTGCAGCAATGAAGACCTCTCTGGTGGAAATATTTTCTTTTTCTTGTGGAATTATCCCCCAAGTTCTGTCAGGTAGTTCTCTTTGATCCTGTGAGCCAAGCTAGTTGCAAGATCATGCTATGCCATGCTTATAACCTCACACTAAAAAGCAGGAAGATTACAAAGGGGGCAAAATACCCTAGAGAGTTCCCCTTTATCAGAACCTTCCCTGACAGTTTGCCTTCTCATTTCCTGAGCCCTTGTGTGATTATTAGTGTACTGACAGAATAAAAATAACCTCATATTCCTACATGAATCATAAATAAAACCCTTTTATTTCATCAAAGAGTTTGGCAGGTTTATAGTCCTTTGCAATGCATGCGCAACGTGAATGACATACCTTTAATTTTGCTGACAAGCTTGTCGGGGTCCTAATGAAAAAAGAGTGAAGAGTGGGTGACTACTCTAAAGGTTTAGCAGTTGCTTTTTGGTGAGGATATACATTTCACCTTGCCACTGCAATCAAGGAGCCAACTGATCTTGGTAATGAACTCTTCAATTACAGTCCACTTTTGAGTCTTCAAGAATGCCTAGGCAACAATACTACAGTGATTATTGCTGATATTACAAATTTAAGTAACCTGGGGGGCGGAAAGGAGTGGAAAAGACAGAAAAAAAAAAATCTAAGCAGTGTCCTTGCTAGAGCTTCAGGTATCAAGGCATATAAACAATTAACTAAAAACAGAGATCAGATTCCAGATTTTGTACAGGTAGATTTTCTATTGCTGCTGTACATCAGACAATAATAAAATCACTACTCTCACCTGTACTTTGACATTCTCCCCATGTGTTCAGTAGCCAGTTTGCTTTTAAAAACCAATGTCAAGTATGGCAGAGGTAATCTTGGGACAGCCCCATAAAAAGGATAGTACAAATTATTCTTCTCAGTGTCCCTGGAAAGCAAGTTTCCTGATAAAGTTTGGACAAAGAATAGTCTCAAAACACAGAAAATGGACACAGTACAAACAATCATAAATCTTCCCTGTTTTCAGTCTTTCATAAAATGGAAAGTTTGATTCCTCACGAAGAGGGAGGCAAACAGCTGAAATATTTTTTAAAGAATGACCTAAGTGCTTGTTTCTTCTTCAACACAATCTTTATTTCTACTTTTCTTTTACTGTCTATTTTGCTCATGTAAAAGTCATAAAGAATACTGGCCTCTGAGTTTGCTTTCTGACCACAAACAAATATCCCAGGTCTTTACTTAATTCATAAAGAGATTAGGGGAATAGGACAGCTTTATTTGGTATCTTGGATCTTATATTTTGTTTTGGTGGCGATTCTTGTCTTTATCAGAGAAAGTCTGGCCTTTGGCAAGTCACCCTTGCTAGATTGTTGGGTTTTTTTGGTTGTTGTTGTTGTTATTGTTATGGCTTTCATTTTTTTGTTTGTTTTGGTGGGTGGCTTAGAGATGAGGCTGCAAAGACAGAAAATGAGAGAGACATAACTAAGGTCATCTGACTAGAGAAAGAAGCATGGGTTGTGTCCGCACGACTGTGTGTACATGGGGACAGAAAAAGGGGAAAAAATTATGGACACTGAAATCTAGATTGCTATCTTGTCAGGATTTTACAAGATTGTAGAGCTGCACTTTTAATTTTCATTACTTTCTATTTTCCTTTGACAAGCTCAGAAGCAGTATCTAATTTTATTTGGATCTTTTCATCAGATGTGGATATCTTCCTTCCTCGAGAGATTCTCTACCCATGAAAACATCAGGTTCTGTGAAACATTAGCTGATCCCAGTTACAGTTACTTGACCCTATCAAGCTAAGAAATAAATCTTACTTTTCATGAGCCCTACTGTTTACACTCCAGACAAAATTCTTAGATCTCAAATTTTCAGAGGAAAACCAGTTTTCATAAAGCCAGAAAACTGGCCTTAAAGACCTAGGCCATACAAGACTGTAACTGTTTCTTGTTTCAAATTAAGTATGCTGACAGACTTCCTCTTCACTGCAGCTGACACCAGTGCCTGATTTTCTTGGCATAAAATCCAAATAGGTAACAGTAGGAGCCATTACCAGCAACAGCCTGCCCTGTAGTCTATGCATTACTATTTCATGCCTTCAACCTTCCCCTGAGTGACTGCACACAGAGGGAGATTGCCAAGAACCAAAGCACTTCTACATGTACAGTGCAAACAACACACACTTCAACAAGAGGCTCAAAGTTTGGTGAACCTCTTATAGCAAATGTTACTGTGGCACAACTGGGTGAGAGAAGCAGGAGCAGGCAAGCAGGAAGCTGCTGCTAGCAGCCATCAACATCAAACATGGAAAACAGAAAATTTGGGGATGCAGTCAGAGCTGAGGGAGAGAAAAGCACATGCTCCAAACCCAGAGAGATGGAATCCTTTCTAAGCTGTTCTGCTCAACTCTAACACATTTAACTGTTTGAATCATCCCAGGCATGCTAGCTTTGTACATTACAGGTGTAGTGCATCACAGCAGTTAAAAAACACAGCTCATTTTAAAGGCGAGATGGAATGTGTTCTGAGCTTACTTAATGCCTTATTTAACTAGCATAACCCCAGTGCTTTGGAAACCAGAGGATCAGGCTATAGTGGTGTTACTTGTTTGGCTGCTTGCAACGAAAGGTCTTGCTAGAAAAGGTTAAGAAAAGAATCATATACTCCAAAATTATCAGTTTGTTATCATGATTAATAATACTTTATAGTACTTAACATGATACTTTTCATCTTCAAAGCACTTTGCAAATATTAATTAATCCTCACAATCTGTCCATGGGGGTAAGAAAATGCTGTTGCTCCCAGCAGTTGAGTTAACTGATTTGCCCAAGTCTAAGAGGGTCATGATCAGCCTCTGCATGTCCTGCTGTGATGTTCAACAAACTAAAACACAGTCCTCCCCCTTCTCTGAGATGAGATAGTGGGTGTGTGTCACTTTTACATGAGATATTTTCTTAAAAGTTCTGGGCTTGAACTAGTAAATGCAACCTCAGCTGCTAGAACAAGGCTGCAGTTCTCTCCCTTTGCACATAATCTGCATTGATGCAATACACAGACAATTATGATCTGATAATTGAAGGGCTAGGTTCATGAAGAAGCTCCTAGCTGACATCTAAACCTGTGGCCCAAGCTCTCCTTTGCAGTGGAGAATCAGAATCACAGCTTAAAGAAGCAGCAGCCGACTTCTTGAAAGATTTCACAGACCACCATCACTGGAGACATAACAAAATGAAGTATTTCACTGAAAGCAACTTTCATGTTTGTGTAGCCTGATTAGCCTGATGCTTGAGCTTTTCACTTGTAGTTTTCTTTTGGTTTGTTTGTTTCATTTTCAAATAACTCGCAATACTTTTAAGTCCTAACAAACTAACAAAGGTTTAGGGGGAAGGACAGGCCTGTGATGTGGTTTTATTTGTTCATGCTTCTTTGAGTTGGTAAATTACATTGCATTGCTTTATTGAGTGTGCCTTTAGAAGTATATTGGAAAAAATTCTATCTGCCACAATTAATACAGTGCCTAGTGCATCACACGGCACAACCCTGGTGTCGAAACCCAGCCTTCTCTGGGAGCCCTTTAGTCCCAGACTGGATGCCAGGAAGGATAGTAGCTCTGACGTGTGATACAGCTGCTGATAAATGGTGGTGATAACGTAGAACAAAAAGGCTAATGAGTTCTCTCCAACACCACACTACTTTCATGAAATGACTGTGATGATGACCCTATTTGCTACTTTTTTTTGTTGTTGATGTTGTTTTGGCTAGTGAATTACTTATCCCTTTACCTGCATGTTAGTTTTATCCTGTTTGTACAACACTATGGAAAGAGACCCAAAATTAATGTCAGAATCTCCCTTCATTTTTAAACTGCAAAGAAGCCGTTAAAGATAGAGTAAACCAAAGGTGCCAGTAACTGTTTACAGTTCATTGTACTGGACTTTGAGGAATAATAACTAGAAGCTATTGCCCATCACTTACCACAGTGCTTTGCACAGATAGTGGTGCCTTTGAGGGAGAGAGAGATCTCTTCACTGGATCAGAGAGAGAGAAGAAATGAAATTGTTAAGGTACGTAAGAAGTAGGAGGATTTCTATAGGACTGTTTCATGGCAGAGGCAGAAGGTAGCAGAGCCAATCATGAGAAATGTAAAGGTGTGAAGGCACAAAGATGGAGGGCAGATTAAAAACACCAAATCAATGGCAATGATGGAACTATGCCTGAGTGGGACTACACCTGAATGGAACTATGCCTGATTGGAACCCAATAGTTTACAGTCCTGGTGACTTGGCACTGAGGATTAAACATTGCAAGGAGCAGACCTTAGCCATTGTCCAGCCTCTCAGCATTCAGAGACATGCTGATTGATGGGGTGTGTTATGCCACAAAACTGTGAGATCTGTTGAGGAAAGCTCCACCTCAATGCAAGCACCTCTGCGCCGCACTGGGAAGTAACTGAAACTGGCCTAACCAGGAGCCAGGGTGAAGAAGCAGTGGTGTCAAGAGAGATGCCATTCATGACTGTCATGCCCACAGGAATGGGCCAGAGCTCATATCGAAAAGCAGAAACACAAAAGAAAAAACAGTAAAAGATGAAAGAAGGACCTTGAGGGTGCTTGCTGAGGTTAAAGGTAGCACCTGGCAGGGAGGTAGGAGAGCAGCAGTGGGAGGGAGATGAGCAGAAGCACTGGTGGTGTGTAGGGTGGTAAGGCAGGGGCTCAGAGGCACAGGGAGGAGCTGAGGGATCACAGATCAGAGCTGGCTGTGAAGGCACTGAGAGAAGGGCCTGGAGCAGCCTGGAGGGAAGGAAGAGAGGATTCTGGCAGCTGGCAAGATCAATGCATGTCTTGCTCTAGCTGGGGCAGCGGCAACTGAGGGCTGCCAGTGTTCACTAGCTCTTGCTGAGCCTGCCCTGCGCTTGCAGCCACTGCTACATTAAGCACATTAGTATTAAAAGGACAGCAGAAATTGCCTTAATGGTAATACGTCTATGAGTAGTCTCACACAAATACAGCTTTAGTTCCCTTCTTGACTCTTTCAGAGGCTCCTTTGCTGGTGTGAGGCATACACCTTTATGTACCTAGTATCTCAGACGCCCTACCACTATGGCACCAGCACCACTAATCTTACCTGGTTTTGTGCTTCATTACCTCAGAAGGAAGAGTCTGGGGCTATTTGCCAGTACCTCAAGGACAACTGGGATAGATAGAAGGATGAGCAAATAGAGTGCTGAGGTCTGTCCATAAGCGGTAAAATCATGTGTATTCCCATCCTATAACACTAAGCAACCCAGAGAGAGTCTTTCTGATGGCATTAGCCATGTCACCCCAGGACCAACTATAAAGGAACAAGGAAAACCTGATTCTGCCATACCACTCTGCCAGAGCCAGACTTTTAGTAAATACAAGGCTATACCTGTCCTTTTGGCATGAACTCATTGAAACAAATGAAAGCTAAACATTTTCAAAATCAAATATTTGCCAAGTGGTGAAATAGACTTCTGCAGTCAGAGGTTAGCTGTGTTCCTTGTGGCTTCAGTCAGTTCAGATCCTGCAAGCATCTGGGACCACTGTGGTAGCCTCAGTTAAGAGGCCTCCAGATTGCTGGAGGCGACTTGTGGATAAAGATTCACAAGTAGAAAGTGCACAGATTCTTTTCAAATGGTCTTAATGAAGATGACTTAAATATGGACAGTTAAAAATATCCCATATGTTAGCTTCCTGCAGTCATGTATGTGTGTCTTACACGGGGTAAAGCCTGAGCACAAACAAAAAAACAATGAGAGGAGCTCAATATAAGAAAGCCAGAATCTGGCATTTGGCTGCATCTTTGCTCATTGCTAATAGAAAAGGGCAAAGACCCTGGAAGGAAAGTCTAAAGCTCATACTTAAGTTTCAGCACGTGTCCCTGCTTGGGCCTATTCTGCAGATATGTTTTTTTTCACTCTTGAAAGCAGCAAGTACCGGAAGTTGGAGAGGAAGATCTAGACACGGCACAAATATGAAATGCAAATACAGCACATTCCAATACAGACCCTTCACTGAAACAAGCCCTAGGGCAAAGCTACCTTCTCCTGATGATGACAATGCAAAGAACTTCAGCATAATAGTATTTACTCAGTTAAATGGGAGCCGTAATGCACTTCAGCCTTAGAAACAAAACTTGAGCTATTTAAGTGCATCATTTTTAAACCTGAGGATTTATTTGCACATGGCTGCTGACTTCAGTGGGAGTCACTCTGTAACCAAAGGCACTTATTAGAAAGGCTCTTCAACAGGTGAAAAGATTGTCTCAAATATTAGAAGAAATTATGCCCTTTTGCTGTAAGTGCGAGAGAACAAGAGCAAGGAAGTACTGGCTTCTTGGCCAGTAAATGACTGTACATTAAGAGACACCCCAATCAAATTTAAGGAGATTCTGAGAGTTTAGCAGTATCTAAGATTTAGGAGTTAAGCCTTCAGACTCAGGCCATTCGTCTCAAGCTCACCAGGGCAGGCTTCGGCTGGACTTTGGGAAGAAGTTCTTTACAGAAAGAGCGATTGCTCATTGGAATAGGCTGCCCGGGGAGGTGGTAGAATCACCGTCTCTGGGGGTGTTTAAAAAGAGGCTGAATGAGGCACTTAGTGCCATTGCTTAGTTAATTAGAAGGTGTTAGGTGATAGGTTAGACTCGATGATCCTGGAGGTCTTTTACAACCTGGTTAATTCTGTGATTCTGTGATTGCTCAGCTCAGTTACCTTATGCAAGTCACTTCACCATCTTTTACCTCACTTTGTTTCAGTAAATTAGTAATAAATATATTCATTCTCTTGAAGATGGTTTGATGAGAATTATTAGGTACACTCATATTACACAAGTGATGCTAATGTGGCAACAAGTAGCATGCCTTGTCTAGTAGAGAGCTTTTTTCTGCACATGAGGATACTAGGAATTTTTAATAAGCACCCTGAATTTTGCCTTCATATCAACGAGAGTCACCCACTTGCTTCAAAAGTCTTGCTATCTATTTTTAAAATACACGATTGAGCATTCAGCATACTTTTCTCAAGATTTTTAACATGCAACTTTTAGTTAAGCTCCTAAGATCACTGACGTTCTAACTTCAACTCTCCTTAACCCAAGAAACTAACTTTTTCCAGGATGAAGTTTGCTTTCAAAATATGCTGTGGTAATACCTCTTTCTAATAAAAACCTACAGAACTCTCTTTATCTTTGCTGATGCGTGGAGGGCACTTGAAATGAAACCTTTATTTTTGTAGATCCAGAAACTTTAGAAGACAGGAATCAGTAAAGAGCAGGCTAATCATTCTTGTCTCCATTGACAGGCAGTGAAGGAGTTAATTATCTGCTTCTTTTCACTAATTCTTTTGCAGAGCTCAGTTGTGCATATTAAATGTCCAAGTTACCAGATTCAAAGGAAAATTTGATCTCAATTTGGCTACATATTAGAAGTGCCATTCCCTGTTGTCCTACCTATCACTGTTAATTGCATACATTTAGCCCTCTATTGGAGAATAATTTAGCTTCAGATTGAAAAGAAACAGCCCTGGCCTGGGTTGTTTTGGCATACAAGTCTCCAGTATGACTCTGTTTTCTAAGCAGACATTAATGATTCTAAAACTAATACTCATTGTTTGAAGAGGCATAGCGGCCTTGGCATTTACTTAACCTTTTGTCTCATGTATGAGACTGAGTCAGCCTAAATCCTTTTCTTAATTAATATCTTTTTTTTTTTTTTTCTGTCCAACATTATTTATTAAACCATTTGCATGCAACAATTAGAGTTGAGAGATTAGGGAAAAAAAACAACATTGTCTGAGCAAGCTCACTTTATATAACAACCATGAAACTGGCCCTCTAGCTCAAAAAAAGCTCTGAGCATGAATGAAATGGGAGTAGAGAACAGGGAAGGTCAAGTAAAAAAATAAAAATCTAAGTCATCATTCACCTGTTAGCCTTAACATTAAGCTCTTCCTTAGTAAAAAAAAAAAAAAAAAAAAAAAAAAAAAAATCCCAAAACCACGATCCAGAGGAATAAAGAATATAGTACTGTAAAAGCATAAAAATAGGGATTTGACACCTCTACTGAATGCCAGGGCTGTGGTAGTTTTGGTTGTGAATAAAGTGCAACCGCTGAACCTTTTTGCTTACTGCTGTGGTAGAAATAAATTATCATTCCAGATTCCTGTAGTATTTCAGAGGGCATCACTGATCTGTCTCAACTGGAGCTCACCTGCCTTCCCAATATGTTTGTTTCTATATAGCTCTTTGCACATTTGTGATCACCACTCTTTGCACGGGCTGCTGCTGAGTGGGCAACAAGAGACCCTTGTGAATATTCACATCAACATGCAAACCAGCAAGGATGGTGAAAACAAAAACATTTGGGAGTTTTATTACCAGTTGTGTCACATTAGCTAAGAACAGGACTGTAGCTGGCTCACATATAAATACACAAGGAAGTAGAGACTTGAGCATCTTTCCTCATCTACCAGACAGTAGCTGTGGTCTCTCCTCCCAGGTAACAAGTGACAGGATGAAAGGAATCAGCCTGAAGTTATGCCACAGGAGGTTTAGGGATATTAGGAAAAATGTCTTCACTGAAAGAGTGGCTAAGCAGTGGAACAGGCTGCACATGGAAATGGTGGAATCGCCGTCACTGGAAACATTAAAAAAATGTGTGGATGTGGCAGTGCTTAGGGACATTGGTTAGTGGTGGACTTGGCAATGTTAACAGCTGGACTTGATGATATTGGAGGTTTTTTCCAACCTTCATGACTCTATGATTCTGTGTGTAACTACAGATGCTTTGCTCAGTGGATTGGCTGTCTGCAAGACAAGTGACTGAAACACCTTTTATGTTTCACCAGAGTTGGATGATGAACAAGGCCTACATGAAAAATTACAATGCTCCCCAGACTTTGTAGTGATAAACAGCAGGAATGTCACAATATGAGCCATATCTTGCATCCCTTAGAAGATTTACAGGAATTAGATTAATTCTAAGCATTGGCATCAATGTCATCCTATTAGCTCTTAGCATCTCCTATCCAAATTACTTTAAGAGATCTCTGAATACCACACAAAGCTCTTAACTCACAACTCTCATGAGCACCTATAGACAGCGAACCCTCCTACATGTATGATGAGATCCTAAAGGTCATATGCATGACTTGCTTCCTCACAGGCAGTGAAGACACAGTGAAGAAACAAAGTGGAACCACTGATTAGAAACCACAGATTAGAAACCTTCCTGAGAGCTGAACTGGACCATGGCCACTTACTGAGAGCTGATGCTTCCCACAGTAAAGGTCTAGCCCTAGGGATCTGGAAGTGTCGTTTTCTTCAACACTACTTCATCAATGTGGCACTACTTTAAAGATTATTTCAGGCACACAGTTCAGCAGGTACATTCAGGGTATGAACTTAGCAGGTTCCAAAATGCAAATCCATGTCTGTAAACCCAACATATTAATAAGTTAACAGTTTTCAATAAGACATCAACATTTGCATGCATCTTCCTACTTGCTATGTGCACTACTACATTTTTTTTAATGTTTCTTGGGTGCTAGCCAGAGAGTCTGAGTCCCTAGTCAGTTCATCTAATACTTTCTTGCCACAATAGATCTGGGTCTTGGCCAAATACTGGACTCATACTGCATACAAAATGAGAGAATTCTCTCCCTTATCTATTAATAGTCTTCACTTCTCAGGGAAGAGGAAAAAAGATTACAAATTAAGATAAGCAAATACATAAAAATCCAGCACTGACTATATCAAGTGGTATTTCAGCATCTTCTAGCACTGTGTGTAATCAAAAGATTTTGTTACATATTTATATTACCTTATTTTTCCAAGAGTCTAATTCATGACTATTCACCTGAACAGGAGAAGAAGATCACTTCTTTAAACCCCTCCTGGAACTCCTCAGGCTTTCCACAAGAGTGAGTAAGGTTATATGACCTGAAACAAAACAGGGGAGGAAAAGTCTTCAGTACCATCTTTTCTTTCTCAGTGTTTCTCAAACTATGGAAGAGTTGAAAGAGGCCAAGAGGAGCTAGAGGTGGTCTCTGTTTTACATTTGAGCTTGAAAATTTTTATTCATTACTCAGAGCCTCTGGTTTCTTCAGAGGAAACATAGAAGAGACCCTTTTTGAAAGAGCTTTGCAAACATGGTCCAGTGCAGCAATGATGGGCAGGGAAACGAACATCACCTTTTACTGTGGGTATAAAGTAGCAGATTAACACTTAACAAAGGGCAAGAAAAAAAGGAATGAAGAATGTAATGATCCTGGTTCTGGTTATACAGCCACTTTAATCCACTTGAAGTCTGAGCTGCCCTTGGCAGGGCTGGTGCTGCCTGGCCAGCCCTGATGGGACCATTTTTGGCCACTTGAAGATGTGCATTTGATACAGAGAAATAATAGGCTAAACATCATCTGACCCTAAAAGCGCCCCTCGATGCTGCTGAGCACACAGAAACACAACACTCCTCAGAGCAGAGCAGGCAGACATGAGGAGGTAGGCATGGAATAGAAAGGGTGTGTTGTGCCCTTGGGTAACAGCCCCCCATTCATGCTGACCATGCAACAGCCAGGAAACCTGAGACAAGGACAAAGCCAAGAGCAGCAGGGGAGACATCTCATCTTTGCTCAAGCTGCAGCTAGAATCACAGCCCAGTCCACGTGGAATATTTTGCTGTCAGTGTAACACTAATCAGAGTAGTCCACTGGGTTGACTTGTAAAATTTTGCTAATAATACCAAGGTAGCTGACAAGTTAATAGAGCACATGATTCCCGTACCTTCTGCTTGAGTTCTGTGAGCACTTTTTCTGCTTAATTTGCCCTTCCCCCACAAAAAGAAGCAGCAGTGCCTTCATTTCAGTTGTTTCAGAACTTAGATCCTCTTGAAGAACGAAAGGATGTTGTGCTTTTTTCCCCCCCCATGAAGACACATAACTAATGGAAGCCATTAAAGATACTTGTAAAAATGATTCAGATTTTTATATATGACCAACTAACCTATTATTGCTCTTCTTGGTCAGAGATTAATGGGAATTTCTTAAAGGATAAAGAATTATTTCACAAGCTGCAGCATATATATGGGCTTGGAACACACTCTTTGATAGTGTGAATAATAGGAAGTGTGGCTGTTTATTTTTTTGACTAATGAACCAAAGCTAAATTCAGCTAGCAAGATGTCGAAAATCTCAAACGCAAGCCCCAAAAACTCCAGAAAAACCCTAACAAACCAAGTGGATGTTTTTTGCATTAACACAAACACATACTTCAGTGAAAAAAAACTACTGTTAAGCAATTCAGGTTCTCATGTGCTCTAACTCAAGATGGTATAGGAACATACCAACATGACACCTAAAATGTCTGAGACACACCAAAGACTTTCAGGAAATAGTTTAAAATCAAGTGATAATGAATAGCTCATTGGGAGGGGAGAGAAAGGGAGAGAAAGAGAGAGAGAGAGTGTCTGTGAGGCAGAAAAAAGAAACCACTTTGCTGCTCACAAGAGCTTCACACAAGTTCTCTCTACAAAGTAATGGTAATAATGTGCTTGGTCAAAGATCTCTGTGAAAGAAAATTGACTTCTAGAACCACAAGTAACACAGTCACTTGATGATTGTCTTGATGATGGCACATATGGACACTTTCAGTTTTCCAATCCTTTCAGTTTATGCATGACCTCAGAGTGCCTTGAAACATCTTGCCCACACTGGGTTGAAAAGCATGTGCAAAGAGAGATTAGAGCATCTCTAGGCTGACTTTGGCACTAAGGGAGGAGAGCAGATAACGTTTCAGGAGAGAAGGTAATGGAAGGCAAGCCCATTTCTCAGGCAGCTGAAAACAGTGTTTGGTTCTTTTGAGACTGATTTGCCAAGTATTTCCTGCAGTATGTGTTCTGAGCAACAAACTTCTGTGATTCATATGACCAGGTGAAACAAATAGCTCCCTTTCTGGCTGAAACAAATAAACTCACTCTAGCTGTCTTTCAAAACGCATCCTAACCAAGGTAGGTAGTAACAGCGAGCCTTCTGCTGCTTGACACCCAATTATCTTAATATCCACTGTATCTTCCCCTTCCCAGGGCTCATTGGTTTTTTTTCCTTTAACTTTCCAAAGGCACACAAAGAATTGAATAACCTTTTCTCTGAGTACCTGGCTGTAGCCACATCACTGAAGGGGGTCCTTTCGACATTTTAAAAGACCTGAAGTGTGTGAAAACATGGCACTGCAGTCAAGAATCTCATCAGAGAATGGAATAAGAAGATTTATTTTATTTTTAATATTTGAAAGATTTCAAAAAGCATTCAACTGGATTTCTCACTAAGAGGATGAGTGAAGAGAATCCTTTGTAACTAAGCTGGGAGGCCCAAGTCTTTTATCCATTGTTACAGAGTTTTTCCCCAGGGCAGAGTTAGGAAGGCCTGAAAGCCCCAGACGCTTAACAAGGCCAGTACACTGGGTGGGCTTTTCTGCCATTTCCTAAGCTGCTCCCGAGGTAGGAGCCATCAGAGCCGAGCAGGTCCGATGCTCCATTTCAGCCATCAACAGAGATTATCTGGGGAGATCCTAGGAGCAGTAGCACTCTCATGGAGGTGACTCTGCCTGACCTGCCAGTAAATGCACAGGTAAGCACACATACACCTTTGATGCTGAGCCACTCTTTTATCTGCTTCTTTAATAAACCAGAACCAAAACTGTTTCTCCATCAGATTACTAGTGAATTGGCACTTGATGTAATGGCTGTCCATCAGACTCTGCCAAGCTGCCTCTTCCTGTCAGCTTTTCCAAAGCATTATATGTGACTGGCTAACTGAAGATATATTACCTCTTTCGAGACAGACCACCTAAAAGAACACAACTCGTGTAACTGTACTGCTAACATATTTGTTTTGGTTTTGGGGGCTTTGTACACTTTTATGTGAAATCCATACATCCTTGATGCAAAGAATTGTTGGGTTTGACTCAAAGAGACTTCGGCACATACTGCCTGAGCTTGGTACGCAGCAGTGATGGATACACACCTATGTTTGCATCTGACTGAAAGTGAGAACTTGCTTGAGTGATTCCCAAGACCCAGTAATACAAGTAGGAGCTTGGGACCTGAGGCAGGATACCCAGAACACCCCCCTGAAATCTTAATTATCCTTAATAATAATAAATAATTAAAAAAAAAAATCCTTAATCTAGGACTTGGCCAACACAGTTCACTACAAAACCATAAATATGCAAGATCTCTACGGGTACAATTTTGCTTGGCATCACTTTGTGGTACTTTTGGTCTCTGAAATTGTCTCTGTTAATACAGCCACAGATGCACCAACTAGGAACTGCAATAGACACTTTACTACTTAAGCCCATTTATGCCCCAATCGATGTGTCAGAGTGCACCATTCAAAGTTGCTCTCGAATAAAGGGTGAGATAAAACAGCTTTTAAGTAATTAAGTATCTCTTTTCTGATTTGCTACAAAGCCTGTGGAACCCTAATAGAACAGAAATTTTAAAGGGAAATGTCTCCTGTATGAGTCCACTGCCCAGAAGCAGGAGAACATGGAGTTTGTAAATGACAACAGCAATACAAGTAATGCCTAAGTAATGCCTATTTGCTTACTTGATCCCACTGAAATGAATGGCCTTTGGTTTAGGTAAGTGTTAATGTCGTAAAGCAGGGTATGCCTGGGGACCAGGAAGTGTCTGCTTCACGCATTAATGATGGAGTTACGGAATTGGCAGCAGTCATTTCATAGACAGACTTGCAGAAGGGTTTTTACTATGCACTCAACTCTCCCTTTTTAAACACCCAGCAGAAAGTTGAAGAAATTCCTATCGCAGAATAAAGCCAAAGTTGAAATTTTTCTATAACATTTGAAAGAGATCCAGCTAGAGATTTTTAAATGATGCCACTCTTGAGAAAACACAGCTTGCAAGCTCTGATTGTGAGAGCCCTCCACACACACTTGGGCGTGTTCTCACACAGGGTGAATCTGGGAACGGGCGAAAGTATGTTCAGCAAAATTATTGCCCCCCACTCCAGCCACTTCTCCATTAAAGGTCCATCACTCCTTCTCTAGCTCTACCGTTCATATGGAGAAGCTTGAATAACCCAAGGAAAAAAAAGCATCATACCAAGCAGTTGTATTTGAATGTTTATGCTATGGCTTTCTGTATAATAGGAATAATCGCTATTGCTTTGTAGTACACTTAGAACAAATAGCTTCTGAGATTGCTCAAACACTTTAGCTCCACTTCAGCTCTTAATCAAACTGAGCAGCTGTTTATTGCAATTACACTATAAAGCAATAGACATTATCCCTTAAGTAACTGTCTTATTAATATAGGTAGTTACACAGTTATTTCATAGTTACTCTTAAATAACGGCTTTTAATTATTGTATTAACATAAATAACCATCTCAATAAATTTAAAGTAAATGCATATGTGAGAAATGTAATTTAAAGCATTGCACAAAACTGCATCTGTTTACTAATGTTTAAATTGATATCATTGTGTAGTTCAAATAAAACAGATCTTTATTTCACTTTTTGATCATCAGGGTACACCAAAAAAGCAAAAAGAATCCTAAATATTGAAATGGGAACTGTCTGATCTGTATTCTGTTGATTATTTTCTTTGCAATATTAGTTTGCTATTGGGAGAATGAGATTTCTTTTTATCCACAAAACTTACAATTTAATGTCCCCATTTAGTTTTCTTCTCACTTCCAGGCAAAGCAACATATGAAAGTGGATTGCATTTTGCCCTCCAGTTCACTTGTGCAACTCTACTTTCAATGGAGAAAAGGATTTTATTTTCCTGTGAAATACTCAATCCTCCATAACTTATGCCATTTGTTCTGGTAGGATCAAGCTCTTTGCCTTCAGCTAATGGGAAGGCAGACATTGCCTGACCTGGACAGAAATCCCAACTCTTCCTCATTGGGGCCAGTTTATTGTCCAGGAGTTCTCATCCTACCCTAAAATCCTCCATTGCAGAGCAGGCAACACTTGTACAGCGGCTTTTATCGCACACTAACAAACATTTCTCTCAAAAAAGACCAGAGCACAGATTAGCACCTCTCATTTTACAGAATGCTCTGCCCATCACACTGGCTTGCTCAGGTGTTTTTTTCACCACAATACTAGCATTTGAGGACGAAAGAAAAAAAATCTCTTCTCCTTATTCTGTTCTAGATTCCTCTCCTGAAGGATAAAGAAAAAATACTTGCTGAAGAGCAAGAAGAAAAGGAGAAGGACTCCCACAGACAGGAAAACAGATAATGTTAGAAAGCCCTGGGAAAAATTTAAAGTGGCATATTTAAGCCAGGAACGGGGTGAAAATAAGCCTGGAAAATATAAAGGTGCAAAATGAGGTGAAGAGGCCTCACAGTCTTTCCTGTCAGGCATTTTTTTCTGTCACTCAAAACTTTTTGATTCAGTTCTTTATCTGGTACAGGGTCCTACAAATGTGAACTGCTACCTCTCTGGAATCAAACTGCAACAAACCCTTTCAAAAGTAACTGGGATATATTGAAAAAACAAAGTGTCAAAGTCAGGAACACATAAAGAAAAAATTCTCAGAGGGTCTTGATCTGGATCTCAGCAACTTTTAAACTGGGAATTGAGGCATATTTGGCTCCGTTAACATCAACGATTTTGAAGGGAAGAATTTGGTTCATGAAATCCAACCTACTGTTGGTAAATTCTTCTAACTAGCAAGGTCCATCCTATCCTCTGCCTACTAATTAGAGGACACAATCTCCCTCCAAGGACTCATTAAAGAATGGTGTTTCAGTGCATATATACACTCCGTAATAGGATGAAGGGTGCCTCGGTGACACCATGTCTATGGAGAGATGGAATGCAGCTGGAGATAACAAAGATGAAAGCAGTGATTTATTTATCTCAATACTACTATAGAAATGCAACAGGTAACATGAAGAGATAATTACAGGCTCCATCAGAAAGGGGTTACTGATGCTGTGATCTGGCAGACACACTAAGCTACTCAGGAGACAAGCTCTTAAAAGTTTACAGACTATGCTGGGCAAAGAGAGACAATTCAGTACAAAGAGATTTTACAGAAAAAAATTAGAAACTAAGAGTGAGGGAAGACATGTTTAAACTTCAGGTAACAGAGTTATCAGGGTTTGGATAATTGAAGTTCCAATGTGTATGTGCCTACACTGTTGCTCACCTTTGAGCCTCACCCAGGCATCTTGACATTTATGTAATCTGAAATCCTGAAAGCTCTGAGTTTAGACAACTAAATTGCAGCTTGTCAATTTAGTCTTGACTGAAAGACAGGTGTTTTGTTTCAGAGTAATACTCCTTTCAGACTCCTTTATTCCCAAATTCAGATTACTGAACTAAGGAACTATAAAAAATGGAATAACTCACAAGCAGGCAAAGACATTTACATACCTTTAACAAAGGAATTCTTTGGGCAAATAGGGATTTTTTAAATTATTGCTTGTGGGTTTTTTTGGTCACTTGGGATTCTCGGCTCCACCTCTCTGGTGGGAGTTCGAAGAGTTTAGAGGCTTTGAAGGTCCCTGTGTTTTTAGTAATGTGGTAGATCCCTTACTACTGCTAGGTATTTTTACAAGCTGGTTCTGCTGAACACAAAGTGCTCTCTGAACAAAACCATGAACAAAAATCCAGCTGAGAATCTGAACCAGAATTATTTAAAAATGTAGCTCTGGAAGCAGGCATACAAATAAATTTGCCCACTACTTACACAGCTGTCTGATGCCAAAAGTGCAAGCAAGGAGCATTTATTAGCTACCTGACACCTATATCTTAACTGTATATCTAATTCAAAGTGGGTCATTGTTATCAGGTCTCCATTATCCCTAAAAAGTGACTGGGATTTTTTCCAATAACAGCCAAGTTCTCTCCTGGCATGACTTTTCACAGGTGACTTACACAGTCCAAGAGCTGCACGTGCTGATGATGCTGTTGGGATCCCACATCCAATTGTTACTACAGTTGTGTACTATTAATGCAACAGATAGTGAGTCAGGGAGCCCAGAAAACAGCTTGGGCAGGACACAGCACCATCCATCTGACCCCAGATTTAGCCTACCTTTGAGATGCTGTTGCCTACAAGTAGACTATGAGTCCATTACCACAAAGTGCCTCATTGCAGAAAGCAGCAGCAAGAGAGACCTATAGTGCACTCACTCAACTCTGCCAAAACTCATGTCCTACAATTCAAGTTTTACTTTTTCTATGCCTATGTATTTGGGTGCTGGGGATCACACATTTCTGTCTTCTTGGCACTGTGGCATGGTTTGGACCTTAATTTGTTTGTTTATGCGAGTAAATGTGTTGAAGGTAACAGAATATAAGCTTCATCCCACTGACCTGTGAATAACCTCAGCTCTGACCTGGAGGGATCACATGTTCTGGCATAGGTTAAGGGTCTCATTTAATTTAGAACCTTAAGCTAGATTTGAACTGTAGTCTCAGAGGTAAGAAGTCTGCATTTTCACCTGGGAAGCCACATGGCTCTGGTTTCCTGATTGGTACTTGTGACATCCCAGTTTTGGCAAACCATGGAGGTACTAGCTCTGTGCTCTACTTTCTGCCTTTATTTATGACCAACTAGTCTGATTTTTTTTTTTTTTAAGGATTTGAGTGACAAAGTGACTACGCATATTATTCTGCATTTGAACTGTAAGACGTCGGTATTTCTACCTCTAGTGTGTAATTGGATCAGCTGCCAGTTACAGAAAGGAGCCGGGTGAGTATTAAGCGTGTGGAAAATGAAGAAGAGTCCAAGTGTGAAGGGGAGGAATAATTTGACAAAGCCTGCAGTGAGCTATACATGGTTTTCTTGTTCCAGAATGGAGTAGGTTTTGAAGTGTATGAGAAAAAAATGGCTTTGATTTATTCACTTTGGTTCACAGACTGCTAGACATAATCTTGGAGTGACCCAAGACATATGGAAAGCCACAGCCCCTGCCCCAAGGAGCTTACAATACTGACATCATCATATTGAGGATGGTGGAGTGCCAAACTGTAAAACAACATTGTCAGGCAGCACACAAATCTACTGTCATTGGGTTGCTGTCACAGCAGGACTGTGGCTTACTGTGTTCATGATGTGGTGGTCCTCAAAAAACTCCTCAAAAAACTTCACCTAGTGCTCTTTTGTAGGTCCCCACTGCAGCACTTGCTTGCCGTAATTTTGTGTTTCTCAAGAAAGGAAAGAGGCTAAGGTAAGCATGAAACATTTTAAAACCTATTACAAAAATGCAGAGTAAATCCTAGACCTTTTTAAAAATGATGAGGAATTGATTGTCCAGTCAAAAAGTGAGAATGTTTCTTTCAGGACAAGAAGATTGGTTCGCCACTGAGCTCTCTATTAATCATAGTTAAGGCAGGATCATGCAAACAGAAAGACATTTCTTTACCCACTAAATGTTCAACCATTTATACCTAAATAAAATGCAAACAAATCCTCTCAGGTATCAATAAGCAGACTGTAGGTTTCTGGTCCAATGCTAGTGGTAGGACAGAAGATCTGGACACTGAATGGTGGATCTGGGTACTGAATGGATATTGACTACTGAATGGTAGTTAGAAATTCTTTCATTTTACACTCTTAAAAAGAAGCAAAGGAAATAGTAATTGCCTGGAAATTCACAGACAGCTGTCCATCAGCTGTCGAAATCCACCACAACATTCACCACAGTGATCTATAAAGAACAAGAAAGAAACATTCCTTAGTGATGCAAACACAGAGGATTACAAAAATGCCAGGTGGATTTATTGCCTGGTGGCAGCCAGAATACACTTAGAATTGCCAAAAAGGTAGAGAGAGGAAAGAGCAACTGAGCTCTGCTGTCTCCCGGCTCTAGGTGGCTCTCAGCTACACTTGGTTTACTGCCTATAGATCCAAACTGAGAGTGTGTGATTTGGAAATTCTTCTGCTATGCCTTCAACAGCAGCCACTAATGTCCAAAGGATCCCTGGATTACAGCCATAGAGTCACATCCTCTTTCACTGGTATAAAAGCTCCACAGAAAAATCTATCAGGTAAAACCACAATAACAAATAAATCAGAATAATTTCTCTATGACTCTCCAAGGGGGGCAGGGCATTAAGCTCTACCTCAAAGGAAGTCAAAATTGGATCAGAACATCTCAGAGTGATAGAAAGGGAGAGATGGCAAGAGGTGGTAGTCAAAAGGTTTTATCAGCATGAGTTTAGATGACCACATTACTCATAGGTCACTGTGCTTTCCAGCTGACTAGCAACAGATGAAATAAGGAAGACAACAGGCTCTGCATTTTCAGGTAGCAACTGCAGCCAAGTGTGCCTTTTCATCTGCCATTTAGTCTGGAATATGCATGGCACTGATCAGAAAGCAGTTGACTTTATATGCAAAAAGAAACCCAATATGAGATTCCACAACAATGAAGCAAGCTTTACGAGAACACTGAGACAATATTTAACATAGAATCAGAGAATCAACCATGTTGGAAGAGACCTCCAAGATCATCCAGTCCAACCTATCACCCAGCCCTATCCAATCAACTAGACCATGGCACTAAGTGCCTCATCCAGGCTTTTTTTGAACACCTCCAGGAACAGTGACTCCACCACCTCCCTGGGCAGCCCATTCCAATGGCAAATCACTCTCTCTGTCAAGAACTTCCTCCTACTACCAAGCCTATACCTCTGCCATCACAACTTGAGACTGTACCGCCTTGTTCTGTTGCTGGTTGCCTGGGAGAAAAGACTGAACCCCACCTGGCTACAGCCTCCCTTCAGGCAGTTGTAGACAGCAATGAGGTCACCCGTGAGCCTCCTCTTCTCCAGGCTAAGCAACCTCAGCTCCCTCAGCCTCTCCTCACAGGGCTTGTGTTCCAGGCCTCTCACCAGCTTCATTGCCCTTCTCTGGACACGTTCCAGTACCTCAACATATCTCTTGAATTGAGGAGCCCAGAATTATTGTGTTACAAGGAGAAAAATTTCAAACATGAGGAACTGGGTGTTGCTTACAGTTTTCATGCCCCCAGTATTACCTGATACTGATCTAGAACAAGTACTTCAGAGACTGTTGTGAATAAAATCCCATCTCTGTCACAAAGACACACCAAGAGTGAGTTATTCTGATGTGAATCTACAACAGTTAAGGCAGAAAGCAGGCATAGTTCTTCACGGCTCATAGCAACAGCCACAGCACTGAGATATGGTTATATAATAAGGACATAGTTATAATTTATTTATACTATAGTGATGCCATTCTTCAGGCACTGTACAAAGAGTTTACTGAAAACTGCTCATATTTTTTCAGAAGGTGCCAATCAGATACAGCAGAGATCTTGACTGCTGAGTGGAAAATAATATTGCTATTCCTGACATTTCTCAAATTACGAAGAGCTTCTAATGAAGCTTCTTTAAGACATCTCTTTCAAGGATTTGTTGGACACCTTCCTTGACAACAACAGATGCACAGGGGTTGACTGCCCTCCTCTGCTCTGTGCTTAATTCTCTCACCTTGTACTACGTTGCTTGTTTCCTGCACTTGGAAATCTCACACTTGTGTTCAAACTCTGAATATTCTCTTCAGCTGCGCACAAGGAGCTGGAGGCCTTGTTAACCTTCTATCCCAGTAGTTCTTTTCTTGAAGTCGGGAAATTATGTCCTTTTTTCTGTTGTTTGTGGGGGTTTTTGTTTGTTTATGGTTGCTTTGTTTTGTTTTCATTGCAAAAAACTAGGGGAGTTACTCCCTGCAGTGCCTAGCTGTATGTTGAGCTCTTACAGCAGTGATTGGTGACAGGGGAAAAAGACTCAAGTCACACCACCCACAAACAGAAGTGTTGCATTTTGTGTAGGGTTTTATGTCAATGTTTTGATAATCTCAGAAATGCCACACTTGTATTGGTAGTGAGATACCTAGAAAATAATGTATGCTTAAATAAATTCAGTAAGATCATGATACCCCTGTGTGAATGCTTGTATATTTTTCCATTAAAAAGTCAGATCTGATAAAAACCTGGGAATCGCTTTTCAGCTGATCTAAATCCACAAAGATAATGTAATTAATGGTTTACACCTGAAAACCATCTTATCATGAAGTATCTTAGGCCCTTTCATCTCCTTCATTCATGCAGACAGACTAGGTACTAGTAGGCAAAGGTTTCATGTCTCTGCCTCCAACACTTTGCACTTTGAGTTCACATGAGCTGGAGGCTGTAGATGCCTTCTGCTCCAGCAGGTTTTCTTTTCCTTTGTTCAGGAAATTTTGTCCTTTTAAAAAATGTTATCAGCAAGGGAATTCCCCTTTCTGTTGTCCAGCTTTGAGAAAGGGGTCTGATTTGTGCTCTTAGCTAAAAATCCCTGAAAAGTCATCACAGCAATCACTGGCTTTAGTAGAGCAGCTGAAAAGGGATGTTTCTACTGCTTGCCAATGCCCTTCCTTGCCCAGTACAGCATTTCTGGCAGCGTTCAAGCAGTGTGAGCAGCTCAGGCCACCATGCCACAGTGCTCTGCCTCCCAGCACAGCTCTGCTGCTCTGAGCACAGTGCTTGTGTCATGTTGTTTACAGAGTGTGACAGACCAGAGGAGAGCAGAGGTACAGTCATAAGGGAATGGAGTGAGGCACAGTAGCACTGGAAAAGCATCATTAGAGGTATTGGGCTCTGTAGGGCAGAGGGAAATAGAGCTGAGGATTGTGGAGGAGGATTAAAAAGTAACTGGCATCCCTAATACATTTTGCCAGGATATAGGGTGAAGAAAAGAAGTATGAAACAGACAAACAAGAGGTAAAATTGTTTTAGGAAAGAAGGTGAGAAATGCATGGAAAATACAGTAATGATGGAACCCCATCAGTAGCAACAACTCATGAAGAAAAGAGGACTGATGGATAGTTGTGCTAGCATGAGTAAGGCAGGATAAACTAAACCTCTTTGAAGCATTTAAAAAGAAAACCAAAATGCATTATAAAAAACCTAGTGAGGAAAAAAAAGAGAAGAAAAAAAAAGGGGAGCACCAGAGGACAAACAAAACAGAGAAAATAGAGAGAGAGGATTTCTATGAGCACAAAAGCAGAGGTCAGTACCCTGTGGTGATTTCCCAATAAAGGAGGAAGTAGAAGTGAAGGAAAATAACTAAAGACTACTTGTAAACAATTGAGACACTGACTGCTACTTTATGATCTTTTTGAAAGTTTGCTATTACCACATCTCCAGTGATAAATGCCTTCATAAGACAGTAGCTTTCCGTAAGCAAAAATGTACAAATGCACAAAACAGTACTGTGAGGCAAACAGCAAAGTAACAAGAAGTCACTTCTCTCCCCCACACCAAGTGGAAATGCTTTGGTCCGTGCATAAACCCCTGGAAGTGGTTCGTGCATAGCAGGGTATGTGGTAGATCCACTCAATACCAGGCTCTCTGGCCTGTTTTTTTCACAAGATTGTTTTTGGAATGAGTGCCATTGTCTGATTCAATTCTCTCTGGAGTTCCATGTCTCCATGTGATTCGTTTTCCCAAGCCAAGAATGGTGTTAGGAGCAGTAGCATGTGGAACTGGATAGGTTTCCAGCCATCCGGTGCTGGCCTCTACCATCGTTAGCACATACTGCTTGCCAGAACGAGATCGAGGTAAAGTGATGTAGTCAATCTGCCAGGCTTCACCATACTTGTACTTTGACCACTGCTCACTATACCATAAGGGCTTGGTTTGCTTAGCCTGCTTAATAGCAGCACAAATGTCACAGTCATGAATGACCTGGGTGATACCATCCACGGATAAGTCAATTGACCTATAGCGTGCCCATCGGTATGTTGCATCTCTGCCTTGATGTACAGATGAATCGTGGGCCCACCAAGCTAAGAACAGTTCAACCTCAGTGTTTCCAATCAAGGTCAAGATCAGAGTTTGTATCAACTTGAGAAATTTTAGCAGCTTGATCTGCCTGCTGGTTGTGCTGGTGTTCCTCAGTGGCTCTGCTCTTAGGCATGTGTGTGCCTATGTGCTGCACCTTCACTGGAATTCTCTCCAGTCGTGCATCAATGTCCTGCCATAGCTCAGCACACCAAATAGGCTTTCCTTTCCTCTGCCAACCATTCTTTTTCCAGTCTTCTAGTCAACCCCATAGAGCATTGGCTACCATGCATGAGTCGGTGTAGAGGTAAAGGATAGGCCAATTTTCACATTCAGACACATCTAGAGCAAGCTAGACAGCTTTTACCTCAGTGAACTGACTGGATTCGCCTTCCCCATCTCTTGCCTCAGTAACTCTTCTGGTAGGACTCCAGACTGATGATTTCCATCTTCACTTGTCCCCAGCAAAATGACAGGAACAATCTGTGAACAAAGCATAGTTCTTTTCTGGATCAGAGAGCACCATAAGGAGGAGCTTCTTCAGCACAGGTTACTTTCTCCTCTGGAGGTTTTGTACAGTCTGTGCCTTCCAGCCAGTTGGTGATCACTTCCACCAGACCATGGCAATTGAGATTACTCATTCATGATCATTGGGTTATCAACACCATCTATTTAGACCAGGTTGAATCTGTGGTATGATGCGGTGATGAACCTTTGCCTTTGAACATCCAATTTAGAACCGGCAATCTAGGAGCTAAAAGCAATTGTGACTCAGTTCCAATCACTTCAGAAGCTGCTTTCCCTCTTTCATAGGCTACTAGTATTTCTTTCTCTGTTGGGGTGTAATTTGCCTCTGAACCTCTGAACTCTCCAGTTGACGAATCAGCTGATGAATGGGCAACAATGAGTCATGGTTAGTTCTGTACTGCCTGTGGTGCACAGTTTGAGAAGCAGTTGGCAGTTTCAGATCCTCTATGTCATGATGTCCTACAACTGCAGACTCATCTGAAAGTTCAGGTGTAATGGACAATTTCTACAGATGATATTTTAAAAGCCCATTTGTGAACTTTCCTATCTTTGAAACAACCTTGTCTCAAAAAGTAAATTCCCAGAATGCAAGGCACATCAGGACCAGTTACAATAGTATGTTTCTTCCACTCTTTACCAGTTAAACATATTTCAGTCTGCCACTTAGTTAACTCTTGAGATCCACCAGTGATTCCAGAAATAGTGATAGACTCTGTCCCTTTGCAGTTGGATGTCAATAAAGTACACTGAGCAGCTATGTCAACTAAAGCCCTGTATTTCTGAACTTTTGAACTGCCAGGCCACCTAATGAATACATTCCAATAGATTCGGTTTACTCCACTATCCTTTTCCTCCTCCTGGCTGAAGGCAGGGCACTCCTCATGCTGAACATGGCATGTGGGGTGTGCACAATGATTGGTGGTGGTGTGAGAGAAACTGCAATTATTCGAATAATTGCAGTTACTTTAGGGAGTTGAAGTGACAGCTACTTTTCTGGCATTGTTGCCTCTGTTTCTGCTACTCTGCAATTCCCTGACTCTCTTCCTTTCTATCTTCCCTGATCTCTCAGGGGATCATTGGAATCCTGGATATCATCCTTCCACTCTTCCTCTGGTTGTCCTGGTTGTCTTTGGCCTAGAAACAGAACTGTCCTAAGAGCGCTCTTAAACTCCTCAGAGCTATCTTCCTTCTTGGCAGCCAACCTCACATGGCTCCTTTCATCACTGTATTGCAATTTAAGTATATTGGCCAAATCTCTAAGGCTATATTTCTCCTCTTCTTACTCTTGTGTACCAGAGGTCCTCTCTCCTAAATTCTCCCTTGAGTCACTCTCTGTCAAACATTTGGTCTTAGATTTAGCTTTTGTGGGAGCAAGCAAGGTAGCAGATGTTCCTTTTAGCAGGTCTGAATCACTGACGATCTGAACTGCTCCCTGTAAGTTTGAATTTGGTTTAGGGTTAGAAGCTGCTGCCTGTGGACTTGAATTAGGTGAAGAAAGAGCAGAGACTTGAACAGCTGGACCTGTTGTTTGGCTGCCTCTCACATTATTGTCAACAACCATGACTTTGGCAGTAGTCCCAGAACCTGTGGGAGGAAGTGTAGCGGTGGACATGGCAGCCCTCTCTTGTTCTCCCCCCAAACAGAAATTGTTTTGAGAAAGTTCTCCAGATCTTATCTCTAACTCTGTTTCTCTAACTTGCAAACTCTTCGAACACTGCCTCCTGCCTCTCCCAAGATGTTTTTTTAAGGAGGCAACAGCTGAATTCTTGACACATAATATAGCAATTAGACATAACCCCAGGATTATTAGGTCTATATTAATACATGATAAATATACCACTATATTACATGTGTAGAATTCACATGGGGTTTGGAGGTTCAGTTTTAGGCAGAATTACTCTCATCGGAGATGCTGAATAAATTTCACCAGTTGTATTATTTCTTTATTAAAACAGAGTTTTAATAAGGAAACAGAGTCTTACTAAAAACAGAGTTGGTAGCAGTTTCAGTAATATTAAAGCTGACTCAGCTAAGAAGATACTCTCCAAAATCCAAAAACATTATTTGAATCTTTGTCCACATTAAACAGAAGGGAACCAAGTTTGGCAACAATATAACAGTGGAGGCACAATAGACATAATGGATATAATATACTACCAATTAACCAGATAAACTTCATCTTCCAGACTTGATTAGCAATAAATCACATTAAATTCGCCCCACGTTGGGTGCCAAGGATGTGATGGTTTGGGAGTTACCTGCCCGCTCACTCTTATGAAATCACGCCGACTAGACCAGGCCAGATAGAACGAATGAAGCTTTATATTCACAGCTTAGCACAATATACAAGCAGCTATTTACAGTATATTACAAATATATACAGCTATATACAGAAATATGCAAGTTAAAAGTAATACAGAAACGCAACACTCCTCCCAGAAATCAGAGTCCCCAGGAAGGGCTCCCAACCACCCTTCCACCTTTTTTCCACCCCTCTACCTTATCCCAGAGTATGCCCTACATGCAAGATGAGTTGGGAAGATCAGCAAGAGGGGTTAGAAGCAGAAGGATTAGGTACACAGATCCAAGCAGAAGAGAAACTCACACTCCAACACATACACACACACACTCTGTCTTATCTATGTTTGTGTTCTTGCTTTCATACATCTCAACAAACCTATGAGTGAAGTAGACATCGCCATTGCTTCCTTTTCACAGCCTATAGTCTAATTTTTCTCATTAAAATATTCCAGTTAGCCTCAAATTAGCAGAGAGTTATGGGATGGATGTGCAGGCCCAATGCTGGGCAGGGATAGTTTTGTGAAGAAGGATAGGAAGAAATGACCAAAGACTAAAGCCAAATTTTACAGACATCACTGAGTCCTTTTTTTTCTAGCTTCAAGGTGTAGTAAATACCCTACTCTGCGAGAGGGAGGTAATTCCAGACTTGAGGCTTAAGGCAAGACAATTTTGTTATGTAACTCCATATTTTGAATGACAGGAGGAACCATTTTCCATGCTGGCCTAGTTTTAAAAATAAAGATGTATGGGTGGCCTTCAGAATGTATGCATAAGTTTGATGGAGTTAAAACTTGTACCCATCGACAAGTTTTCAAATAAATACCCGTAACCGGTCCTTAGGCATTATATTGCATATGTGCAGATGTTGTCCTCACTTCCAGTCCATCAGTAGCTCTATATGGTTAAAATTAATAATTTCAAAGGCCTTTTGATCAGGGCCCCATTCTGGAAAGGACAGCTTCAGACTGACACTGAAAGTAGATTTTACAATGTATGTATGTACACTCACTTGAAACAAAAGACTCACATAGAGTCCTTTGTCTACTGGTAAAATCCAGTTTTCTTCTGTGGTAGAGAACACCTAGAAAAGTGAGACAACAATCTGGCCCCAAATCCTCCATTCACAAACTCCCATACTAAAAGATGAGGCTGCTTCAGAGGCTGAGCAGGTAAGAGTCCAGACCCACAGTCTTCATTCAAGACTTCAATTCACTGACTGTAATGGCAGTATTACCTTAATTCATAATAGCATCTTCACTAAGAGTACTTCTGTACATGCCTTAATTGCCAAAATAAGTTCCTTTTTTGTTTGGTTGGTTTTGGCTGAATGCAGGAAAGATGATACAGACTAAAATTTTAAATGGAAAAAACCTGCACATCCTCTCTCTCTTTTTTTTTTTAATCTGGAACAGACTGCTTAGGGACACAGAACAGCCTTTTTTTGTCGTCATATACCCCCTCAAACCCTTGGTCTGTACACCACCCCAATACTACCCTTGCTTTAAGATTAACTGCTGATCTGAAGATTGACTGTGCTATCCTTAAAGCCAGATATTCTTGGATTTTGTTATTGCATCAAGGTGCATTTGTGCTTCTAAACAGGCAGCTGTACTTTAAATGGAAGACAAAGGAGCAGAATCCAGCCTGTTCCAGTGTGGGTCCAAAGCCCAGGCTGTCTGTGGTATTGTAGTCTTTAGTTTCAAATGCAGATAGATGAGCTACAGCCTTTTTTTCCATGACTGTTATAATGCAGAATATGAAAAACTCTTGGGATGGTTTAAGCTGCAGGGTATTCTCCCAGAGTTCTGTCCAAGAATAATCTAGTAAAAATGTGGACAGAGAACCATCGACCCCTGCTTTCCCCTGAACATATGCAGCTCTGATCAGTCTGGTATTTCAAGAAAAACAAGGTCCTGAACCCTAATCCTCAGACACATAACAAAGCGCACTTCACAGCTGTGATGCACAGCTACTATCAGCTCCGAGGCCTGAGTGGGTCCCAAGACAATGCCTCCTTTATCACCCAGAGGACAAATATCTAGACAGCAATATTTTCTGCTTGAATGCTTCAAGCATCTCTTGCAACTCCTGACTGAAAGAGAAAACTGAGCTGAGAGTGTTTGCTGAGTGATTATTTTAATTTACTACTTGATGTAAATCTAAATGAACTGACATCCAGCTTGAGATAGACAGAAAACAATCATTGTGAAAAAAGAAAGAAGGCTAATATTACAATATCATTTGAGTAGCACAGGTTTAGGCAACTTTAGCAGTGGCATTGTATTAGATAGTGAAGCAAGGTTTGCATTTCTTTTTCTTCACTGAATTACCATAAGTTCTGCAATTTTAGGGCTGTTTGTTTATCGGGCAATGATAACAAAAATGCTCAGAACATGGTGTCTGAATGCAATGCTACAAAGCATTGCAGTGTAAGTCCTCACATGCAGAGGGATTGCTGATTCTTACACACCTGATTATCTGTGTGTACGAGTGTGTGTACAGGTGTTCAGAAGCAACAACATTCCCTGGTTGGTAATTGCTAAAATGGCACACGTTTTGCATCTGGCTTGAGGTGGAGTGAGGGAAAGGGGTAGAAAAGGAAGAAAACTTTCCAGTAAAGTTCTCCAGTGCTTTAAAAACCTGTCAAGTCACTCTGCTGAGCTCTCATATGAACAATAGATTTGGGACTTGGCCTGCCTGCACCGGGGAGTCTGTCACTGCTGCTCTCTGATCTGGGTTTCCAGCGTTTGATGGCTGTGTGGTGTCACAGAACAGCTGGAGGAGAGGCGCCTCGGCTGAGTGCATGAGATGGAGGGAAAAAATCCAACAAACAAAAAGCAAAAGAGATTTCTTTGTGAGGCAGGCACAGGCATCTGAGCTCTGCCAGAGCGAGACGTGTCACCTTGCAGCATGGCCTGTGGTGCTCTACGCTGAGAGAAACAGATACTATTGCCCTGCAGGCCTCCCTTGCTCCCATATGAGGACCCACGGAGATGGTACACCACATGCAATACAAGATGGAGGTCCGACAAGAAATCCCTCTTTATGGGGCTTAGCAGTGGCTTCACCAGTTCCTGCAGCTCCCAGAGGCATTTTTCCAGCAGGTGATCATCTCCTCAAGCTTCTCCTTGCACAGCATGACATGGTGGCACAAAGAGCCTGAAAGAGGGGACCTCACTAGCTCATTGATTAGCAACTCTCAGGACACCCAAGAGCCATGTTGCACCTCCAAGACTGACTGAATGTACCTGAGGCAACTTTTCCTTCCACCCTGGGAAGCTTCTGTTGGTTTTTGAGGAATTAGTGGCTGGAAAGACTAAAGTGCATGCATAATTTCTTGCACATTGCCTTGAAAGTATGGACCTAATTCGAAACAAAACTCACAGCATAATGTTCCATTTGGTATATACCAAAGACTGACAGAAAAGCTCATAACTGAATAACAGAAGTTGAATAAAGATGAAACCTGATGGGTTTCTGAGGCTGTCATTCAACAGCCTCCACCTTTTGGAAGAACAACATGCCTTCCTATTAAGAGATGTGAATCACTATCTGAAAGAAATCTCTGCAGTTCCTTCTTAAATTCTACAGGAGGCTCAAAAGCACATCGGAAATATTTTCACTCGGTACCATAAGATGTTTTTCATCAGAGTAACATGCCTCTTAACCCATAGCCATATATTCAATTAAATTGCATGGGCATATGTGTGTTTATTTACATAATGTGTAAATGTATAGCTGGGTATATATAAACAAAAGGCTTTCATAACACAGAGGAACACACATGGTGGTATAATTTGTGTATATGCACACTGTGTAACTGCAGCCGTTCATGTCAACACCATTCATCACCTGTATTCACCAAAATGGTGTCAGTATTCTGTTCTGCATGCTGCCTACAAGTTCACCACAATGATAATCTCCCTCCTCAATTAATTAAGGACAATTTAAATATTTCAAGTGAATTACATTAGCATGACAAAACAGTAAAATTTAAATTGTGGAGCTGTGAACAGAAAACCTGTGACAAAGTCCCTCTTTCAACACAGTCAAAGAGAAAGATTTTACAAATTGACAGTGTACATTATGCACAGCCTAACTGTGGACATTTGCTGTCAAGCACTTAAACAGAGAGACACAACAACGGCTCCAGTTTGAAAATAAGAATTATCTGGAGGGGACTAGTGCTCACTAAGGGCAACCCTGACAAGTCCAAGTGTGCACCTGGATCAGCACTTAAAACAACTCTGCTATAAGAAAGCTGCTCATCATGAAGCTCTGTCTAAATAACTGTGGGTTTGCAACAGACCTTTACTAAATGTCCTTACGTAAAAGTATTATAAAATCTACTAAAAAGAGTATTTTTAAAATGTTCCTGTTAAATATTGTTTCAGTAAGAGGGCTACAAAACCATGCTATGAAATGTTACAAATGGGTATTTTTATTTCGTTTATTTTTTTAGTTCTGTGGGTCTACTTAGAATAACACTGAAATTTTACATTCAGAATTCAGAAGTAGTGAGATAACATTTTCCTTTCTAGAGACAAAATTCTGTAAGGAAGTTTTGAAGAAATGTGCCTTGTATTTATAGCCTCACCATACAGCTACTATGGATCCAGCACTCTTTTCACTGATGAAGTGTCTGATTAACATATACTGTTATTGGGATTTGCAAATTAAAGGCTGGATCTTGCAACACTTATGTGAGTCAGCCTTAATCACACAAGTAGTCCACAGCAGGAGTAAATGTTATGGGATCAGGCCCTTCAAAAATGAGCAAAGCTTCATTAGCCCCTTCATGTGATTTTATAAATATGCATGCTCTAATGGAGTATTATAATGTAGGTACACACAGACTCATGTTACTCATATGAACACTGCCTGAGAGCTCAAAGGAATTTGGGACTTCCATGAGTAAAAATACATTACAGTATGATTG
The DNA here is from genome assembly GCA_013400475.1 of Tricholaema leucomelas. Classification (NCBI taxonomy): domain Eukaryota; kingdom Metazoa; phylum Chordata; class Aves; order Piciformes; family Lybiidae; genus Tricholaema lacrymosa; species Tricholaema leucomelas. The sequence continues at coordinate 444,480 of WAAF01010898.1, forward strand.
GTTGATGCCAAACAAAAAAATAATAGAGAGAAGAGAGAGTCTTTTCCATTTTCCTAAGGTTATTCTCCGGCAATACAATAAAACGTGCTACGAATACTAATCCAGAAGGGTAGTTGTAGCTTCTGTTGTTTCACCCATGCCAAGCACTCCCACTCAGACTGGCAGAAGTTGCCAAATGGTGTCTGTACCCCTCAGTGTCCAAGAAAACTACAGTTCAGCTGTAAAAAAGTATCTTCCTGCCATGGCACCCTACACTGAAGTGGATGGTGGACGCATCCAAGACAAATGAAAATGAGCTTCTCAGTAGGGTAAATTACCTCTCCTACTGGTTCTGGGCCACCACATTGGGCTGCTTTTGGCACTTGAGCTTCTGCAGGTGCCTCAGTGGTGAAGCACATAGTGAAGCAAATATCTGCTTGTAAAAGATCTAAAGGTGCATGAAGCTCCTGCTGCTCGTTCTTCACCAAGCTCAGTAATGCTCAGCATGTGATGTTAAGCAGGGCTATTGCAGAGACAATCATGACATCATAAAGAGCAAGCAGAAATCACCCGAAAACCCAAAGAACAGATTAATTCCCCAGGGGCATTCTTCCTGCTAATGACCCTTATCATAAGAAGTGAGAGAATGAATGTACTTTCCCTGAGAGAGGAGGTATTGCTTACCCAGGAAGAATTTATTCTGGGGTGTCAACACTTTAGTCTAAACCCCACACCGCATTTCCTGTTGGTAATTCTCAGATGTAATTATGAGAACTACTGAAATTAGGTTATTCTAATTATGAAAATCTATTTCCTTTTATATACTTAAGAGCAAACTTTGTTTTATTGGGTTTTTTTGGTTGGTTGGTTTTTGTTGGTTTGGTTTGGTTTTTTGCATGTGTGTGTGTGTGGTTTGTGTTTGGGGTGGGGTCTTTTGGGTTTTTTTGGGGGGAGTTCTTTTTTTTTTTTTTTTCTAACCAAAAAAGAACACATAAAACCACTGCAAATCTTTGACTTCTTTCTTATGCTAAAAAATCTGAGCACAATTGCTCCAGATAAGTTTTAATCACAGCCTTTCCAGAAAGACAGTACTCTGTATAAATAAAAATATAGTTGATAAATGCAGTCAGATGGTACCAGGTTGTTTAAATAGACCATTAAGCTCAAAATGTCTAAAGTTAAATTAGATTGCATTCTCTTTCACCTAGGGCTTTTGTAAGGCACAACTGGCATGTATATCCTTGTCCACATTAATTTTTACTGCCATGGTCAAAAGCAGCATAAGTCTAAAGCTTGTGTAGAATTTTCTGTCTTTATTTGATGTGATCGTAGCAGATGAATTAGCTCCCTTGGTGCAGAGAGTGAAAGAAGGTTAGTTGAGGGAAATAAGGAATTTTCAGAGGAAAGAAAAAGTTTGAGGGAAACATATGGTTTAAATGCTCTAGCCTATTTCAGATCAAGCTGAGAGACTTGAGATCTGTTGGTTCAGAGATCCAGTTCACTGCACATTCCTACTGTGCCTGCCTACTAATTGCATCCCATGTTTGTCAATCAAATATTTGCAATTAACAAAAATATTCCCTTAAGAGACGTATAACAGAGACTGCTAAGGATCCATTGCTTTGCTATTAGAGTCAGCTCAGAAAAAAAAAAAAACAACAACCAGGTTTTTAAAATATTCTGATGATGATGACACTGCCAGACACTTCCAGTCAAAACATTAACAAGCAGAATAGGTGGCATGGGGGCTTTTCAAAGAGATTTTTTTCAAAGAAGAAAAACTTTGATCTTAGTATTTCTGACCCATCCTCCACCTCTGATTCTTCAATCTACAAGTACATATAGTGGTTTAATTTCACTCAGTGCATAACTTGCCTAAGGATAAACGCTGATCTAGATTTTTTTTTTTATTTAACTCCAATTTAACTGATGCTCTAAAGCTGCCCTATCACTGCATAATGCAAACTCAAACAAGGTTTCTGAGCAGAAGCTGAAGAAAGCAGACCTGAATAATAAGAAATGTAAAAGGTTCAGAGGAAACATTAATTTGTAAATAGGTAGAAATGCTAGTAATTTGTTGGGAATTGAAGACCTTCTGTATGAAACAGTGGAACTTAGCAGCTGTGCACTGCTGTTTTATAAATCAATATTACATCTAAAGGTGCTGTTTGAATGCTTGTATCATTGTGGTTTCAGTCAAACAAAGTTCTGTGATAAGAAATTATCAAACAAACCAAACAAAACCCCTTCCCTGTCTCACTGGATAAATTCCAGATATAATTCCACAAGAGGGATGGAACATTGAAATCATCCACTTTTTTTTTTTTTTTATAATTGCATAAACCCCTCAGTCACAGTAAGAGGATTGGATTGGTGATGGACTATTGTATTCTCAAAGACATGGATCATGCCAATGGAGAGCTCTTGCAAAATAATAATAGTGTGCGTATTTTCTGCATGACCCAAGCAGTGAGTTTTAAACCCCATCCAAGCCAAAATACAGCGGCATGGTGTGAACATGACTGGGACCAGGGGACTCCAGCCTTCCACTTCGACCACTAAAACTAATTCCTTCAGTGCCATGAGCAACCACTTATCCTCACTGCTGCAGTTTTCCATCTAAATACAGAGGATAATATATAGACAGCTAATGAAAAGAGCTCAGACTTAGGCCAAGTCAACCCAAGGAAAAATTTGCCAGCATAGCTCAGCAGGTACAGCTTGATTAGCAGATTTGCCTCATGTTGACACAGTATGCACCTGCCAACAGGATATTTTTTCCTGCCATCTACCAATTCTCCCATGTAAAATGATGCAAAATCCCAGCAATGTTAATGATTTTCCCAATCAAAAATGATCTAAAATATCTTGTGCCCCCAAGAGTGTCATCACACCATTTTCTCGAAGGCTGTAAATTATCATGAAATGTTCTGAAGACACAAAGGAGCTGCCTTCCCTTGCCTTTCCCCCCCCTAATTTCTGTATAATCTTCCCTTAATTTAGGCTGCTGCTTAAAAAAACCCTGACTATCACAAAACTACATATTTGGGTTTGCAATACTTGCAGAGAATGGGCTAGGAGGTAAGATATGGCATTTCTCATAACCCACCAAGGCTAGTCTCTGGAACCAGGAAAGAAAGGAAGTTGAGAGAGCAGTGTCTGCAAACAAATGTCCTGAGAGACATCTGCTGGCCACTTTTACCTTACCAAGCTCTACTCACTGACTGCAGAGTGTACAAGTTTGTGACACTGGACTTTCTGAGTCAAGGGGCAACTTTATGGTCTTACAAATCATGTCTACAACACAGAAATATCAACCAACAGCCCGCCTTTGGGTTCCATAAAAGATTTAGCAACATCCTTATTGTCTGTCTTATTATGAAAGGAAACAAATTCATCACTGTGATTGCAATGAAGCAGGCTGTAGAGAGGCAAGACAGCTGAACAGCATCCCACACCAAGCCTGTAGGCACATCTCCAGCCTAGTGACCAGTGACAGACTTGCCTGTCATTGCTGAATAAACAGAGTCTGCAGCTTGGCATTTGCATCCCACAGCAGCCTGTGTACCCCTCTGCATGGCCACTCACATTGGCTTCACAGCCACATTAGATACAGGAGGATGGCAAAGCTGGGTAGCACAGACAGACTAAAAGGAAGACAGAGTTTAAACACCTTTCAAGCAGCTGGTGTTGAGGAGATTTTTAATTGCATACTTGCATGGAAAAGTCCCATTTGTAAATACACAGCTATCATTTTGCAGAAGGTTGTCAGATTATAAAATTTTATCAAGTTTGATGTGGGAAAAGAAGAGGAGGAGATGGAGGAGGAGGGTATTTTTGTTCCCATCCTTCATTTCCTGATAAGGAGACATTTTTGATCCAAGATTTTTTTGTTGTTGTTGTTGTTGTTTTTTCTTCCTGCTACTTTTTTCCCCCCAATCTGGTAGCATAAATTTGTTTCACAAGATACAGGTGTTTGAAATATTTAAGAAGTTCTCTGGTTTTGTATTCCTAGCCTCATTGATGAGAAGGCTTACACATCATGACATGGTGAGCTGAAGCAATGATTAAAAGGGTGTTGCATATGCTCTTCCCAGCTGAGTTGTTGTTCTTGTTTTTGTTTTTTAGAGCACAGAGAAAGTGTCTGCAACAGCTGCTAATAAGCTTTTATGTGACTCTAACATCATGATCTGATCACCCCAGAAGCATATAGTGGGAGCTGAGGAACCTGGTCTCAGCAATTTGACAAAAACATCCCTGACATATTTTAGCTACTGTAGAAAGTTTGTGACACTTGAAAGGAAATTAAATTGTGTGTGGAAGGCTGAATAGGAATGTTGAACTTGTGTTTGTGTGCACGTGAGATTTAAAGCCATGGGCAAAGCAGGGACATGCGTGTTTTCAAAGACACAAATGGGAATTAGATACGCATCTTCCATCAACTTTCAGTGGAAGAATTATCCTTCGTGCCTTTGAAATTCTCTGCCTTTATTTGCTGTACCTCAGTAAAAAACAATGCTGAAAAACCTAAGACTGTTTGAAAAGGTATCACACCTGGAGTGTTGCTTCTTTGAGGATACCAATCTAAAGGCACAAGATGAAACTACTTCAGTATAATGATCTTTCTTATTTCACAGACACCCCAAGGAATCAGTTTATAATACCTTTTGCTCAGAGCTTCAAATTTAGAATGCTCTAGAAGTATAACCTGATATGACAACACATCAGTTCAGGAATTTCCATTGGCCTACACTAGAGGGGGTAACTAATTGTCATCACTTCTTGGGTAAAGCGAACAGTACAGGAGGGGTTATTACATCTAAGAGTCTAAGGCATGACATTCTCCCACATAAAACCAAACCACATTGTTTCACTGGCAAAGGAAGAAAGAGGTTGTTCCATTTAAGACAGATCCAGGTGCATGAGCCTGTACATAGACATTGCAGAAGCCGTATGACTGCATAGGTGTGTGCCATTTGGCTCTAATTTTGGTAAATGTAGTGGTAGCTGTTCAGTTCTTGTGTTAACAAGTGTCATGCCGTCTCTGCAGGATGAGTGTGAGCAAACAGTCTGAAGCTGTTTTAGCAGTGCATATAGCTGCATATATTTTCCATAAATAGGAGTTTATTCTTTGGCAGACAAGCTAGCATTAGAGCTGCAAAAGCACAAGTAATATGGTAAGCGCCGAGAAAAAGAAAACCAAGCAGAGAGACAATCTGTGAAGCAGAAGACATAAATAGAGACTGAAAAGAAAGAAAAAGAGAAAAATGAGAGGAACAACTAAAAAATAAAGGTGAAATGGAAGGAAAAAGAAGAAGAAATGGAAAGGAAAAAGAGAGAAGTTAAAAAAAAATACTGAAAATAGCTTGGGTACAAAAAAAAGGAGGGGGGAGGGGAGGTAAAGAGAATCAGAAAATAATCAGAAACTGTTTTTACTGCTTTTGAATTTGCTGTAACCAATGGTGCAACGGAGGTATGGAGGTCCTGCTCTAGCTGCCTCAGCCCTTGCCTTATATCAAGCAGACTAGTGGTGCTTGATCACTGATAGGGACTCTTTTTTGTTAGTAATTGATGGGAAGTGCTGTTTGCCACTGTGTCAGTTCAGCACAGCACCAGCAGGCAAGCCAACATCAGTACCAGTGACAGAAATTCTCTGGAAAGGTTCTTGCTGTGAGCAGAGAAGAGTCAGCTACTCCATACAAATCTCTGAGGCTTGTTAGCAAGAGACCTAGGAGATAGCTTTTGCAGTGTTTCGGTAACACAGATCAGTGGTTTAAATGGCAGCTATGAAGCCCTGTACAAACAACCACTCCCAAGTGCTGCAACAGATCCCAATGGTTTAAGCATTGTGGAGGACCTACTGAACGCCAACAATTTATGTACACCTCATTATACAGCTCCTCTGTGTTCTGCGCTTCCTCGGTCGTGGAAACAGCACAAATCCAGCAGTGATGTTTTGCAAACAACACTGCAGCCTGTAGCTCTGGATACCCCAACTGCTCTTTTACCCAAATGCTTTAAAAAGCAGTTGATTCCCAAGGCAACTGTATCAAGCAATATTTTTTTTTACATGAATCTTCATCCATGATAATTACAACTGACCTCTTTGTAAGTACCACTATTTTCCTTTTTTCAACAAAGTAGAAACAAACAAAAACCAATCAACCAACCAAACCACCACCAAAAAACATTAAAATAAAGCAAAGGTTTTCAGGGACAGGTTGGAGAGAGTACAGCCACTCTGTGACGGTCCACAATCAATAGCCACAAAGTGCAAAGGTACACCTTTGCTTAAGCAAAGAGGAAACCCTCAATTGTTATAAGGTATTTGAAGTGCAGACATGGATTGGCTCTTCTATTTAAACAGATGTACTGATAAATACAAGAGAAAAGACAAGAAAAATAGGTCACCTCATTCACAAACATTCTGGGTTTTCTCTGATTTCACAGAGTACTGTACCACCATAAACCCAGTCTTTTCCTAGGCAGAGAGGAACTCAACATTAATTAATTTAGGACACAACTTTCTGAAGCCTGTTTTTTTTTTTTTTCCCTGGGGAAACAACTTTACCTTATATAATTTACAGTTCAATGGCAATTTTATGGATACCTGAACTTTTATTACTGTATAAACTATACAGTAACCTGAATTGAACAGATTTCAGTGGTAGGACAAATGATTACTTGTATGTAAAATGAGTTACTAGAATTGTCTTTTCAACACATTATAGACTTGACAGTCAAGTGTCTGCCTTCTCTGACCACTCAAGTCTCATGTACCCACAGCCAGAGCCGAGCATGGTACACTGCCCTGCTGTCACTGTCAACCAGCATGACAGTCAAACAGGAGGTGATGTGGTGATATGATCCAGTGGTCCTTGTAGCTCAAAGAGTGAGGCTGAGTGTTCAAACCCAACACATCCTCTCTGAGGACAGTGAGCCCCACTGGTCTTTGCAGATGCTGACAGCTGGTCATCCCATTTGCTCATGCTTCAAACATTGAACCCCTATTTCTCATTCACTAAAGAGCAAATCCAAGTATTGCTTCGGTTGGGCCATATTTCTTCTGTCAGAATCTGGCCCACTACCCTTGGCACAAAACCCTAGAAATGGTGCAATACTCTTCTTTTGGTGACATGAAGAAAACTTCTGGTTGAGATTAACACTTCCTAATAGCTCCTTTGTTTATAAACCTTAATCTCACAAATCAATTTTGAACTCCTCAAAGGTATAAAAAAAAGCCTGCAACAAACCTCTAAGCCAGACTACTTCAGGCACCAGATGGCCCAAGAGACATTTGTTCCAGTACATTTGAGGGTAGTGGTCTGTGATGGGATGGTGCAAATGAACAGCTAAAGTAGAAAAGCCTCTTCTAGAGCTCGTGTAACTGAGGGTGTAGTCTTAGCAATAAGCACCACCCAGCCTGGTCTTAGAAAAGATTTAGAGAACAGGTATACAGGCAGCAAAATTATGTTATTTAGCACTTTCGTTTTTAAATAACCTGAAAGAAAGTGTTACAGGGGAGACATTTAATGTTATTATTTTCACAACAACATAGATTACCCTTCACTTTCACATTCCCATAATGACCAATAATTTATTTTCAGAGTTCCATAACTTTGAAATAGTCTTTCCCTTCACTGTGTTCTCATACTGCTCTCAGATGTATCATCCATGTTGGTCACAGTGTCCCAGCCTATGTCACCTTCTGGAATGTACTTTAATTCATGTTAAATACAATCAGAAAAATTCACACTGTAAAAAGCATAGCCATGCTAAAAACTATTAGTATAGGCAAAATTATCAGTACCTTATCATTTTGGCTCAGAATTTTTATCCTATGATAATGCTTTATTATAGAAAAGTCCTTATATTACGTAATGACTGCTACAAAAACTGCTGATTTGCACTGGTAATATAAAAACATCACTATAACATTTTAAATAAATGTGTGGCAAAGGAGAAGAAAGTATAAGATCCAGTTCAGTGAAACATGCCACTTTTTGAGAAAGAAAACAGGACAAAACATTTAATATTGCCTTAGTCAATATTTCAGTTTTAGATAAAATTCACCTTGAAATCTAGCCATCAATTTCTTATAACACCAGAATTGATTTTTTACGAAATCTAGTAGTAACTTCATTTAAATCCAATCTTTTTAAATCTGTAGCACCTCAGAAAATGTAACTGAATGGAAAAAGTCTCTCTCTTCAGTTTTAAATCCCATTTGGTGAGTACCTAAAATAATACAATATGCACCTTGACTGAAACTAAGTGTCTATGTGTGCATGCGTACTCCTCATGGGATCCTTTTCAAGATGCTGGCTGCATACATTTTGTTGGTGAAAGATCACTGCTGTAGGGAAGGGTCTGAAGTTTGTCAGCTGCAAGCTCTTTTTAAGAACTTGGGAGGTCTAGATGCAACAGTCAGAAGAGGGAAAGAGTTTGCACTTGAAGAGAATGGCTTTACGAAACCCTTCAAGTATTTAAGAATTAGAGCTATTAAATGCATGATCTATGACTTTTAAAGCTCTGATCTGCCTAATCTTTCTTCCATCCGTCTTCCCCAAAGGCATTAATAAAGCCCAAATTAAGCCATGCCAAATCCTCATTTTCCATCTGAGTTTGATGTTTCAAAGGCTGTGCAGTTCTACCTTTGTTTTGACATACAAAAATGTCACCTTTGCTTGCAAATGTGAATATTCAGCAATCAAAGGGGAAATAAAGACTTCCCCTACATTGTAAGCTGTGTGTTACAGTCTGCCAGCAATCAACAGGGGCAGATGTTAAACTTGCCACCCTGTCTTAGAAGCTGTTCTTTATTTAATCACATTCCACCCTTCCCTGTAGGCTATGTCTAAAATGTGAGGTCCACTCACACCCACTCTAAAAGTAAGCTATCGAAGTACCCTAGATTTAGATGTACTGAAAAGTCACAAAAATAATTCCATCCCTGAACCAACATTAACCCAAGATGTGCAGACACATCAGTGCTTTGTCAAAGGCACCCTGGACTTTGCTTGTCTTGGTGCAGTAGTCCTGTGGTGCCTGCAAGTGATAAAACTTCACCAGGTAGCTCTGCCACCACTGCCAAATCTGATGCTTGAAATACCAACTTAGTAAAAGAGCAAACTGCACAGGGAAATGGTATCTTTTATGAGATCCACTGGCACTCTTAGAAGGAACAGAGAAACTTTGAGGGACACAAGCCCTGCTTCATATATGATACAGAAGCAGTGATCTGGGAACCAGGTTTTTCGTTTGCTTCTTTTCAGACCTGAAGAACACCTTGTATATCTGAAAGCTCTTTCCCCCCTCCATATTGTTTTCATTAGTTTCATAAGAGATTTTATTTCTCTTCACAGCCTGTGGTATGATTATATCCATAGAATATAAAGGCCAGAGTAGCATTTTACTATTCCAAGTAACTTTATTAAAAAAAGCATCTTAATATTTTATTAGCCCAAGTTTTTTTACCTTCTACACATAGGTGGTACCACTTCACTATCATTTTTAACTGTATTTCACTGGAAAGACAAGATCAAGGCATGGAGATTGTAGAAAGAGCAATTTTCACCTGTGAAACTCCAATTTCACCTTTGGACAGATCAAGAGGAAAAGAGAGACAAGGACCTGCTGGACAGAGTCCATCAGAGAGCCACGAGGATGACTGGGGGACTTGAGCATCGCCCCTATGAAAAGAGACTGAGAAACCTGGGGCTGTTTGGTCTGGAGAAGAGAAGACTGAGAGGAGATCTTATCAATGTACACAAATATCTGAGGGGTGGACATCAAGTGGATGAGGCCAATCTCTTTTCACTGGTCAGCAGCAATAAGATAAGGAGCAATGGCTACAAATTGGAACACAGAAGGTTTCACTGCAACGTGAGGAGAAACTTCTTTACAGTGAGGGTGACGGACCACAGGAACAGGCTGCACAGAGAGGTTGTGGAATGTCTGTCTCTGGGACTTTCAAAACCCGCCTAGATGCATTCCTGTGTGAACTACCCTAGGGGATCCTGCCTTGGCAGGGAGGTTGGACTTGATCTCTGGACGCCCCTTCCAACCTCTAAAGTTCGGTGATTCGGTGATTCTGTGAATTGTTAATCAGCAGGTACTAGACCCCAGGAGCTAGTCTTTCCAATGGTGCTGATGCTGGACACCTCAACCCTTTACGATCTCTCTGCAAAGCATATTCTCCTCTTCAGCACATTGGATACAGGGTCATTTCCTGAAAGTGCCACCTCAACTGTACAACTCCAAATGCTGACTGGAAAGAGTTAAACTCAATCTGCCCAGCCTGTAAATCAGGATGGTACATTTCTCCTCTTGCTATTAATTTACTGAGTAGAGGAAGGCATTTCATATACTGAGTTTTAGTGTCTGTTATTTGATGGTAATTGATTAATTTTTAACTGTCTTTCAGCCTTCTGATATTCTATAAATAGCATAAGCTAATAGGGATATTTTTATACTAGAATGCAGATCTACTGTGAGGTTATTTGAAAGGAAAAAAAAAGGAGTCTAGTACAGTATGTTTGTTCAACGTGTTATTAACTTGGAAAGGAAACTGAGCTATAGTCAACTATGAAGCTCTGATTCTCACAGCTGCAAACAATTCATAGTGAAAATGACTCAGTCTAATTCACATTTTTAAATTCTTCTCTCCCCCACTTACTTTTGCAGCCACATCAAGGGTACAAAATGACCTTGAATTGGAATTCCTGGATTTATCTTACTGTTTTTTTCTTCTTTCTTAATGTTATACACAAATCTTCCTCACTGGAATGTCAGTAAAATCATGGAAAACCCCAATCAACAAAAAAAAGCTCTCCTCCTAGTTTAATGTGAGGTTTTCAGATCCTGAAAAGTGAAGAATAATGTGAAAATAAATTTGATTTGCTCTCCTTACAGGGGAGAGCTCAGATCTTAATATCATGGATGGATAATACGGAGCTCAGATGCAGTGGAAGGGATGTGGCAAAAGGACTGGAGGGAGCATAGAGCACTGTCTGCTAACAGAGACACTCCTGACATTCTATTCACTCAAGAAAAGGAGACTTCCACCATCAGCTAGATAAAGACTGAGACTCTACCCAGGGTGCATTTCAGCCCTGTTCCTCCAGCATAGTAGCATAATACTTTATCCCTTTCCCCTCAATTCCTAGCATCTTTTCGATGCTTTCTGGTGCACCTTCTCATTTGCCTTCAAATACTTCCCAGACAGTGCTGTGGGCAATATACGTTGTTCTTCAGAAATTCCAGTAGTAGGGATGGGAAAGACATAAAGCCTCAATTGCAGTAGGGAGCTCAGAAACATTAGTGGGTTTTTTTGTTGGTTGTTTTTTTATCTTTTTTTTTTTGTTTGTTTGTTGGTTTGGGTTTGGGGTTTGTCTTTTGTTTTTTTTTTTTTTTTTAATTTACATTTTCCCTCTAAGTTCACCCTGAGATCCCAATGGCACAATTTACTAATTAATTACTATTATTAGCTAATGGGAGTGAAAACTTAAATTACTGCCTGCCTTAAGCACAACAAAAATAACAATAAATCTGTAGTTTGTGAACCACTTTCTTGTGCAGATCTGTTAACCAAAAACCAACAGCACTGGCTGGCTTGATGCTTTTCATAAAACCATTTGACAGACATGGATACACAGAATCACAGAATGGTTTGGGTTGGAAGGGACCTCCAAAGGTTATCTAGTCCAACCCCTCTGCAGTGAGCAGGGACATTCTCCATTAAATTAGAGGCCTGTGGAGCCTGACCTTGAATATCTCCAAGGATAGGACCTCAGCTAACACAGTCTTCACATTCCAAAGAGAGGTGCATTGAAGACAGGTGAGACCTGCATTCCTGGGCACTGGGTGCACAGAGGTGCTATCAGATTTGAAATTGCTTTGTCCTCTTTTCGTGACCAAAACCCATGGGTGATGGTTCTGCAGAAACAGAGTCTGGAATTGCCCTTTCAAACATCAGCATATGCATCATCTCATTTTTCACAGCAAGTGTTCACCCAACAAAAGGGAGACAGCCACAGCTATTGGCACCAGGTACTTGTCAGCTGCATGCAAAATATTTCAGGGTTTCCTCAGGTTTGTTTTTTCCATATACATATAAGGTAATTTTTAATGCCAAATGCATGTTACTCTGAGATATGTAAAAGGCAGCATGCAGGGTGGGGAACCATTGGGAAAAAGCCTGAAAGGCTTTCACAAGGACGTGACTGAAAACAAGAGGAAAAGGAGGAGGGGCCACCTTAGCCAGGAGCCTGCAGGAGATGGGAGGTGGTGGGGATGCAGGAGCAGAGCTCAGGAGGCCGGTGCCAGGCTGTGGCAGCAATTGTGTCAGGACTGACAGGGAAGGCAGCACCACAAAGCAGAGGAAATGCACTGCAGGGAGGCAGCAGCAAAGCAGTCTGTAAGGGTGGGAAGTATCACACTCTGCAAGCCAAATGCTTGAGCAGTGCAGTGCTCGTGTGTTATCCCCTCATAGCCACTCTGGTGCGTCCAGACATCAGGTAGTGGGGATGGGGGAAAGCCAGGGAGATCTATAATTCATTCTGTAGCTATTCTACAGGCCAGCACGAGCTCCCAGTAGCACAGGAGCCCTGCCCTCCGTGTATAGCTCTTTGCTGAATGCTAGACAATTTCCCCAAACTTGCAGAACTTTCTCACTATGCTTTGCATACTCTAGGCTCAGCTTTGCTTCAGTCCAGATGAGAGCTGCTGTTATAACCCTCCATGAGAATTAAACTGCAGAATGCATCCACTCTGAAAGCAGGTGTATGAGTTTGTGTCTGTATGCATGTGGATGCCTATATAACAATTATTCTCTCTCTCAATCTGAAACAGTGGGTGGCCACTAATGCTAGACCAAAATCAATAGGTAGAGATGAAACTGTTTACAAAAGCATGACAATGACTAGGCCGCTCACTCAAAAAGGAAGTTAGCATTGTTACAAGAAGAAAACACTCCAAAGAGGGCTATAATTTAGTGCCTAGATACCATAGTGACTGGGAACTGCATAGACAGATTAGGTAAAAATTAAATTTGTTTAGACAGATAAATGCAAGAGTCAGATCGAAGAAATCAACTTCAATGTAGTGCAGGGAATACACTCCCACCCTCAAAAAGTATACAGAAGAAAGCAAAACCAAGAAATTGCAGCCAAAATTACCAATTCAAATCCATTTAACAAAAAATCAATATTACAATAAGATGCCAGTAATGAAAGAAAAACCACAGCAGTATCCCAATAAAGATTACAAATTACATGATTATAAATGGAGAGCCACAGTCATTTCGGACAGACAAATATGACCACAGTACAACTGAAGGCCAAATGATGGTTTAGGAAAAATGCCTGCAGCTTTCCAGAAAGCCAACAGGAGAAGTAAACATGCATCTAAAGGCTTGAATTTGGCTCTAGGACTTGCACATGAATAAGTGTGGCAGGGAGATACAGAATATCCCAGAAATAAAAGACTTGCTCATGGGAAACACATCTATCCAAGCCCACAGGGAGACCCTCAAGTAAAATCCCTGCCATTTGTTATTTTTAAAAATCTAGTGCAGTCCTGAGTTACTTTCAAGGCACCTATTATTACTACTACTACTTGTTATTATTGTTGTTGTTATTATTTCATCCAAAGAGCTCTCAAGTAACTTAAAGGCATTTGACAAACAAGATTCACAAGTTGCCAAAACCTGCTCCTGTGAATGCCCGTGTTGAGGACTCCTCACCATCACAATGAGGGATCCATCTAACAAAATGGGACAGGTGAAAACACATGGTTTGTTTTAAAAACAAGAGAAACCACAGCTAAGGAGTACTGAAGTGACTGGGTCAAAATCTTGCAATGATGCAGAACTAAAGGAAGCAACATAGGGCTTCCAGTTTGTAATCAGCTCATCTAACCCTCAGTTCCTCTGCAAAATCTTATTTAAACAAGATAAATAATACTGGAAAAAAACACCACCATGCTTCCATTCTGGCATGTTCCTATCATCAAATCACTGTCTAAATAAAAAGCAGAATCTGTCATCTAGAACTCGGACTCCTTTCTGCTTGTGCAGTATCATCCAAGCCCATGCTTAAGAGATGTTTGCTCATCCTTGTCCTCTTTATTTCATTAGACAGAGTTTTGCAGGACAGAGTATTGCCAACACTTTTATTTCCAAATAGACAAGTTGGAGAAAACCAAATCAGTCTGGAGGACAGACACTAAATGGAATCCTGAGAGGGTATGATAGAAACAACTACATTTAACATGTAGATAACATCCCCAGACAAAGGCAGAAAGTCTAGGGCAGCAAAGACTTTAATATAGCTGGGTATATCTAACAGAGCTAGAAAGGAAGCTTTTGCAACAGATGACAAAGAAAATACAGATTGAAGCCAGTAAACTGCAGGAAAACTAAAATTCAAATGACAGGTGAAAGAAATGCATGTATCTGCATTGTGAGAAATCCATTGAATTGAGCAAATGATACTCCTCCTAGGGGAATGATTCATTACCATATGGAAAAGACAGAGCCTGTGATAAAGGATGGGAGAAAAATCACTGAATAGCAGAATCTACCTACTGAAAGTGAAAAAGAACATTCTTGTTGAATCGTGGCAAAAGTACTTCAAATTTCCAACAGGCCTGACTAGCGCAGATACAGAGGGAAGAAAAAAAGCATACTAAAATATGTGATATCATGCCCACAAGCAAGGGTGAAGGTTGAATCAGAGAAAATTTAAAATGCACTGAGAAACAAGCAGCATCAGCAAGAGTGGTGCCAGAAATGAACAGATTTTTTTCATCGCTACTTCAGGACCAAAAAGAGGGGGAAAGAAGAAATACTGGAAGCCCTTCTTACTTAGGGGCTGTGTCTCGATGCCACTGACCTACTTAAACTTCAAGCACTATGTGTGGAGAAAGGAGGAGACACACTAACACTCAAGAAAAACGGCTTATATCACAACAATATTGTACTACAGCAGTGCCCACAGTCTGGCTGTTAGGGGATTTATAAGCCAAGCACACAAATAGACAGTAATGAGTTACTCACCAGAGGCTGTCAGCAAAGTTGCTAATTAGTACAAATGGTAGTGGATTTTGTAATGCTGTCCCCTGCTTTAGCGGGAACTGTTCCAAGACCACCTAACCTATATCTCATAGGATGAAAAAACCTTACTCCCCTTAGTCCAGTGTGGCATTTCTGAGGATTTTAAAGTATCATTAGACTCAACATTAGAGTTATAATGGAAACTTGTGTGCAAAATTAACCACCAGAACAAACTGACTCACAACTGCATAATTTGTGATGAGATACCCCACACGCAGGAAATAATTACTCCTCACTCTCATCATGAAAGATCTGATCCACTGATATCAACAGAAGCCCTTCAATTGAATTTTGTAAGAACTGGGCCAAGTCCCAAGATTGTGTGTGGCACTGCTGCTGTGGATAGTAATACACCTTGCATTACTGAATCTACAAAACTGACAAAACCCTTCTGTTAACCAACCATTAGAACACTTCAAATACACAGGGTGCAGATAAAACCATTAGAAAAGGCAATTAAATGGGACACGGTTTTAATATGCTGCCTTGAAACAGAGAAACATTTTCTCATCTCAAAGTTTCAGAGGATTAGGGTCATAAACTGTTGACTATTAAATATGATACTTTAAGAAAGTAAGAACTATTGATTAATTATTATAGTTTAAATGTTTTTCTTATTTAACAATTGTGGCAAAGTTGCATTCCTGTCCCCTTTGCCAACAAATGTGCAGAAAAAACAGCATATCAGATTTTAGTAAGTTTTTCTGGCAGTACTTCCTTCAAAAAGCATAAGATTTTAAAACCCACTGACGCATCTGGTCATTATGAATGTAATCAATTTTCATTAAAATGTGTGTTGCTATAAGCAGAAATATTTTCTGTAATATTTTCTACTGTAAAAAGCCCTAGGAAATGAAACTAGCTCAAATGCCTTTAATATGTATTTAAAAAAACTGATTTAGACAAGAAAGGTCACCAGTGGAAAGGTGTGATACCTACAACCAGAGCCAAGTTACAGCAAGGGCTAGCCATTTATAGTTAAACCAAACGACACAAAATTCAGGCTAACTCGGCTTTGCTGCCATATATAAACCCAAACGTGAAAACTGTGGAGGGCCAAGATAGTTTCAGCAGTGTCTTGTTTACCTTGGTTGTTTCCACAGCTAACCATTTTGTAGACTGGTTCTGTCTCTAGCAATCACATTTTTCACCCATTCTTTATCCATGGCATCTTAACACATTCAAAGTGTTTACCCCAAACACTGTATTCTGTTTTGTTGAGAGTCCATATGTACAAGAATAGCTAAAAAGACATCCTGTTCCATCAATGAATGTGTGAATTCCTGTGTGTCACAAATTCAAATGACAAAGTTATTACAATGCTCTCTTACAGAGGATTAGAGGAGTTAGGAGATGAGAAATAGGCTCCACCACCTGTAGATGATCCATTCAAACACAGCTGGACTAGCCAGCAGGAAGAAGTACTATTACAAGATGGTGGCTTGGGGAGCTGCAGGATATGAAATGTTGGTACGGATGGCAGGAAAATGTCTATCAAAATATTTTTCAGCAGCTCAAATGTTTTAGTCGAGGAAAAGATTCACACAAAAAAAAGCTTTCTTTCTATCTATCAGAAATTTGTCTATATTGTAAAAACTGAATACATTTCAGTTCCATCTCCCTCTCAAATTAAACAGGTGTATTTTATAGTTGGGTAATTCAGTCTCACGATACACCATAGTCACATTACATGCCAATTCTCTTCTACTAGCTTTGCACCACTCACAGAATGTACAATATGCAATACCCAGCATTCAAGGACCTCCATGAACCAGATGTCATAGATGCCTGGGCAAATGTCTCCCTCAACTAGCCAGGAAGAGCCCCAGTGCAAAGCTAGCCATGGAGTCACAGTCTGAAGAAAAGAGCAATATGCTACATAGTTCCTTGTAGTAACCAGGAATAACACACTTCTTTTTTTTTAACTCTGTTCAGCGATTTCAGTGCAACTTAGGCTCCTAAATGCTTCTGTGGATCTGGGCCAAAACATATTCGGTAATAGATACTGAAAGAAATTATTTCATGTGCCAGTTCCGTAGGTTAATTCACATAAGTGAGAAAACAGCTCTGATTGAAAGGCGGAGTGATTTTTAAAAATTTGATTCATGCAGAAGTGTTAACAGCCTTTTGCTTATACCCACAATTGCTGAACAGAACAGAATCAGTGAAAATGTTATTTCCAAGTTCTGTGGTGTAAATAAAACCTCCCCTTTCTGACTCACATAATGAGTCATTTTTGTCTGTACATTTTTATGCCAAGGGGAAATATAACTTTGTGCTCTGAGCATTCTTCTCGTGGAGAGTTTCTCATGTCACAAATTCTCTGTTGCCCTTTGGTTTCCTGGACTCTTAAAATCTCTCTTTCCAGTAATCTCCCTTTTGTTTACTGTAACCTCATCCCACTTGTTCAGCTTGCTGGCACGAGTGAAAAGACGACATGAAGTTGTATCAGTTACAGTGTTGGCACATTAGAGAGAATTATACACAAAATTAAATAAGCACAAAAAGCTGCATTAGGGCAGTAACACCTATGCAAATTTGCATCTTGTCTGTACAGTAACTGTAAGGCATCTTCAATTACTTCATCTGAAAATGTCTGAACATCTCTTTAAGGACCTTTCTGTTCGCAGTTTTTATCAAACTATCTTCATTTATGTGAAAAGTGGCTAGCCCCAGCCCACATGTAAAGGCAAAAGGCTGTACAGCCCTTGCAACAGAGAAAGGAACGGAAACTAAACCCAGCCACATCCCCAGCACACATCCATATGTGCCGTCTCTATTTTTAGCCTTCCAAGAGTCCTGTGAGACAAAGTGAGATGTGACATATTTATGAGAAACAAAGGTGGGGAGTAGGTGAGACTGTAGCACTTACTGTTACTAAGATTGTGTGCCACAGGCATTGTAGACCATTTCAGTCCCTTATAACACCAGTAAATTTAAGAGTTTGGGCTCAGAATGTACATGCCCAATATGTGCCACAAGCTGAAATGGTTTGACATCATTTCACAAGAGCTGGTGCGCTGTTTTAAAAAGACAAAGAAGAGAAAAGTAACTACTTTGTTCACATCCTTATATTTGCTGTGAATAGCTCTGGAAGCACCTTCTGACGTTTTGCCCTCATTCATATGTCATTCCACAGAGCACTGGGTCCTTCCCTGCACACTTGCAGCCCTCTGACAGGGCCAAATTCTCTCACTGCCCTTAAGCTTCCTAGGTTTTTGTGCCCATCCTCACAGGGTGACCAAAAATGATCCAAGTCTAGAAAGGAGGCACAAAAAGTGACTATTTTTTGTAGACAGTTAAAGACAGTGCTCTGATCTATTGCACAGCATTGCTTTATCCTTAAAATATACTGAATATTAAATGAGACAAGATTCTAATGGGGGGGGAAATAATATGTAGTCAGGTGCATATGAATAAACACATATCATAACTATATGCAGGGGAGAGCCTAGATTAACAGGTTTAAAATACAATATATTTTATATATACACAAACAAAACTATGTGTGTATACACAAGAGACTTGATTTGTGGGCAATATACTTCCACATCCAAGTTGCCTAAGACAAGCAAGAGTTATGTTACTTTCTTAATTCTGGTGGATTATTATGATCAAATTTTTTTTTTGCCCTCTGTGAAATAAATGCAGCTTGGGGAGGTTTTATAGAAGTCAACCTTATTTGCCAAACAAATCAAAGGTTTAAAAAGATTACAGACATTAGCAGACAATGATTTTTCTGTCTATTGATTCTCTGTAAGGAAAAACATTAAATAGCAGGCATTAGAGGAATACCACATGTATTGGCTCACACATAATACATCAGAAAAAAACTCTTGCTTTACTCCACTTCATGTACCTAGCTTTTCCCACAGCTTATGTAAGTATATTTATAAGTAGACATAGGTCTTTGTAATTCAACATAGTGGATCAGACTAAAGAGCAGAATATGAGAGCTACACCAATGAAGCAGTTAGCAGGTGTCATCTTGGAGTTTTGTAGATGTTCTTAACCGATCAGGTGTCCACAGGCAAAATGCAATTTACATATTAGTTGTATCTTTACACCTGTTTGTAAATGCTGACACAGACCCTTACACTGAGCACTTAGCCAATAGGAAGCTAATGTACAGGAATGACTAATTACCAAAACCTCTAGGAATACCACAAAATATCTGCCGTAGGATTCTCTCATCTGCTTAGCAAAGGCTGTTCATATGCTTATCATACCACTCTGCCAGTTTTCCTAACAATTAAGATGGTGTATCTGTGTGAATCAGGGGTTCAGCTGCAATTTTCAGCAGAGTGACTGTGTTTTAGTTTTGTCTGATGGCTCCTTCTTTATTCTGCAGTGGAGATCACTCTATTACCATGGTTTAGACAGCTCACAGGTTGGCCCTTGCCCCTCTCTTTCATAAAGTAAGTATAATTAGATGGTAATGCCCTTCTTGTCAAAACTTACTGCTTATTTAAGCCTGTGGCAATATTACCAATTTATTAAAGATTTATTCTGATAACGTTATTATCACTGTTTATTCAAATGGACATTCCTTTTTTTTTTCCTTCTTTTTTCTTTTCTCAAGGGAACAAAAGACCTAATTCCTGCAAACATGTAACAAACCTGTCAAGCTCTCAAATGGTTAAGTTGAGCATTTTACTTGGAAAGGCTGACAAATTTTCTTCACTTCAAAATATCATTAACACCAATAACACATTTGCCCAAGCCTATTTCTAAGTTGTAAAAAAAGATTGCTACAGATTAAGACCCTTGATATAATGCTATAAGCTCCTAACAATGGTATCTTTTATAGTGAAGAGCAACTGCAGACACAAATTGCCCCCTCTCCTGCACCTTTTTCACAAAAATCAATATTAAAGTAGTAGCTGCCTTAACTCTCCTATAGACTATATGAGAAAAAACCACAGCCACGCTTAGGACAGTTTAGGTCAATAAAGAATCAATACTGTGGTTGAATCTGTAGAAAGATAAAAGACTTGGAACTCACTACAGTGTGCCCTATTGTTTCTCTCTATTTTGAAAAGCAGTTGAAGTGCCTCACTTTTTTTAAGCTAGCAATGAATTTAGTGTTTGCGGAAAGCGAACGAGGTCACTGGAGGCTGCATGTGGCTTCAGCGTCTGCAGACAAGGGGTCTGATCTTGTTCACCCACACCTCCCATTTAGTTCAAGGGGAGTCTAGGGAGCAAGAAGAATGCAGCCCTGGGCCCCAAGCAGACTGGAAACCAAAACACTGTAACACACTTCCATCAAGCCCAACTCATTTATTAACTATGGAGAGATTACTCATAAAAACTCAGGAGTGGAAGGGGTTCTTATCATGATTTCTGGCTCCCTGTCCGTTAGGAAGAGAAGAGGTGATTTCAAGCAGAGAAAGCTTTCTGATGCATTTGGCATTTTCCAGACACGTAGATCCCACTTATATCTGAAGTCAAGCTCACCTTCCACATTTCACATTGCGATTTGACCAAATTTGAACCTCTTGTGAAGAAATACAGGTTCAAAGGCAAATAAATATCTCAACAAAGACACGGGCTTATGCACACATACACACACACATACACATATGCCTACACACGTGGTTTGGATTTGTCTGCCTCAGCTGTATCCCTTTTCAGTACACCACATACAGTATTCCCTTTGTAAGCCTGAGAACTACAAGCATATACCTGTCTAGAGAGTAACTGAACATGAAAAAATATTGGTTTGTGTGGACTGGAGAGTTCAGATAAAAACAATTTATGATTCAAAATCTTCCAAATTCTTTACTTTAAGATGCACTTTGTTATCCTACAAGGGGCAGCTTCTAACACTTCTCAGCTCACAGCAATACCTCCTGCTTGCAAAAGCTCAGAGAAACTCTAGATAAAGCTGGAACTATGGTTCTTTACAAAAATTGGTAAGGCAGTGGGTAGCAGCAGAAAAGACACCCACAGCATTAAATGTATTTTTCTATTGAAAGAAATGGCTGCATTCTTGAAATAGTGGGTCTCTTACATTAACAGGGAGCAGTACCATCCAGCTCTGCGCGTGAGTCGTGACTACAAAAAACAAATGTTGTGTTTATAACATTGCAAACCGAAATGTTCAGACCCATAAAATGCACTAATGAACAGTTAACAGTAACCTGAACAGTTTACATAACGAGTAAATGCAACTGTTCTCTTCAGCATTAGCAGGACTTTTCAGCTAAATAATTGGTTGTTATTAACTATAATTAATATTACTATTAGCAGAGTAAAATTCTTTTATTATATTGTCTGGCTTCCTTTCTACACCACACGATCTTTTAATTATGCTGACTTTTCTCACTCCCGTGGCAAATACCAGAATTAGGGAAATGTGTGACTAAATGACATGTCAACTCTGCCTTACAGATAAATGAGTTTCTGAGGTGCTCCAAGTTTGGAGAAGTATTTCACATCATAGAAGAGACTGAGAGCTTCCGCCCTTCACTCTAATCATATCACACTGAGAGGGAAAGATATATAAATAAATAAATGCTAATTCCTGGCAAAATAATTAAACAATTAATTTGCTAATTCCCAGCAAACCTGGCAGCTCATGGCCTGGACAGATTCCCACTGCTACGGGTCAAGAACTGGCTGGAAAGCCAGGCCCAGAGAGTGGTGGTGAATGGTGCCACATCCAGTTGGCAGCCAGTCACTAGTGTTGTTCCCCAAGGATCAGCCCTGGGACCAGTCCTGTTCAATATCTTTATTGATATCTGGATGAGGGGATTGAGTTCAGCATCAGCAAGTTTGCAGATGACACCAAGTTAGGAGACGGTGTTGATCTGCTGGAGGGTAGGAGAGCCCTTCAGAGGGACCTAGACAGGCTGGATGGGTGGGCAGAGGCCAATGGGATGAGATTTAACAAGGCCAAGTGCAAGGTCCTACACTTTGGCCACAACAACTCCAAGCAGCACTGCAGGCTGGGGACAGAATGGCTGGGGAGCAGCCAGGAAGAAAGAGACCTGGGGGTACTGGTGGATAGTAGGCTGAAGATTGAGCCAGCAGTGTGCCCAGGTGGTCAAGAGAGCCAATGGCATCCTGGCCTGGATCAGGAACAGTGCAGCCAGTAGGAGGAGGAAGGTTATTCTTCCCTTGTACTCAACACTGGTCAGGCCACACCTTGAGTACTATGTTCAGTTCTGGACCCCTCAATTCAGGAGAGATGTTGAGGTGCTGGAACGTGTCCAGAGAAGAGTGACAATGCTGGTGAGAGGTGTGAAATACAAGCCCTATGAGGAAAGGCTGAGGGAGCTGGGGGTGTTTAGCCTGGAGAAAAGGAGGCTCAAGGGTGACCTCATTGCTTTCTACAACTACCTGAAGGGAGGCTGTAGCCAGGTGGGGGTCAGTCTCTTCTCCTAGGCAACCAGCAACAGAACAAGGGGACACAGTCTCAAGTTGTGCTTGGAGAGGTCTAGGCTGGATGTTAGGAGGAAGTTCTTCCCAGAGAGAGTGATTTGCCACTGGAATAGTCTCCCCAGGGAGATGGTGGAGTCGCCATCCCTGGAGGTGTTCAAGAAAAGACTGGATGAGGCACTTAGTGCCATTGTCTAGTTGACTGGATAGGGCTGAGTAATAAGGTTAGACTGGATGATCCTGGAAGTCACTTCCAACCTGGTTGATTCTATGAATCTAAACAAGCAACGTGTTCAGAGTAGAAATCTCAATTGTTTTAGCAGGATATCATGGAGATCCAACAGGCATTCGACTAAAATTGCTTTCAACAACCACCACTGGAATTCTCAGAAACAAACCCCAATATTTTTGAAGTCCAAACATGCCTTTAGTCCATATCTGGGCCTTAACTAAAGCATTTGCTCTGTCACTCAATTACCTCACCCCAGCATGGAAGGACAATCATGCTTAGGAGAGAAAACCCAGAGGTTGAAATGAAAACTAATTTAATGAAACCAATGTCAATGTAAAGTATATAGAATTACACTCAAACCAGCAATCATGGGTGGCAGCCCATGGCTGGTTTAGGATTCTGTCCCAGTGAAACTAGGACAATCTCTGAGTGTCCTTAGACTTTTTTGGTTTTAATTGAAAATACATTCATCCTCTGTCTTTTGTACATAAACAGTGTTTTCTTTTATTAGTCTTTCATTTCTTTCCCCACTTCTGAAGCTGCTGATCATCTCTTTCCATTGCCGTGGCTATACTTCTTGTCCTCAATAAAAATTTTCTCGGCTCCTTCAGTGTCTCTATTAATCTTAGGATCTTTCCAAATTTGTGGTGAACCCCTTGCACAGCATTCCTGTTCGATGGCTTTTGCCATGTGATACTTATCCAGAGAGGTCTCACAACACCTGTCTGCATGATAGTGTCCCAAAAACATTTGAAAACAGACATGATCTGGGATGTTTAATATGGATTGTCAGATGCAGCTTCACAGAGGGCTTCAAGCAAAGACCTCATGATGGAAAGTGGGGAAAGAAAAGTGCATTGACCTCTTTCAGTCCAATGACATAGTCACTCTGCAAATAGTTGGCACAGGTTAAGGTTTTAAAGCCCTCCAGTTGATTGTTATCACTATCAGCTGGTATCTTAAATGGCCAGCTGAAGCAGCTTAGAGAGAACTACATCAGACTTCCCCCCATCTGAGTCACTGTTCCAATTTGTTCCAAACAAGGTGTGCACTTTAATTATGGCTGAGATTAGTTTTTGGCTCAAAGCATGGCTTTGGTTCTGAGAAGACTTATTTTCCTAAACTTGCCACTAACTCATTTAATCAAAACCACACCAGACAAATAGAGTACTGCTTAATTTTAGCTTTAAAATATAGTTCACACAGCAAGCTTGACAAGAGTGTAGGCTCGGAGTAACCTCCCCTCCTAGTTACTCTGTCACTAGCTGAACACCAGGGCTAATCCTGCCCTCGCTGAATTTAGTAGGGTCAATATCATTATCTTCTGGTTTGATTTACATGAAATTATAAAGTCAAAACTTTAAATTAAATAGTATGCAAACAACAAGAACTTCACAGTCAATTTTCCCCATATCTCCAACAAGATTCCTTACACTTCCTCTTTTCAATTAACAACACCTTTTTGAGTCAGCCCCTGAGATGCATCTGTACACATTTGTGTGATGCTGTACAGGGCATGCTAAAAATCTGATCCTTGTTATAGCCTGTAAGACAAAAGTAATTCTAACCTTACTTAATTTTTGTAAAAGGCAGAAACAACAAAAATTAATCTTTATACAAACAACCCAAGGGAACATTTAGTGGGACTTTTCAATCTATTCATGATCTGCAATTCCCAGCCCCTGAAGTTTCCATGTTATGGCTTAATATCTAGAGACCCCATATGTTGAGGGAACACAGCAGAACCAAAATGAGCTGAAAAACAAATGCATTTGATTCAAACATGGGATAAAAGAGTACCCAAGGAGCCCCTGCTTCATTTTCTCTACCTGGAACCATGGGACAGAGCAGCCATCTCAGCATCATTCAAGTGTGACATTTCTTTTGAATATGACAGTAGTGGTGACCTTGTCATTAACTGATGCTTCCAGCAGCATCTCAGCTTTCATAATTCAGTTAATTTTCAAGCCACTGGTTACTGAACCCCCAATATAATTTCAATACAACTAAACCATAATTTAAAATAATATTTTTTTAAAAATCAATTAATTTTCTGATCAAGGACCAATCAATATTTGCCTTGAACTCACTAAAGCAAAGAAGTTTTCAGTTAAGGTTTAAGTAGCATCATTGACTTGTTAGTGTTATGCCTGCCTTTGTTAATCTGTAGCTTCTTACTCTGGCTGAGGCATAGGTCAAAAATTGTCAGCTGTAGTAATAAGGAGCTTGGGCTGATTTTGTTGCTACAGCTGTGTTACGTGCATAAGAAAGAGATTGGAAAAGCCTTGTTAACTTCCCTCTGGTATTCACACCCTCAATCTAGGAGGCAAGCAAGGCTCAGTTTGGCCCACATACAACCCTGGGAACAACTTACTTCTCCTAGGTGACCTCTATGACTAGTGCTGGCATCGAACTTCACATTTAGAGGGATTTGCATGTCTAGAGCCAATTTTTCTATGCTACTAGAACCTCTTCAGAGATCAATCTGCTCCTCAGAGCTTAAACAAGACAAGTTTCTGGTAGCAAAATCCACCTCCGGGAATTTTATAGACACCAAGACAGCAGATGGTCAGAGGCAAGTGCTGTTCTAGGGTGGCAAACTATCCATGCAACTCGCCATTCCCTAGCATTGTTCCTTAAGCACAAAAATGGGCTTGCATCTGCATATGCCAATGGCTGCATGGAAATGTGTGTCTGCAAAGCTGAGGTGGGGAATGCATTGCCTGTGTTTTGAAAACCTGATCCTAATCTCTCTTTTTTTTTCATGTGAATCCTGTGCTGAGCACAATTAAGATCCCTTTTTCTTTCTGCATATTTTTTTCCTCTGCTATTGGCAAAAGCCACCAGAAACCTGAGAATGTTGCTAATTTCCTGGAGCATTTGTCCTCTTGTGCTTGATGACACAAGTTGTTCCTCCCTTGTATTGTGTTCCCCAAAACCGCCAGCATTCTGTATGTGTGCACTTAGTGCACTTTGCAAAGCAAAAGTTAACATTCCTACCTTTCCTTCATGGCTTTCTCCAGCTACCATCACTGCGCTTCCTTGTTCGCCTGTGCTCGGCTGGGAACATATTGCAAGTTGTGAATTCAGTAGGGGTCTTTTATGGATGCTCAGCAGCAACACAGGGAAGCTAAAATTCATCCAAGAAAGGAAGGAAAGAGAAACAACAGCTTTACTGATGCCAACAGTGATCTGCAATGTTGCAGGAGATGAAGAGCTGGTCTCAGGCATCCCTCTTCTCTCAGCTTGCCCTTCATTTAAAGTCTTTCAGTCAAAGCAGGTTTGAGTCATTCTACCTCCTGCTCTGCTTGAGAAGTAAATCCCCAAAAGAAGTTTGCCTGAGGAAAATCTGAGGGCCTTCTGAAAGTTGAAGACTGATGTTAATATTAAAAACATTTCATTCCTGTCTTCTGCCTGAAATCGTGCACTGGTTACCGCTGCAACCGATACCTCAGAAAAGACTAGAGATAGTTATTTTTCAATTGGTAAAACAAAGATCTTTTATTTTAGGAGCAAATTTGAATACCATGGTTCAGCTCAAGGACAGTTTTTTGAGGCCAGGCAATATGTAACCCCTGTAACAAAAGATCTGAAAGGTAATACAGCCACACTCTTAGCAGATGCTCTTCAGCAACACACAGAACAAGGCAGAAATTGAAGAATATAAAGATGGATTCAATCTAGAAAAAGATATGAGAGTTTCAGTTAACACAATCCTGCATGATCTAAGAATATTCAGGAGTGGTATTTATTTAGACCAAAGCTAAAGTCCGTTACTGAGAATTACTTCTAATTAGAATTGGGAGAGGTTGGGAATATCCGCTTCTATCATGATTCTTTCACCTACCAGAACTACCAAGCTTGTGGAGCCTCTGGCATTTCTAAGCTAGTTAGAAAAATTGCTAGATGATAGAAGTATCATTTTAAGTAAGATAATCTAACCAGTCACACATAGGAAAAATATTTGTTTTACTTGTCCTTTTAATCTAACATCCACAGCATCATCAAAGCAGCTCTGTCTAAAGTATTTCCCCAAAAACCTGTGAGGACAAGGTTTGCCAAACACTGAACCACTCTTAAACAAATGCATGCTTCCTCTCAAGTTTTTCTGTTATTAACTGATAATTTGTCTTCCTTGGACAAACACAACCCAGAGCATTTTCTCCTTCCAGTGGCAGCTCTAAATCAGGACTGGATTCAACACAGTGAAATTTGGGAATGGGGCAACAGACTGAGTACATAGTCAGTGATGTCAGAGGAGTACTCTGTCAGGATGAAGATGAACATAAAAGCAAAAATCAGCCTTCACCAATGACAAAATCTTTCAGGTTTAGAAGAGATTGTGAAACACTCCCCAAACAACTTGTTCTCAAACACATCATCTAAGTCTTGCTTCCATCTTTGAGACAAAACCCCTCATAAAGAAGTGTGTCATGTTAGTCTTTGAGTAAATGGCTGTAAACTGTTTTCATTAACCAAAGAAGGTCTGGTGAGGCTCTAGGTATCACACCAAACTGGGCTAGACTTTAGATCTATGATTTGGACTCACAACACCCCAAAACATGGGATATTGTGGTGCCAGCCACAGATATACCTTTGACTCAACCAGATTTTCAATCAAGTTGTGTCAAGCCCATGCCTGAAATAAGCCTTCAGACAGAGCAAGTAAGAGCAGAGTAAACAATGATTAAACATGAGCCTAAGTGAACATAAGAATTAGCAAAGGACAAAGCTAAAAGGTTTTGAACACGGTTCAGATAAGCTCAGAAAATACTTACTTGGGACTCTCAAACAAACATAAAAAGTTCTTATTTCTCTACCACTTTATTAGTGATTTAAATATCCCTGCTCCCTGTGGTAGAACCTCATAGGAGGTATTTAGCCCATAAAGAAAGAAACAAACAAAAAAACAACCAAACAAACATCAAAAAAAACCATGGATAAGAAATAAAGGAAGAGATTGAAGCTCAACAAACTTGAACTTCTAAGAACATGGTCATTTTACGTGTAACTGAAACTTGAGTCATTTCATCTGTTTCTAACTGCTTTGCTCACTTCTGTGACAGCTGAGAGCCCTTCTCATGTCAAAGAATGGAAACAGTCCAAAAAAGCAAAGCTAGTGACTATATCATTACCCAAAGATTAGGAAGCAGTGAAAAACCGAGTTACAATTTATCTTTACGCATCTACCCACCCAAATCAAACTTGCAGATACACAGTCACAGATCGAAAGCTTTTGGTAATGACTGAGACTCTTCTGATTTCCCAGGTTTCTGGACTAGTGATCTACGAAAAGGACGTATGAGTCACTCATGACATCATTAGAAGACCCCACAAGAAGCTGCATAGTTTCATGGAGCAGAGTAAATATGAAATGCATATAGTGCCCTGCAGGATAAGACAAAACTATATCCATGATTTTTTTTAAACTGTAGACTCAAATTATGGAGAAAATTTACAGAGCAATAAGACTATAAAGAAAGGCAGGAGCCATGAGTCTTATTAAACAAAAACCATCAGAGTATCCACATTTTTGTAGTCCTACTGTGAAATTCCAATAAACTTTACCCCAAAAACTCTATAACACTTCTTACCTAGCTTCATGGAAAGCAAGCAGTGATTGCAGAGGCTGATTATTTAATACCTTTTGTAGTAGTTAAGAGACCACTTTCTTCTTCTCTCTCATACTTCAAAAAAAAAACCCCACCTTTTACTGCAAAACTATTAAAGAATGAAGTAGTTCCAGTAATAAAAGGTAGCTACAGTCCCATAAGGAGAAGGCAAATGGTGGTTCCCATGTACCCTTAGCACTCTTGGCAGGGGTACTTATAAACAGGGTGAAGGTCAGAGGAAAGAGAACAGAGTGCTTTCTATTCAGTGAAAAAATAAACTTCCTAACGTGAAAATTATTTTTAACAAATTTATTTCCTTCTTTTACATTCCTGACTTCATACTTCTCCATTGTGACATCATGGCTTTAAAGTAACAGCTTCCAGTGACAGAAGTGTATCAAAAGCCTTACAAAGCATCATCAATTGGTTTTTCTGATTTTCTGAGATGCTGATGAAGCCTAGACCTAGTACTAGTAGGGTACATTTGATAGAGAGAAGTTAGAAAGAGAAAAAAAAAATACACTGTTAAAAAAAAAAATACACTGATTCAATCAGACACATATTTTTCCACTACTCCCTGCTTCCTCACCCTATTTGACCAGCCATGCCTAGGAGGACTGCTCCACAAAGCACAACAGCTACTCAGGAAAACTGTATCCAAACATAATTATGTTTCCTGAACATGTTTTTTGAACTGTATCATCAACCTTCAAGGCAGCTCAACAGCTATACAGTGTGAGCCTTGGTTGACTGGACTTACTGTGCTGAAAAGGAGAACAGGATGTGACCTGCCTGTTTCTGTTTGTAACAGAGCTTCTTAGTGATGGAAATTTGCTAGTATCTGATGCTTGCTAATAAACAGGTGCAATGGCCATTCCCAGTTTAAAAAAACAGAAGGCACAAAAGCCAGGAGAGAGCTTCAAATAGACTAAATTACCTCTCTCACCTGTAGGGATGTGATTATGTCTAGCAGAAGGCTCTGGGGAAACAGCTTTCATCACAGCCATCAGCAGCCTGCAGAGTATTGGTGTGGTATGAGCTATCTACCACAAACTCCTGTAACCATCCTAAACTGGAGTATTTACTCCACTACAAGAGATAAACCCACGTGTTCTGCATCATGGAGGTCATAAACCTCCATTGAGAGACTAGAGATATATTTCTGCAGCCCATGTTGGTGGAAACCCCTCTCTCCACATATACATAAAATTAAATTAATATGCTGTAGTTAGTCTACATCAAATTAATTTGGTCTGTGGTCACTGTGCTCTGGCAGTCAACACTATTGTTTTCTTGACTGGCTCTTCTGTCACTGAAATTCACAGAGTACCACTGAGGTGGGGAAAATAGGGAGCTGCCTTTAAAAATCTCTGTGTCTATGGCAAGTAACAGCTGTTATATGGGCTCATAGAGATGTGGCATCACACAGAATTAAGGCTTGGCCATTGATTTTACTGCCTTAAACTGTAAGGATTTTGTTGCAAATGTGTATGTGGCATGCCTGTCAGATCCAAATCCACAAGTGGAAATCACCCCTTTGTACTAATTCTATGATTTCGTTTTGGAATTAAAAGTTGTATTAAATTTAAGCTGAGTAGAAGTGAGTTCATCATTGTCAGAAGTTGTTACACATCCAACCAAAGAGGAATTTCAAAATTTGACTGGCAAGCTGGCCAAGCAAGAGGAGGTAGGGATGGTTCATATTCTAATTTCAAACTGCAGGGCTCCCAGGTGCATTGTATAGGATTTCCTGTAATTTACAGACAAATAAGCAGTCTACAGGAAAATGTTTGCCACATTGTACATGTGTATTAATTACACAGCGGGATAAAATGAATCCTTTGTGATAGGAAGAGATGTGATCTACAGGCAAACCATTAAACTCATATGGAAATGTAGACATTCTTCTGACATTAAAAAGAGCTCCTGGATTCAGGCAAATAAAGCCAGAAAGTGCCCTCTCACAGTTTGTATTCTCAGGCCTGTGACTGGAATGTATCATAACGTACCAGCTTCCATCAGTACTGGGGAAGGGAGAGCTTCCCTACAAATAGGCATTGAGACCCTTGCTGTTTCAGCTATCCTGTGGAGGCTACTTCTGAACCAAGCTCCTCTGAAAGAAAGAACTCCCCCCAAGAATAAAGACTGCTCTTAAGCCATTTCTCACCTAGGCTATATTTGTGCTTCGAATTGCCCCAAACCAGGTGTATGACTTGGCCTTGTTGAACTTCATGAGGTTGGCTTGGACCGAAATCTCTAGCCTGGTCAAGTCCTGCTGGATGGCATCCCTTCCCTCCATACAGCTTGCTGTCATCCACAAATTTGCTGAGGGTGCATTTGTAAGTCATATAATAATACAACTGAATTCTTACTAGGACTATTGGATAGGGAACATTCTTTCACCTATCACTGACCACCATGAAAGTACAATATAGTGCACTACGAAGCTAGCTGGAAAGACACAACATGGGACATCACAACCTCCCTTGAAAAAAAAAAGTATTCTTTTTAGATATCAAATCAAGGCTTGAGACACGAAGAGATATGAGAAGAATAAATAAAATATTCCAACTGCTTCTCCAAAGACCAAATTTTGCATAACTATACAAGCTTGTTCCCACTGTGAGATGAGCAATTCTCGTTGTGCTTGTGTTCAGATGCAATTTCTAGGCAGAACTTAACTTTTTTTTTTTTTTTACTGGTATGAAGAAGAAATCTCACCTTCCACATGCCTTTCCCCAAAGAGCTGGGTTAGACTACATATGGTTGCCATTCAGCAGGGAGAAGCTCAGAAATTCATGATTTTGTATGACTAAGGCATTGCTTAAAACACGAAACCTTCAAAGCAAAACTTCTGCCAGAGTCTTTGAACAATAAAGCCTGGATAGGACTGAGGATCAGATTACACCAGGGCTTATCCATAGATGACCTGTGGGCATTTAATGACGCCCAATTTTACCATTATGCATTTAGAAGGCACATTTCAACTGCACTCCATGTTAGTATTTCGCTCCGACTTAATATTTCTTTCTTTGCTGAGGGGAAGGCCAGAACAACAGCTTCACACGGGGATATGAGCGCAAGGCTGAAGAAAGACACTCTTCTTTACCTCTGGGAAGGTGCTTGCTTCTTTTCCCCAACTAATAAAACAGTCACATCACTTACAGGCCAAACAGCTGGATCTACCAGATCATCTGTATTTTAAAATGCTGTAAGGTTGTCAGACATGGGCACAAAGGATCATAGCAGTTTTCAAGATAAAATCTACATGTATAGCAACCTGCTCTAGTGGGAGGTGTCCCTGCCTATGGCAGGGGGTTGGAGCTGGATGATCCTTGAGGTCCCTTCCAACCTAAACCATTCTATGATTCTATGTTTCCAGAAGACCTCATGCTCCAGAAAAGCCAAAGGTTCTGGGTCAAATACTGTATCGACTGGCTGAATTTTTCTAACTTATGGTCAGAGTGCAATGGGCCAAGTTAATGGAGGATGAGAAGCCACAGCACCTGTGGCAAAAGGCTGGGCAGGCCTTGGCCCGGGTAAGTCTTCTTGAAGGCCCTGCGGTCTGTGGGAAGCGGCAGGGAGGAGGTGGAGCTGGTGGCCTCCCTGTGCCTGGTGGAGAGTGGCAGCTGTCATCACTGGGCGCCAGTGGCCCTCGGGAGTGCCTGAAGATGGCTGCTGTCAGCTGTGCTCACTGAGGTGCACCCACCCAAACTTGCCCCCACGGCTGGAGGCCTGGGCATCTGAGTGGCAGTGGGGAGGTCCCTGGGGGACCATCGGTGTCCACAAGTGCCTCTGCCTTCTCCCCAGCCCTGACCCTCACCCTCCCTTGTTTTTTACCTAGGCAGGCAGCAGGAATGGGCTAGCCGTAACTGTATGAACTGTAACACAAGCAAGCGCAAGGTCCCGCACCCAGGACAGTGCAGCCAGAGTGTAGCCAGGGAGCAGAGATGTTACTAAGAGAGAGGTGGTATTGTACCCCTCTACTTAAGTGTTTGTTTAGGCCCCACCTGCAGTACTGTGTCCAGTTTTGGTCCTCATGATTCAAACATGAGACAGACAAAGATCACCAAAGGGATGGAGAATCTGCCTTGTGAGGAAAGACTGAAAAAGTTAGGTTGATATTCTCTGAAGGGTAGCTGCAGGGAAGATACAGGTTCTCTCTACACATGGAGCCAGATGGAGGTGACAAGGGCAATGTGTACAAGTTGCTTCATAAGAAGTTTCATCTTAATATAAGAATAGTGATTGCCATAACAGTTATTCACTTGGAACAACCCCTCCATGGAGACAAGCAGAACAAGGTGCCAGATAATCTCAGTTAGACTCACTTTCCTGGAAGAGATTGTACCAGATAATCTTTCAAGGTATTTTACAAGCTGGGCTGCTCTATCATTCTGTGATTCTCTCTATCATCAGAGACAGTGTAGATGTCAAAATACAGAAGTTATTTGACTGTTGCCAACATGGATCAATCAATGGGAGAACTAAGAGTGGAGACGAAGCTGCAGTGGCCATTATGTGGACATTAGCACAGGAACCACTTAGTCTGAGCTGTCTTTGCTATATACTTGAGGACTGATGGTTTTGGTGTAGTGAGGGAGTAAATGTTCCCTGGAGACTCCTTGGTTCAGTCTAACTCTGCTGTGAGGACAGCAGTAGAGCCAAACTCCACAGGGAAAAAAATACCATCTCTTTTTAGAACAGAACAGAAGAGAATAGAATAGAATCAATCAGGTTGGAAGAGACCTCCAAGATCATCCAGGCCAACCTATCACCCAGTCCTATCCAGTCAACTAGACCATGGCACTAAGTGCCTCATCCAGTCTTTTCCTGAACACCCCCAGGGACGGTGACTCCACCACCTCCCTGGGCAGCCCATTCCAATGGCAAATCACTCTCTCTGGGAAGAACTTCCTCCTAACATTCAGCCTATGCTTCCCTCAGCACAACTTGAGGCTGTGTCCCCTTGTCCTGTTGCTGCTTGCCTGGGA
>WAAF01010898.1:477979-681209 GCA_013400475.1 Tricholaema leucomelas
CCAGGTCCCTCTGCAGGGCTCTCCTACCTTCCAACAGATCAACACATCAACACCTGCTCCTATTTGCTATTATGTTGGTAGGACACAGAATCTAGGCCCATGTTTAAAGCTCCATCCTTTAATGGTATGCTCAATCTAATGAAACTTTAATAAAAACTACTGTCACTGTTTAGTTCAGTCCTTCTTTCTGCATGTAGAAATTCCTCCAAGAGGATGTTCTTCTGCCATAATTTGAGGTATTCTTTCCCTCCTCTTCATGACAGGGGGCAAAAAACATTGCTGAAAATTTCCAGAGAAAAGAGATTTTAATTTCTTGGAGGTGTTTTGTTGACAAGAAAATAGAAAGCATGTGTCTCTGCTTCTCTTATTGTACTTTGAGGTAATGAAAGTATTTAAGGAGGTACAATTATGGTCTTGGCAAGCACCTGGGGCTCTTGGAACTGCTTTTTTCACACTGAATAAACACTGCAGTTAATCTGTTTATGTTACACTGCACTGGAAAACTATCTCCAAGAAAAGGCTACAAGTACTTTCCACCTCTTTCCTCTGGTTGACTGTTCTTTCTTTCTTGATAACTTGTTAAAAATATTTCATTCTTCTTTTCCATCTTTCTATTCACAAGACAGCTAGTCAAAGGCAGTTTCTATTTAGCAACGATATAAAGCTAGGGATTAATGCACTAGGTCAGACCAGTGATCCATTCAGATTTTGACAGTGGTCAGTGAGATGCTTGAAGGAAATGTGCAGGAAGCACTGTAATGAACAGTAACAGTGTAACTTCCTGCAGGGACCTGAGGCTCTCAACACACTTACTGCTTGCACATGCACCTACCTTGACAGCTTATATCCCTTTGTTTAAACAAACAAACAAATATATGCACATACAGATCGTCATCACTGTCTACATCCATGTTGAATTTTTGATTTAACATACTCTTTAAATTGGTGCATCTCTTAGAATTTGTCTAATTCCCTTTTGTTGATACTGTGTGCTCCCACAAGTGCCATTACATCCCAGTTCACTAATAGCTTTGTAAATAAATTCCCTCATTGTATCTATTTTCAGACAATCTCTTTCCAAACGTAAGTGCCTCCTAGCTCTCATACTGCTGGATTTGATGGATTGTCCTTCTGCTTTCACCTCATCACCCACTAGTTTTGTAAAACTCAGTTGTTTCCCTTTTCCCCTTCTCAGACTTCTCTGAATGGAAGATTCAGGCTTCTCTCATTTTGTCTCACAAATACAAGAGCTTCATCTCTTTAACTGTATTATTTACCCTTTCTCTGTACCATTTTTAACTGCGCTATGTCTTTTGTGAGATGCAGAGACCAGAACTTGCACAGCATGGTATTCATACAGCAATCATGATTAAAAATGCTACAATACTTGTGATTGCTTAGCACCTATATGCCACATGCATGGACATTTCAGGGGGATTTACGTATGAACTGGGGACGCAGCACTGAGAATGACAGAGCACTGGAACCAGCTGTGCAGGGAGGTTGTGGAGTCTTGCTCTCTGGAGATATTCAAGAACTGTCTGGATGTGTTCCAGCGTGATCTGCTCTAGGTAATCCTTTTCTGTCAGGGAGGCTGGACCAGATAATCTTTTGAGATCCCTTCCAGCTCCTGACATTCTATGATTCCCTACTCTATTGCCAGTCCCCTTGATAAGTGGGAGCCAACAGGAAGCCAGACGGCAAAGGTGTAGCTGGTCTGCAAGTGATTTTCTCTCAGAATATGGCTTGCAAATGCAATAGAGGTCTAGTACAAATCAGATTTGATTGTGGGCAACGTTGGTTATTAGAACAGACTGAAGTGACTGTTTCATGTGTTATAGAACAGATCTAAGCCATACTTGCCACAAATATGCAATGTAAACTAGGGCCCTTTGCTGCAGTACAGTCCATGCAGTCATGGAAATACCTTATGGGAAGTTCTACTTTGCAAATGCTGGCAAACATGATGCCTGTACAACCTCAGTGCCCGCTGCCCGTAACAAACCTCTGGTAAGAAGAAACACTGTACAGGAACTTAACACATGGTCTACGAAACAGAGACCATCTTCTGCCCTGCTGTCCAAATTGAAGAGAACAATGGCTGGTTCAAACTGTCCAGTGCTGTTTGCCTTACCATATTATCTGGAAAGCAAAACCATCGGCAGCAGTCAGTAGCAGGTAGTACAGCCAAGAAGGCTCTTCTTCTCTTTACTGACTTTATAACTCCCTGAATAAGGCCTTAATATTCACATTATAAAAAATACACAAACTCATTCTTTGCTACTGCTCTGATCTACAACTATGACCAAATCTTGAGAGGATTACGCAAATGCTACAAGTCAGGTAGTGGATGCTGAGCCTTGAAAGAGTGTCCTACCCTATTACTCTTAGACCCTAGAAAAAAATTGCCAAGAATTTGAAACATAGGGCGTGCAGATTTTCTTTTCAAACCCATAATGCTGTATACTTCATCTTTTTCTCCCCTTAGAGGTCCAAATATGGTCATTTCATTTCACTATAAAGTACCAGAACAAAGAATTCTGTAATAGCCCTTTTACTGGCTTCAGTTAGCATTGCATCAGGGCTGATTTTTTTAAAATTATAAGAGTACAAGGAGGTAAAAACTGTGTGTCCATAAGGTTAAAGAAAAGTGTGTGTGTTTAAAACATTGAAGACACTGTTCTGAGAACAATTCATCTTTCTGAAAATATGAACCCTATGATGCTGCCAAGGTCAGAGAGAGCTGGGATAATTTAGTGTGTAAGTGCTACTCATACAGCACAATATCACATTATTTAATTTTGTAACACATTTGTACAACTGCCTGACAATAGCCATGGACGTTAACACTACCTGTGGGCTGAGGTCAAGGCAACGTAGTTTAACATTAAAACAAAAGAACTAATTGGATTCCTGTTCAAGTTCTAGCTTATTATGTGATTGGAGTTACTTTCCTTCTTTCTGCCTCAGCCAGCTCATTTGTAAAGGAGGACCACAGTGTGACTCATGACTGAAATGTGAAAGAAAAACGCAGTGCATATGCCTGGCATATTTGGTCATTCTTCCCAATTTCCCTGGGTTGTTTTGTTGTTGTTGTTGTCATTCAGCTCTGGTTTATGAATTTCAGGCCATTTGCCATGGACAGCAGAAATGCTGCTCTCCTTGTGAAATGGGAAAGACTGATATTAAAAACAAAAAGCCATCTTCGGCTGTAAAAATTAGACATCTTGCTAATTCCAAAATTAACAAGAAAGAGATATTTGAGTTTACACTTGATTCTTACAGTTGGCAGTATGCAGGATATTTTATCAACAAGACTACATCACATACCCCAAATCTTAGACAAGTAAGCTGCTTTCCACAGAAGACAGGCGTAAACACAGAGCAGTTAAATGAGCAATACAAGGAGAGTGAAAAAAATCAAAAATGGAAAAAAAATCAAAACAACCCAGAATTTTTACCTCTTTTTTTTTTAACTTATAAAAAAGACTTCTCAAAAAACCTCCAAACATTAATTAAAGATACAATCTTGTTTTGTATTAAATTGCATGCAAAGCTTTCTTCTGTTTGCTGAGGAGCTGAGAGTCACCCTCCAAGGTGGTTCTTGTATAGTGTGACTTTCAAAAGAATATCCTTTTAGTGCATGAAAAGACAGAGCAAAAGATATGTGTCCTCTGGTTCAATGTGTATGGCCGTCTCCAAGGAGTTCATACAGATGATCAGGCCACAAACTGTCAAATGTACAGGAGTGGGGATGCCAGGAGGGAGAACAGTCCTAGTTTGAAACTAAAACAGTCTCAATTGCCATCAAACTTCAAGAAGGAAGAATCAGTGAACCCCTCACATCACATACCCTCTGCACCACCTGGGTGCAGAGTGGTGTCCCAGTAATAAGAAGTTTTGAGCTGCAGCCTCTTGGAAGTCCTTCCCCTCAATAGTCTCTTCAACACATAGAGCTGCCCATAAGTCCCTGAGTAGCAAATGCTTTAGTTTTATTTTTGGGAAGGACCACTGCAGGGTTCAACCCTGTATGCACAAACTGATAAGCAGGTGGATTTAGTCTCCACAGGCTAAACTGAAGTTCCCTCTGCAGGTGTGTTTTTGTTATAAGCTGTGGCACTATGCTGTGCCATGTAACAAAAAAAAAAAAAAAAAAGTAGTTATTCAAAGAAGTGTTTTTAAGTTCAAAATAATGTCATGTTCATTTGGGATATAAGCATGAGCAAAGCACTCACAGATACATTTTCTTTCTCCCTACATTGCTATTTCAGTCATAGGCAGGGTGGTAACA
Organism: Tricholaema leucomelas; assembly: GCA_013400475.1. Classification (NCBI taxonomy): domain Eukaryota; kingdom Metazoa; phylum Chordata; class Aves; order Piciformes; family Lybiidae; genus Tricholaema lacrymosa; species Tricholaema leucomelas. The sequence continues at coordinate 482,271 of WAAF01010898.1, forward strand.
CACAAAGAGAGAAGGTGGATTTTTTTTTTTTTCCTCCAGGTGGGGAAGAAAAAAGACTTACATACAGCTCTAAAACTAAGTTCACTGCCTATCCCACGTTTTGGAAATGAAACAAAAGAATTTTCATGAATTGACCAGGCATGTTGCAAAATAAAAAGAAACAATAGCAGACAGATAAATGCAGGAAATTCAATGATAAAACTACAGGATTTTATTTCAAAAGAGTTTGGGCAGAGTCTTCATTTTCCCTGACTGCTTCTATCACCTGTGTGAAAAGACCACTGGATTTAACACATGCAAGTGCCACTTATCCACTTGTATTTGGTATCTCACAAGGTCTGAGTCCTCAGAGAGATCAGAAATAAGGAGCTTTCAGGTTGGCACCTACCTAAATAGCCTTGCTCACTATATGTAAATGGTCTTTGTTGCCACAGAGATTTTGCTGAAGGCGCTTGCTCTATGCATGTAACTCTGACACTGTTCAGAGGAATGGGGTTAGGATTCTGATCTCCCTGTGCAGGTAGAAAAGAGGGATAAGCCCCGTAAGTGGGATAAGGGAGAGGCTGGAGGACTAATGCAATAATTTCACATGCTTTCTATGAGCAGGCAGCCCCAATGAATGAGCTTCAGGCTCTGATATTCCAATCACTGCCTACCATGCTTTATAAAAATGCTTGGGAAAAACACTTTTCACATCATGTTCCACGCATCAGCAATGTAAGACAATTAATCAGGGGTTTCAGTGCCATGTCATAAATCATGGCAGCGTGTGTCACCAACACCTGAAAGACAAAATGTGAGAATCTGTCTCTAACGATATCTTTTAACGCGGGGAGAATTGCTTTGGCCTTTCAGCGTGTTTGCGAATGCTGTTGCTGGCAGCACACATGGCCATGTTTCAGGTCTGATCCTGATCTCACTGACTTGGTCATGCATATTAACTTAGACATTTTACTGTGATAAATGATCACACATGTATAATCAAAATGGAGACTCCAGCATACTTTTTCCAATAGCACAGGAAAATAATCTCCTCACTATTCTATTATCACAGACTAATTGGAAGACCTGGAAAAGTCCCTCCATATCATTAGCTGTCTACAAGATGAGAGAGCTGCAGCAGATCAAATTCTTCACCATGATGGCTATCACAATGCAGGAGGGATCTGAAGCTCAGGCTGCAACTTTATCCCTCCCATTGTGCAATGGAAGTATAGTGGTGAAATATCCCCAATGTGGAATTAAACAATTATGTTTAGAAACACACACAGAGACCTCCCACTAACTCAACAGATTCTTTTGAAAGTTGGCACTGTCAAAACATACACAGTCGCCTGTAGCACCCTTCCACCGCTCCTGCTGACAGCGCTAGTGAGAAGGAGGAGGTGCTGAGTACTTTGTTATTATGAGGAGGAGGATAGTGTTGGGAAAGGTGTTGAGTTTGACACAGAAGTATCAAGAGCAGGAAAGCGAAAGTCAAGGAAATCAGCCTTGTGCCGTTTAAAATTGCTCTGGCACTAAACCTACAAAAATCAATGACTTTGCTTTCACAGGAATTCTCACATAAACCTGAGGGACCGTGCAGCATGAGTTGCACCAGATGGAAAGTCACTGGCAGTAGAGAGTGAGACAGGAGCAATGTTGGTATCTATCAGCAACATCAAACGCAGAATTCACAAACAGTAATTAGGGCTATTCATATCTATCTCTGCCTTTTACATCTGCTATTCCAGTGTGGAGGTAGAGACAGCACACAGAGAAAATCCAAGTGTTACAAAAATATCTGCAGGTAGTAAAAGGATTGTTTATACTCTCACATGTTTGTGCCTTTTATCTGAGTAAAATTTGATAAAACAACAGTCCAAATTTTAGGCTAGGAGTTGTTTTTTCCCCGATTCCACCTTTTCAAACACATTTCTTCACAGCAGCTTGTTTTCCTTTGCCCTCCCTCACAAAAACACCCCTCCCCATGCCACATTTAAAATCTTCTCACAAAGAAAGCTGAAGGAAAATAATTTCTGTGCAACTTATCCATCTTTCTAAGCAGCTTCTGGCAGAAGGGAGCTGAGAGTGATGAGTCCATAGAATAATAAATAATAACAATATTGAGCAGTTCTGCAGAGCAAATATACATTGAAAAACTTTTCCTCTTGAGTGCCTGACATTATTAATTTGTTCTCCAAATAAGCTGGCAAGAGAAGTCAGCCCATTTGTATGGATAGGGAAAGTGAGCCTATAGATTTCAGTAATTGTTTAGGAGCACAGAAGAGTCAGTTCTAGAAAGTGGGCAGAACAGCTCACAGGGCATTACAGACCATATCTATGGTAATATTTGGGCAGAGCCCTGCCACCACAGTAATTGCTATTGGCAAGTGACACATACTTTGGAATTTTGACACCTGTGAATAATAGCCATCATGAACTGTCCTTCCCCACAGTCTGGAAGCAGTATGGCCTAGGCCTTAAAAAATGGCAAAGGCTGAACAGAAATTCCTGTAATTCTTGATGACAGAAGTACTTCTAACCCCTTCCAAACTTCTGCTTAAAGGGTTCAAACACATACTAATCTATTGCCTAAGTAATACGTGACATCCAAACCACCCATTTTGAGTTCCAGAGACACCCCTCTGGGACAGCCTTTCCCAGCACTCCTGTGGAAGAGCAGCATTTTATTAATTTTTTTTTTTACTATGAGGTTTGTGCTTTCAGCCTTATTACTGCACTGCAAAGATTTCAGATGAATTGAGGGGAGGAGGAGATGTGAATTGACTTGCTGCATCCACATTAAATGGATAGTGAATGACCTTGTGTCCAGCCCTCTAACACCTAAGACAAAAGCAGGGAAAAGCTGAGCAAAGGAAAGCAGGAAAGTTCACTGAACAGGGGGTGTGTGGGTTTTGTTTGTTTGCATAGACATAGAAATTTAGGTTGATAAGAAGCTAGCTTGATATTAAGCCTCTTTCTGTTTTGTAGTACTTGCAGTGGAGTCACAAGGTAACAAAAATTTCCAGGACAAGCACACCACCAAAAGCAAGTCAAGGTCTTCCTTGCCATACTTACACTAATGAGCTCTCAGAAATCAATGGATTTAGGGATTCCTGTGCAGACAGACATCATGTGCCCCAGGTTCCCTTGATAATGGCTTAGTGATGAAACCAACCTTCATCCTCCCTTTTCCTTATAGATTCTTTCTGAGCCAGATTATAATGCAAAAGTAACACAGGTGGAGGGATGGCTCTTCTGTGTCACCTCCTGCTTCCTTGCACTGACACACTGTTGTGATACGGCACATGCTGATGCTAAGGCTGTTGCTTTTGCTTTTTAGAACTATTGATTTCCTGCTCTTTCTTGTAAAGGATTCTGTGAACTGGAAGCAGTTAAAGGTTAACTGCAAAGATTTTATTTAAAAGAATATCTTAGAATTGTTTAAGATCCTAAATCATTAGTACTTAAATGCCTACACCTTAGAAGTGCACTGAAATTTATGTCTCTAGGCAATGAAGTTCCAAGAGTCACCTGCCAACACGAGTGCCCCAGACTCTGCTCATGCTACTACAGCTACTACTCTACTACTAACCACAGGCACCCACCAGCTCTGTGTCAGGTCCTGGCAGTAATGCTGGCTGTTACACAGATGATGTTACATGGATGTAGTCTACCCGGACTTCAGCAAAGCCTTTGACACTGTCTGCCACAACAAGCTCCTGGCAAAGCTGGCAGCTTGTGGCTTGCACAGATTCACACTGATATGGGTCAAGAACTGGCTGGAAGGCCAGACCCAGAGAGTGGTGGTGAATGGTGGCACATCCAGTTGGCAGCCAGTCACTAGTGGTGTTCCCCAAGGATCAGTGCTGGGACCTGTCCAGCATCAGTAAGTTTGCAGATGACACCAAGTTAGGAGACAGTGTTGATCTGCTGGAGGGTAGGAGAGCCGTGCAGAGGGACCTAGACAGGCTGGATGGGTGGGCAGAGGCCAGTGCGATGAGATTCAACAAGGCCAGGTGCAAGGTCCTACACTTTGGCCACAACAACCCCAAGCAGCGCTACAGGCTGGGGACAGAGTGGCTGGACAGCAGCCAGGAAGAAAAGGACCTGCAGGTAGATAGTAGGCTGAAGATGAGCCAGCAGTGTGCCCAGGTGGCCAAGAAAGCCAATGGCATCCTGGCCTGTATTGGGAACAGTGTGGGCAGTAGGACAAGGAAGGTTATTCTTCCCTTGTACTCAACACTGGTCAGGCCACNTTCTCCACAGTTACTAATGATAGGACAAGAGGAAATGGCCTCAAGTTGCATCAGGGGAGGTTTAGAGTAGCTGTTAGGAGGAAGTTCTTCACAGAGAGAGTGATTTGCCATTGGAATGGGCTCCCCAGGGAGGTGGTGCAGTTGTCATCCCTGGAGTTGTTCAAGAAAAGACTGGATGAGGCACTTAGTGCCATGATGTAGTACATTGGATCAGGCTGGGTGATAGGTTGGACTGGATGATCTTGGAGGTCACTTCCAAGATGGCTGATTCTATGATTTTATGGGATCCTTTGCTTGAGGTCTCACTAACAACAAGTGGAAGAAGAAATGAGTTTCATAGGCTGGCAGTGCCATAATCAAAGTCTGGTATTTCAGAGAGAATGAAATTCAGGAGACCATGGGAAAAGGAGAAGACACACCTCTACCAGCACTCCAGTCCCTTGTGTCTTGTATGACCAAGTAAGGGCAGGAAGTCATGGGTCTAACCCCGTGGAGGAAACACAGTATCTCCACTAGTCAACATCAACAACTCCTGGTGAGGTGCCCAGGGGAAAGGGCTGGTGAGGTGCAAAAGAAAATATTGAAGTGACAATATGCACTGAACACTCCTGCCAGAGGGTAAGCAAAGTGAGGAAAAGGATTGCTGCACACAATAGAGTGTGCGTGCATGGAGGGGGAGTTTACATCCATCTGATTTACAAGCCGCAGAACTACAAACTGGCATTTTGGATATTGTGTTTATGTTTCTCCATTTATGCCCTCTTTTTTCATCAGCATTCTTTTTGCTTTCTTCACAAATTTAGGCCTTTGCAAAAGGAAAAGTTTGCTGCCTTAGGGCATCAAGAAGAGCCATTTTGGTCATTTGGTGATCTGTGCAAGGGCGTGTGTTTGTTAATTTTAGGAGGAACATCCCAACATCCAAACTCAGCATCCACTGCTGCTGACAGCACCTGGCAGAAGGGCTATGTCATGTGCATCCTTTGGCAGTTTTTCTGTGAAGTGGTTACAACAGAGATATAGTACAGATGGTCCTTCATTTGAGTCTGTCTGAAGGGAAATTGCCTTCAAGATACAAAAATACTTTGTATTTAAAGTTATACAGACACGGTTCAACTAATTTCCCTTCCCTCCTCCAGTGTCGTTCAGGGAATGCAAAGGCTTCCCTGACTGCAGCCAAAAAAATTCAGTTCCTCTTTCTGCTCTATATCACCATCCAAATGCTATCTTAGAGACATAGAAAAGGGGACAGGTGTATGGATAGGGCACCCCAGTACTTCCAGGGGGCTGAAGTTCTCTTGAGTACGCTGCTCTGTGCTGGGGTTTAACCAGCCCTGTACTGCTGGATTTGAGGAGGAGCAGAAATGAGGGGCATGATGTGATATTTAAAACATACCCAGTAGGATCTATTGCCTGCAAAGGATTCAGCCACAATAGGTTCATTCAGTCTCCTTATTCATTAAGTATCTTCAGCATTATTTTTTCAAGATTTGTTCTACCTCCTAAAGAATTGCTTTTCAATGCAAAAGTAGAATGATGAATACATCTTCTCTTTCCCTGCTGAATCCAACTTTGAAAAACATCATGCTTTTCATCTGATTTCCTTTCCTAGTCAAAATAAGCCGACCAAATCCTGCCATATACCTATCAATACAAACAAAAGATGCAGAGGTGCAGTTTCTCTGTAGCAGAAATAAACACAGTTTAAGGAATTATTTTCCTTTCATGACAGCTTAAGGTCCTTCAAAAGTGGCAGAATTGATTACTGAATCAAAGCAAAAGAAGACAGGGAATGGAGTTTTCTTACATACACCTGTAACGTTATATGCTGTGCATGATACAGGGAAAGAAGTGAAATGCTTGAGCTGTCGCAAGGAAAACCTAGAGAGGAAAAAGAAGAAGGGATATCTTGGGATTAGCTTTAACGTAACATCCTACAGTATGTTTACTTTCCTTTTCTTCTCCATCTCATATTTCTTTATGGGATCGGTCGCCAGCCCTGTAGACACTCCCAGGAGTACAATGCCCCTTTCGTGTATTGTACGAGTGGCACTGAGAGTACAGCAGCTTCAAAACATAAAAAGAAAAAAAGAGTCTCCCTCAACGCCATCATCATTTTTAAAAAAGGCAATTGATGTCGCCTGAAGCAGCAGCTATGAAGCCCAATTATACCACATTTCATTCAAGTGTCAAAAATTGGAATAATAATAACCAACAATGTGGAGCATATATAGGAAATGATGCTGCCATCTTCTTTTGTTTTGGCCACGCATTTTCATAAATTCATGCTTCAAGCAGACCCAGTGCCACATTCCTTCAAGGACTTTCTTGTTCGCTATTGTTTTCAGTTCTTAACAATTGGCTTCCCTGACTACTTTCCTCGTGTTGACAGTCGCTCACAGAGCCTCCATATGCTCTCACTACTTGGGTAGTCAATCATTTGTGAATTAGCTACCCAATCAAATATCTGCAAGAGGCTGGTAGTGTTTATTCATTGCTGGTGTTTTGAGTAAGTGTATTGCTTGCAAAAGGTGTCAGATTAAACACACTGAAATGAATTTATTCACAGAATATGGATTGCATCGTTGGAAACAGTACGACAAGCACTGGTCTGAGTTCACATTGATCTTCTGTTGGATTTTTTCCCTTTTGTTGTGGTTTAGACCATGCCTGAGGTAAGATGTCCCTGGACTCAGGAAAACTTCAGCCACCTGCTTACTTAAATGGGGTATTTGGAAAGAGGAAGGAAACTTGGCCAGAAGGAAGAGAGCAGCTCCAGGGGCTGCCTCAGTGTGGAGGACAGAAAGGTTAAAGCAATAAAAGACAACCCAATGGCATGTTTTTCTCATCTTGGATCATGAAACTGCATACTGCAGCCTTGCAAAATGCATTCCTCTTTACATCAGCAATATCCCTGTATTCCCAGCTGCATGGATGGAGCTTTCATAACCCCTTGACAAAGAAAACAAGAAGCACTTGTGCAGGATGCTATGTATGATCTTAGACAAAAGCAGTCCTTTCAAGATCTACCTTAAAACATCAATATAATACTTTCCTTAGCTGTCACTTTGGAGGAATTTAAAGGCATTTTAATACTGGTTAACAAAGCCTAAAACAAGTTATGCCAACCTACAGAAGAGCCAAGCTTTCATCCATCAGAGTTGCTCCAAATCAGGATTTTCACGTGCCCATCACAGACACCGTCTTATTCAGACCTAGACACACTTCACAGAGTTTAAATGCACAATTCAAATGAACTTGACTCATTTTGTAAGAAAAGGGCAAAAGAGTTGAGGTAATTAGACTGGGTTCAGCTATTTTGCTTTACAGTCCAGGTTTATGCGGAAAGACTAACATATATATCCACAGGGATGCTATATTTGTCACCTTTATCCAAATTTATAAATTATTAGTAATCTATTTATAAGAATAATGTAAAAAGTATTCTAACTGCCAGCCCAAAGAAAATGTCACTGGTGATGAGAGAATCAAGCTGAAATCTTACTTCTCATGAATCATTGTCACAATAAAGGGTCTGTGTGACAACTGTGCCCTTAGCAATCACTGAAAAAAAACAGTTCCTTTGATATTACAAGTTGGCTGGTCCTTCTATTGATAGTACTCAGTGATGATGACAACAATTCACAGGCAAAAATATAACTCAATTGCCTATCATAGTTCTTACTTCAGCTGACTTCCAGCAGCATTTACTATTCTGCATTAATAGAAATTAAAATATTAAACACTTACTCATTAAGGTGTGTAGATACGATTCGCAGAGAAGTCGTAAGGAACGCTATTTTTAAACGGTGATGTTACAGTGAAGAATACATCAGGTCGGAGCTTCCTGAAAGAAATATAAACTGCCTGGTTATTCAGTGTCAGCTGGAACAAAAACTTGTTTTATTGATAATAGTACATCATATTAGGTCAATGGCAATTTTCCTGAAGGATTCTCTTCTTGACAATTCATGAAAGAAATTTAAAATACTCAAGGCAAATGTTCGGTGATAGGGATAGTAACGTAAAGAAGCAAAGTTGAACTACCTGGATTGTACACTAAATAAAAGGCAGAGAATGAGCACTGAGTGAGTTTTCGTATGTTCACATTAACAACCTAGTCAAAGATTCTGACCTGGAGGCACTGGAGAAGTCTTCTCAGTTTTGATATTTTCAATAACATAATTCCCAAGAGGGATGTAAAACATATTCTCTCTCTTTTTCTTTCAATAAAATAAGACCCCATTTGTATTATGAAAAAGAACACTAATAATTTGGTAGCATTCTGAAGTAGCTTTTATAAAGCTTTTGGCTTGAGATTTAATATTGCTCGTGAAGTCCATCAGATTTTCATGGCTTTGCTGGAGAAAGAAATGTGCCAGCACTGACTGCCAGCTTCTAGCTCATGCAGTCAACAACTCATACATCAGCAAAGATAACAGTGAAGATGATGTGCTTACAGTAGAAGGAGTTTGGAGAGGAACTAATTTCAATAGTGTGGTATGGGCGAGTCCCAGCTGTACGCAAGAAATTGCCTGATAAGTATGAAACGTGTTCTTTACATTGAAATTACTTCAGAAGATCTCTTCTTCTAGGGCCCTGATGGCAGCTAACTCCATCTGAACTGACTGTACACAAACATTTGAGTGCAGAGCAAGATTACTACTTGAAGAACAAAAAAAAGAAAGGCAAGAGAGTTGGGCAGCAGTGTGTAACAACAACTAGGTACAACAACTAGGTGCATGCAGTCAAAACAATGTCACTTTGCAAGGTCTTTCAGAAATATATCAACAGAGGGAACCCACAGATGGCTCCTTTTCAGCATACTTTGGAAGGGGGCAGGAAGGACCATACTCCTGTAAATCCCAGTCTGGAAAATGAGAAAGTTAAAACAAAAAAAAAGAGGGGTTTGTTTTATTTTGTTTTCCTCCTGAATTTGCTCTTCACAAATAAAATTGGGTATGCGCTGCCAGGGCAAAGATTGAATCAGATGATGGACTGTCTAATGCCAAGAGATACACCATGATAACCCATAATGTCATAATACTGGGTAGAGGACCAGTATTTTTGACAGCTCAGAACTAGTTAAGGCTAGGTTTGCAGGAAATGTCCTTCCCAGGAGGGTCAGCATAGCAGAAAGCATTCCTCATGATGTTCACAGACATGTTTTCAGAATATCTTCCTTTACTGGCATGCTGCCCTCTATTCTATACCTAGTTATTTGAAGAGAACTTTGAATGTCTGAATTATCATCTCCCTGATTTTCAGTTTCTTATCATTTTCCAGCATCGAGTACTTAGATATATCAGAAAGGTAGAGAAGAACACTTGCTCAGTGACAGAAAACAGACTGTTTCTCAGATTATTCTTGCCCTCGTTTGCTCCATGTAGGTAGTGATGACCTACTGCCAACTCACAGTGGTGCTGGCAGACAGCAAACATTGGAAGCCATGCCAAGAGGAGAGATTGTTCTTTTGCTCTTATATTTTCAAGTACAGTCTTGCATTCACATTATTTATCACTAGTCAGTAAATGGAACAGAAGAGATGAATCGACCAGCTATAGCTACCCTGTAAGCTCCCTTATTTCCTATAGATTTTCACAAACTCTTTTTTTAAAGTAGCCATTTCCAAGTCACAGGAAGGTCAGGAGTCTGTTGGTGAAGCCCTGCAGGATCTGCCAGCTTTGGCATGACACCACTTCAGGTCTGAGTAAGCTCCATGTCCTCAGTGGAGCCAGGGAGGAAAGTAAAGGTGACAAATTTTTTGGAAGATCTGAAGAGCGACACATAAGTGTCACAGATATTCATAGTTTGATACGAGGATGCTACACTGGGTAAAAGCTGCTAAGGAATCTCCACCTTCTAGGGCCAAAAATAAGTGGAATTATTTCCATAAGTGATAATCACAAAGAGCATTCCACCATACCAATTCCCTTTAAAACTGAAGACTTGTGCACATCTGAAGGAAAGGCTCAGAATAAAAGAAAGATCCTCCTCTGTATTTTGACAATGACTTCTGAAAAGCACTTAGCAAGTTTTACTTCAGAAGTACATTACAGCATGCATACAAGTCTAAGCAGTTTCATCAAGTTTGGAGAGAAAGGGCAAGGACGCAGAGTGGTTGGAGTGGTATTTCCTTCCTCCTGTTTTAACTTATTATTCTTGTACTCCTGCGTATGATTTCAGACTGCTCTGTTTCAGGTAAAGCCTGGGAAGAGCCTTTTGCTGAGAAAGAAATATATGTTTTCAGCATTCATTAATCGGTTTCCTTAATAGCTTGCTAAGCAAACAGTCTTCCTTATTCAGAGTCTGGCATACACAGTGCAAAAAAGCTCCTTCTGCTCCTATGCTGATATACAGCCTACACAGTCTAAGGTGCCCATCTCTGATTCTGTTATGGGGAGCATTCCCTTCAGAGTTTCACTTTCTGTAAGACACCTCATACAGCACTGTCTTGCCAGTGATCGTTTACGTGTTTTCCACGACTTGAGAACACTGCTTTCATGTGTTTAGAACAAGAAAATATCCTTGTGGCTTTTGTGGTGTCTATCACATATCAATCCATTGCTTCTCCTCTGGCCTTGAACAGATTAGTATGACAATCCTCCCCTTCCAAAACCTCATCTTAATTAGAGAGAAGGTATTAGGTGCTTCTCCCTATCCACATGATGATATTTAAGCTGAAGTATGAGCTGCTTCAGTCACTTCTGTTCCGCTGCAGCATCCATTTTCTACAATATCCCATATGACCACCTTTTACATTTTTCTTCCTGACTCCTCTCTGCTTTCCGAGAGGCTGACTTTGGGAAGATGCTAAGGGGAAAGGACTCCTTCTGCGCACAGGCAAAACTAGTGAAGAATCAGAGTCCCTTGTTCTACAGCTCTACCATCTCCCAATCTTAACAAAAAAACACAGTATGTAGAGCCTTTCACTGATTGCAGGATATTGAGGGATTGGGTTTTCATGTTGTCAGTCCTACTGATCACCCATAAGCCAAATCACACCTCAGCTAGTATTTTGCTCTAGATTCATAGACTCTGTAGGTACTCTACCTCTGTTGGCCTTCAGGGGAATATTTTTCTACAGGAAATTAGGGAAATGGAAAGTACTGCAAGAGAAGGTTGCAACAGGCCTTGGTGTAAGTAGAGTCCCAGCCTTACTAGCCACCAGGACCTGTTCCTTGTCTTCTCTACTGACTTTTGGACTCCTGTGGACTTCATTTCTACCGCATCCATGCTCATAACTAAAAATGAGGAAAACCTATTCAAGGCATATCTTAGCTCTGGGTTTATGTCCAAATCCAAACTATGGCTATGATCATGTGGTTTTGGTTTTTTTTTTTGCCAAATCACATTTCTGAACAAATACTTGGAACAATTTTGGATTTCCTTTTTAAACCAAATCTTGAAGCGAACTTTGCACAGATCTAGTTTCTCAAACTCATAAAGAAAAGAAAAAAATGCTGTCTCACAATGGACTGACTTTACAGCAGTTTTCCTTAATTAGTACCAGTTCTATAGTGATCTTAATGAATAGCTAACCTAGATAACAGAACAAGGGCAATAGGGTCATAGGGAAGGTAAAAGATGTTCAGAAAACAACTATGGAGTAAAGGAAGACACAGAATAAAGGAAAATACTCAGAAGTCTTAGATCCATGAATGCTGACAGGGATTGCAACAATAGCTGGATGTTGCGTGTGTGTTACCTCATTTGGGTCAAGTGGGCCCCCAACTCTCTCAGGTGTCATATTTTTTCAAGATTAAGGAAAGGAAGACATTGTTTTTTCTCTCTTACTTTGTGGTGCATTTTTGCTCTTCAGGAAGGTTGCTGGTTTGGATTTTGTTTTTCACTTACCTTAATTTTGCTTTCCCCATTCCCCATTTTGGTTGCTGATTGAACAGGAATGAGTTCCCAGTCTCCAAACCAAATTTCTATGGAGTGATCCCAAATTACCTAATCTCAGTTTATATGCCAGCATGCATTCAGTTTAACATCTTTTTTTTCCCTTGGAATTGGGCACTGAAACTGCTGGCTGGCTCAGATGTAAAAACAATACTTAAAGCACTGAGGTCAAACCCTGCACAGTAAGTCTACATATGTGGCTGGGCACTAACAAGCAGGTAAGGAAATGATATATTTAAAGACTCACTTCTGATTAAGGCATTGCTTTGAAGCAGCGTGAGTAGCCAGAAGAGTCTGGTCTCCAGCAAAATTTCTCAAATATAAAAATTAAAAAATGATGATAATTATGCATTCTGAAAGCTGGATGGGGCCATGCTGCACTGAAGCATATTTTCCAGTGTAATTAAGGCTTTCAGCTGATTCCTTCCGACTGCAATTGTTATTTCAAATGTGAATTAATAAATCATGTCCATCTAGTTAAGAATTAAAATCAGTCTCAAGTATTCCTGCTTAGACCAGCAAACTTAAAAGAGAGGGAGGGACGAGTGCTCCCAGGAAATTTTTGGTGGGGAAAAGAAAAAGTAAGAAGAGAGAAACAAAAGGCCTCATCTTACTTAGGGTTTTCCAGGCACCTAAGAAATACATAGGATGAAGTTACGTGACTTATACATATGGAAGCATTTTCCTAGCTTTATACCAAAACAATATGCAAATGGTCTCCCCTTACTTTCACTCATGACTGGCTGCAAATACAAAATTCAAGCTGAATAATGTTAACTGCCCACATGCTCTGCTCTAAAGGATCCTCAAGGGCTTCTGGTCTCCTGCGGTATACACAAAGCACTTTAGCTATCACAGTGAATTAGTGTAAGGCCTAGTAATGCACCTTTAAGTATGTGAGCCCTTTTAAGGCACTTAGAGGTCAAGTCTGTGGCTATATAAAGTACAACCTTTTGAACATTTATTTTCACTTGCCCATCTAGAGGCTCAGATGGCACGCAAAGGTGGTGTTTAATTTCATAAGAGCCCTTCAGATTCCAAATTGCCAGAGTCATCAACTGGCTCTGATATCCAACCAAAGTTTACAGCAATGTGATAAAGCAAGGTAAATAATGGCAATCAGGTAGTGACTGCTATGCATGGCTGCTTGTTTTAGAAGTGATGGTCATTGTAAAAGAAAGTTGTCATTCTGCAAATGGACTACTAAAGAGTGAGGCACAAACCAGAACAAGTCCAGATGGGCCTCTTCCCTGGAACATAAACACAGACACTGTTCAACCTCTTCCACATTTCTCAGCTATCCTAGGCCAAGAACAGTAGCTCCTGGTATGCCATCGACCAAAAACTCCTCTTGACAAAAGGATTTCCAGTGCCAGCATTATGGTTCTATGGATGTAATGACAAGGAGATGCTCAAGTAGAAGTTATCTAAAAGAAAATGGAACCCTAAGAAAGGACCTGTAGATGTAAAAGCTAAAGAGATTCTACACTGTTTATTTAGTCACCAAATCAATGAGGTGGAGCATCATGTGAAGAAACATTGTTTGTTCACAGACCTGTTTATAAATGAGTGTGGTTTTCCCCTGAATATTGAATAGCCTTTTTTTTTTCCTTTTTTTTTCTTTTTTCTGAGAGCAAAAATCAAATGTGAAAGGCACAGGATGTCACTGCAGTGATATAACAAGAGCTGCCATGTGAATGCCTGGAGACACCTGAGCTTCCAGAGCTGGACAGCTCTGCAGTGCTGCCAGGCCAGCTCTGCACCTGCCACCAAAATACTGTCTTTTCCTATTCTGCTGGGACGTTCTGAGTCGTTCAGAGAACACAATTTTCTCCAAACAGCACCCCGTGCACTATCCCTGCAGAGCCTTCTCCTCTAACACTGGTCCCTTGTGTTGTTTAACCAGAAAGTGATTTGGTTTTGCCTTCAGTGAGTTCTAGACTGATAGCAATTTAAAAGCAAAGGGGGGAAAAAAATGAGCGTATTGCACTTGTGACTTACTGGGATATTAGCGAAAAAAAAAAAATCAAATAACTGTTTTAACAGTGATTGTTGCAATGTGTCAGTTGGTTTGTTACTTGTGTGTAGTCGCAACAGTGACAAAGACACTGAACTCACTGAGCTGTGTATGCCTATGCTTAACATATGTGCAACAAGTTCAAGAGCAGAATCTGCCTTCTCCTGCGTGTTTCAGTGCACCTCAGTCTTCTCCCTTCATTTAACCCACATTATTCAACTCACATTTATGTGGAACAGGACTTCACCTATTGGTACTTAAAAGGAAGATGCAGACTTAGGAATGTCCTCATTTTGATCCAGATATTCATAATGCAAATGAACAAATAATGCAACACGTAACAGTCAGAGAGAATGCTTTTCGATTACTGTGCGGTGATACTAGTCAATGTCTTGTAGCTTTTGCATAGACTTCTGAGCTTCCTCATCACACAATAGGTGTCTGGCTCACCATTTTGACATTCTAGCCAAATAATTACAGAATCACAGAATCACAGACTATTAGGGGTTGGAAGTGACTTCAAAAGACCATTGAGTCCAACCCCTGTGCCAGAGCAAGATCACCCAGAGTAGGTCACACAGGAATGCACTCAGGCAGATTTTGAATATCTCCAGAGGAGACTCGGCAACCTCTCTGGACAGTCTGTTCCAGTCCTCTGTCACCCTCACAGTGAAAAAGTTTATTTCCTGGGAAGTTCCTATAGTCCAGGTTGCACCTCTTGCCCCTTGTCCTATCATTGGACACCACTGAGAAGAGCCTGTCTCCACTCTCCTGACACTCTCCCTTCATGGATTTATAAGCATTGATGTGTTCATCTATCCAGGCTAAAGAAACCCATTTCTCTCAGCTTGTCCTTTCCCTGAAAGCTCTCTGTATCTGGCAAGATTTCTGTTACTTGCTGATTTTGTGGTATGAGGCTTGCTGTGAAAGCCATCTTTTAAAATCTCACAGCTGCTCTGGGGAGAAACATTGAAATTTAAGTTATCAGTTGTTTTCTGGGGATGGGTGTGTACAAGACACGTTCAGAGAGTCAATTTCCAACACTGTTCAGGGATCACATGGCGGGACTGACCCAAGAGAGGTTATGCTTCTTCAGCAAGGGTCTCATGTCTGTTTCAGAGGAAGCAGGTTCCTCTGCAGTACTTTTAAGGTAAGTAATGGAACAAAAAGAAGCAACAATGTCCCCTTCCCTCCTCACCTGCTCCTTATTTCTCTTATGGCTTTTCCACCTACCTGCAAATAAAAACACTTTCCCAAAGTTACTTGGAAGGCTAAGGATGTTCAGTACCATTGCATAGTTAAACAGTTATTCACTTTGCTGAGTGACACTGCTGTCAAGGACAAGAAATACTCACAACTCCATTCACCGGCTTTAAGAAGGTAAGTTTGTTTTGTGTCAAGAAGCCCTACAAAAAAATGTTGCAGGGGAGCAAAGAGGAAGAAATGCATTTAAATGAAGAGGGGGAAAGAACTGTTGCACTCTTGCACTTCTCTTTCAAGATCATGTCCAGTGGAAATCAGAAAGTGTCACACCAGCACACTGAATAACAGCGGTCAAGTCAGTCTCTACTTAGCACAGACTCCTGTAATGACTGCAAGATAGAGCTGGCAATGTATAAAAGCTTACACTACTAAATAGAGAGGGCAGACTTCCATTTGCAAAACTTGCCAAGACAAATATCCCATCAGCTCTCAGCAGTGCTTGCCCATCCCTTGTAGCACTAAGCCACAATATTCACTTTCTGCTATGACTCCCTCTTCCAGGCAGGTGAGGAGCAGCCCTGCCAAGCCTCAAGCGACAGCATAGTGACATTAATTTTCCAGGCATGCTGATGACAGCTCTGTGAAGGCTGGCATTTGAGTAATGCAGGTCACATTGCCATTGTCCTGTCTCAGTGCAAAGGGGTCAGCCTGCAAGCAGACTCCAGTAGCTTGCTTTATGTGCAAGGCGTACAGCTTGAACTGAATCACACTCTTATTAAAGCCCAGCAGAAAAGAAACGATATACTGAAGAAAACAAGGCCGCTTTCTGGAACTGATAAAAGGTGTCATAACTGACTAGTATCAACATGTCCATAACACAAAAATAGGATAGTCATTGTCCACGCTGCAGCTCACAGTTGATAGTTGTGAGATTGCCTGGTTTATGCAGGAATGACTGTTCTGTTTAGCCCAGGCATGTTTCACAGCAAAGCTTACTAAGCTGCTGATCTTTTTCAGGCAACCTTTGTAACAAACTGACCAATAGGTATCTTGCTGATGGACAAAAGTAGTCACATAGTCTCCCCTATCTCCCCTTTTCCCCTTATCCCATTACAAGCTACATGTAAGATTTCTGCACAATATAACCTCCTGGTAACTTGCTGCAATCTGTCATCTCTTACAAATGCATGAGACACTTTGTTGTTTCTTCTCATTCAAACTCTCTGCTAATGGCAACACTGTCCAGAGCAATTGCCAATGTCCAGAGCAATTGCCAACGCCCAGAGTTAAACTTGCAACACTTAAACGTGGCCAATTAAACTTCAGATAACTGTTTGGTTAACAGAAAGGAGAGATTCAACCTAAATCTCACGGATGATGTAGAGCTGGTGAGCAATAACATATCTGAAAAACAGCAACTTTTTTCTTTTTCTGCTTTAAGGTCCCACCACCATGCGTTAGCCACAGCAACATGGAACTTGAAAGAGACCTGTCCTTGGCAGGCATCTCTTGAGACAGCATATTTTATTTGTCCTGCTTCCTTGTTCAGTTTCTAGGTTTTCTCATGCTCAAGGTGTCACTTACCAGCTTTCATTCAGCCTGCCCCAGCTCATTGACATGTAAGTCTCTCTACTAGGTGTGTCATCCATGTGCTTGGTCTTTACAGTTCTACTGATTCTGGCAGCAGATAGTTACAGCACAGGAGAAATGTGCAAGGGTCAGCTGATTGCCATCTTCTAGAACGGGATACTTTAGCCCCTGAAGACACTGCACTCAAGACTGCTCAACTACTGATTCAAATCCTGAGCAGATGCTTCATGAAAAATTCTCCAATTTTCAGAAAAATGTGCCTGTTTTTTTCTCTGAAAATCTGGCCCACAGTAATTAATGACACCACAGGGCTGCATGGGATTTGAAGGTTTGGAGTTTAGCCAAATAAAGACATTCTTAGCTTTATCATAACCATTGAAGAGCTACCAGGTTTATCTTCCCATGCAAGGTAGCTATGTATAGTAACTATATATAAAGGAGGCCAAAATAAGCATTCCAGACAGGATTTTCACAGTTCTCAATATATGTTACAAATCATCATGAGTTGTTGGTAGGTGATAGTTCTTATATTTAAACATTCAGTTGGTTATTCCTTGACTAACTCTTCCATGGCTTATAAACCATTCCAAAGTAGTTCCCTGTTCTGCCATCAAAAGGTGAGATGTGCCCCAGTGTCCCTTTCAAAGACATGATTAGCTCCAATTAACATAAACGTTATGAAACAGGCTTCAAGAGCAGCAATACACCATTTGTTTCCCCAAATCTTCCACAATGGTCAGAGAATAAGAGGCTTAACAGTTTTACAGGGTTTCTCTAGTGATGTTGCAAGCGGGTGAGAATGAGTACATGACCTAAGATCAAGAAAGGAGGAAACAGTTGTGGAAGAGAAGCAATGTTAGTGCTGGAGAAGAACCAGTTAAATCATCACATGGAGACTGTCTTTTTTAAAAGGAGATACAACTCATGAAACTCAGCATTTGTTAGGATAACCAGTGAAGCCAAACATGTTGACTTCTTTTTATGTCCCTGTTCACCACAAACCCCTAAGGTCTTCCTGCCTTATCCAGCGAAGGGTAGCTGAGGGAAAATGCAATTGAGTGAGTACAGATAGTTCCTATCCACACATCACACAAACCCCTTCAAACAAATCTACAAGGTCTGGTTAGTCTCTAGTCTCTGTATATCAAGCGACATGGATTAGTTTGCAAACCTTATGAATGTAATCCTACAGGCCTTGCACAGCTCTAATTTTAACCTGTGTCCCCATACTCTGCACAAACACATATATCCATGTAACAGAACACGATCCATATCCAACATTGCCTATTTGTTTATTGCCAAGAAGCAGATTAGAGTTCAATTCATTCTGATTGAAGGGTTGGACTGGTGTGTAAGCCAGTCCTGATTTTTGCCCAACACCACTTAATCACTGTTCATGCACTGGCCCAAGCTGATCTCAGCTTTTGTGAGGGCAGGAAAATGTTCTCCTCCTGTTTTCAGTGCATACTCAAATGGGAATGGCCACAGCACTCAGCCATCAGGCATGGGTGCATAATTTTTGACATGTATTCCCAGCAAAAATTATCTGTTCCAGGGGAACTGCGGCCACAACAAAGAACCTTGGTGTCTGAGGGAAAATGAACTTGATGTGTGAAGAGCTTCCTGAACCTTTTGCATGGAAGCAGTCATGGAAGCTGGGAATTAATGTGGCCAAGTCAGGAATTATAAAATTAGAATTTTATGTTCCTGGAATCCCACCCCCAAACTATATATAAAAAGTAGTTTATTTACAGCTTCAGTTTCATCAGGAATTTCTTCAAAAAAGGATATTATAGACAAATTTAGATATTTAGGAAGTCTAAATAGGTATTTAGTATTTGGTAATGATCCTTTACTGGATTCCTCTGTGGGAGCAGCCTTCTGACACTGCAGGCAATATCCAATAGTGTATGTTCACACAGCAGAATCCCAAGGCAAGTGGCAGAACTGCCAAACTCAAAATTATCTCAAGCACTTCTTCCACGAGTAGGGAAAGCCAAAACTGGTAGCTTCTCCCAGTCAAGAAGGCAGCCAGGAAGTTGGCTCCTGATATAGTCTAAGTGTGGCTGGTCCAGGCATTGCCGTCTCTCTCTCAAAGGACCCCAGGGCCTGACAAGCCTGCAGGTTTGCACAGAAGGGTGCAAAAGTGGGGAGAACCATCCAAAAGCAGGAATGGGATGAAACTGAAAGCTATGCAAAAAGGTGGGAGCCATCTAAAAGTGGGGACGGTCTAGTCATGGCAAGAACCTATCCTGTTGGGCACTCTATCAGGAGCTCTTTCAAGATGGGGACCTCTCAAGATGGGACCTCTCAAGGCCGGAACCCTCAAGGCGAGAACCTTTTTGCCTTCTCCCTTGCTCTATTTATCCTTTTCTAGACAAGGTGTCCATTTACCATTTTATACTGGGCGTGAAAACCCAGCCAACCACCAGCCCGATTCCAGCATGGGCTTCCACACAGGTCAGCCCATGTTTGGAAAGGCACCTTTTGCTGCTCCCCCTTCAGGCCTGCAGGGCAGGGAGGGAGAAAGCCGTTTTCACACCTTCTTCTCTCATTCAAACCCATGGAGGGGGAGGGAGAAGAAAGGAATTTGGTGTACCCCAGGACAGTAGCCCACTCTTTATCCACCCCTAGTAATCCCTTCAATTGAACCTGATGAAGCAAAGGGCTCTTTCCACTTCACCTGCCTCCACAGAGGCTCCAGCCCCTCACAACTCCCAAGGGATACACAAAGCAAACAAAGTTATCATCAACTCCCTTGTGTGCTTCTACACCAAAATATGAGTCCTCTTCTGCCATCCATATTAGAATAAAGGATATGAACCCGTAAGCTACTTACACTAGCAGTACCAAAGAAAATACTCCAGAGGTTATTCTAAAATATCTGTTCACTGTATCTAACAGGAGTAGAGTGTGTCTGAGGCACTGCATTTCCTCTCTGCAATGGCCACCTGAGAGATGAACCAGCATGCACTTCCAAAGCTCCAGGGGTGGCATTTGTAGCCTGCCACAAAGGTACCCAGGACATCTCACATCTGATGCAGCTTCCTACTGTGCCTTGTTCACTGGGACAGACAGCACACATTTGTACTCCTCTCCTGCTGCCCACATTGTCAGTGCTGCAGGTCCACACACACTGCATAAGCAGGTAGTATAGGTGAAACAAATTCAACAGGATGGGAGAAGATGGCAACACAGAATTGAAAGAAAGGCCATTGCTTGAAGCTGAGCATATTCCCCATCTCCTAAGGACAGTGGGAAATGGGAAACACAGGCTTGTTTTCCAGACATTCATATCCACAAAAATAAAGCACAAAGTGACTCAGAAGAGCATGTTTTCATACAGATGCATACTGTGTATTACCCTTCTGCCAATAATGGGAGGGAACAAAAAGGCACAAATATCAGGTTCATATTCTGTGGCAATCCTTCCCAGCACAGCCTTTGCCATTAGCAGCCACAGGTCAGTCCTGCCATTGAAGGTGCCTCCTTAAAGTTGCATTAGTTTGATCTCCATGTTTTATGGCGTGATCATCTTTTGCTTTCATATTACCTTACTGCTATATTAATCACTTGTTCACTTGTCTTTTCACATAATCATATTTTGCTTTTCTTTTTTTTACCAACTCTTAACTAACCCTTTGTGTTGCCCAAATAACAAGGTGTTTACATGATGTGCCAAGCATGGTCTTAATCAGAAAAAATGTGAGTGCTGTGGAGAGCATCAAGCTATCAAGGGAGTGCTATATTTCCCTCTATACATATGTATTCAGAAGTTGATTGAGAGGAACACAGCCTTTCTTTGAACAGACACACTAATACTTTTTGTCATGTATACTTAATCACTCAGTGTGGCACACATCTCCAAATCCAGAGATGCTACAGGCACCTGTGCATGCATCACATATAAAAGACTGTAAAAAAGTAAGTTCTGTTTACCAAGACAATCATGGGAAGCACTGCATCGCATGGTCTTCAGCAGCTTGAAAAAGACAAATCCTTCCTTGACAAGTATTACTTCTATGACCAAGAAGCAAGAAATAGCTAGCTAAGTTTATCATAGGTCCCTAACATTTATGTGTACTATTGTTCTTTACCCCAATCTTTCTTATTTTGGAAAGCATAAATTGTGGGCAGTTTTGTAGTAGAAACTGTTTAGGTTTCTTTGTTGGACAATATTAGCATGTTTCTGGGAACAATGGCAGAAGAAGGGAAGTTTCATCAGAGTGGATAGAACAATTAACCTAAAACAGTGCTACCTTCAAGCCTTGTCGACAGTGTACCTGGAGGTCTGAAAAGAGATGGATGCCTCTAGAAGCCTGTAATTTTGGCTTTTAATCTTTTACTCCTTTTTCCTGATCCAGTGAATCATTTGTAACACCTATTCTCATGTAGCCATTGCCAGTAATTATGTCTATTTCATTAGCACATCATCTTTTGCAGCAAGGTAGAGAAGGTAAAGATGAGAAGGCTGTTTTGGACCCATTCTTTATAAATGTGTTTTCTGAGGCAATAAATGAAACCTTTCAGTGTCTGTCCTGTAATTTTCCTCCCTCTTTGCCTCTCTTTTTTCTTTTTGTTTGCTTGTTTGTTTTTGTTTGGTTGAGTTTTTTGGGGGGAGGTGTGTGTTTGGTTGCTTTACTTTTTTGATTTGTTTTGGTTTTTTTGTTGCATTTTGTTTGTTTGTATATCATGACAAAAAGCCTGGACCATCATACCCTGAGGAAATATTATTTCCTTTGCTATTGCATCTAAAAGCTAAGATAATGAATTTCTGTGCCATGCTACATATTATACAGGGATAAAGGAACAAAAGGGTGAAGGACAGTGGCTGCATGGTGTCTTAATCAGATGCAGATCAGCCTAAGAGCATCAGACCATCAAATCCCTGCTCTGCAGCAATCGTGCACCTTTAGTCAGGCTCTGAATGGACTGAGATAGATTCGGGGCTTTATTGAAAGATCATACAGGATGACTGCAAAATCCCATTACTTGTTGATTAAGTATTGATTGCCTTGGTATTAACAAGCCAGCTAATATGAAGTGACCTCTGAGGCCACTGGTTGGAGGGAAAAAAAAAGACAATTTACTAAAACAGGCAGGCAGATGAATAAGAGGGCTAGATCTGCTCTTGGCTTTTAGCTTCGGTTAAAATGTCACACTCGATAGTGCAGATCAATGCCCACTTTATTTCCTTGCAGCCGTCTTATTACCATCATGAGGCTGCCTCCTTTGATGCTTTTTAATGACCCTCTGAACCGCGTGCTCTGCTTACCCACTGCCTTTGACTAAAAGGAAAGGAAAAGCTTTTTTTTTTCCCCTTGCTGGTGATGGAGTGGCTGAGAACATGACATTGTGCCAGTATAAGTGGAGCAATGAGGTTTCTCGGGTCACCGGTGCTGCGACTCTGCTCTTTCACTCAGTTTCCAGCTTTTCTTTCTTTCTTTTCTAGATTTCAAAAAGTCTTGCTCCTTTTCATAACTTCAAAACTGGTGAGATATTAAGAGACCACCTACTGACAACTTCTGTCCAACGCTCTTATTTGTGTTTTTAAGTGCAATAAATGTAGCAGTTCTTGCTACATTAATTCTCCTGAAAAGCACCTCACCTGATTATTTTTAATCTAACTTTGTTTGTTTCTTGTTGCCAGTGATAAATATAAGAATTACTTTTGATGGTGAATAAAGAGCACTGCGGGATATAGTCTGAGTCTCCTGAATCAAAATTTGACCATATTAAAGAATCCCAAAAGCTCCAAGGTTTTCCTCTTCAACACACAGAGTACTTTAATCTAAGCCTACACACTGAATCAGACAGAGCATATTAAGGACATGACAAAATTATGTATGTTGGAAATGCTGAAATTCTGTAAATAATTTACATGAGCATATTTAATTCTCATTTTATAAATTAGCAGACAATAATTCAATGTTTTGAAGAAGTACACAAATGCTATAGAGAGCAGAGATTATTCCATACCTATCAGAAAAACCAAACCAAATCATCATAAAGGGTATTTTGAAACTCCTGGAGAAAATAAGGATGTAAGAAAGCAAAGTTGAGTTAGAGAAACTGCTATTCCAGCAGCAAAGAATTTCTTCTGCTTGTGAAAGCCCGTAAAGCTTGTGAACCAAAATTGAATGGATGTTAATGTAGAAGTCTCGTGCATACATTTGTAGCCTGGTGACTTGAGGGGGAGAAGGAAAACAAACAAACAAACAAAAAAGTGTTAACTGAAAATACCACAGTTATAGGATGGGCCTTAGTTTTAAACAACCAGCAAGAACAGTGGCAACTTCTAACTTGGAAGCAACCAGGGAGAAGCACTGGGGGAGTGGTGTTGTCTGATGAATTAACAGCTGCTGGCTTGATCCAAAAATCACTGAAATGCTTCCACCACTTTCTGCAGACTCTGGTACTTAGAAATAAATACAAAAATCTCTAATTTGTTCAGCAGTAAGAAAATTATGTCTTTCATGTGCCTCATTGATTCAATTTCTCTCTCTCCTCCCTTGATTTCTACCACTCTTCTTTTTCTGTGGCTTTGTGGTTGAAACACACACAAGAAAAATATTAAGCAACATCAGAAGTGTTGTATGCAAAGACATGCTCACCTTCAACTAGTGAAACCCACAAATGCAAAACCTGGCTTCTTATTTCCCCATTTCCCTCCTCTCCTTTTCAATGTGACACTCCTAAAACTCAAAATCCTGGGGAAGACATTTGGAGTGTGAGACCTGGATGGAATGACTTAGATTATTCATGTATTGCTATTATTTATTCAGTACCATAAATGTGTATGATGCTTAGCAGAATAAAACACACCACCTCCTACACCACACTATGCAGAATCCTGGTTAGCACAGCCATATCATTTCAAACACATACACACACACACAGAGGCATGAACACCACTCTCCTATCTCATTTTGCAAAGGGCTCCAGAGCTTAGTGAGCTCACTGCTGCTTTTTCAAATCAGTCAAGAAAAGTTCCTCCTTAAACTGTAAGCCCAGCTCAAAGGCTACTGGCCAAATGGAGGAGTGCAGGGGCTCCTATCTGGAGAACAGCCTAACAGGCTCGTCCATAAATGTCTGCCTCTCCAGCACACTGCTGGCTGCAGCTCTAATTATAAATTACCCCTGTAGGTACACAGGGGTTCTAGTGAATTAAGCAAAAAGTTTAGACTGGCTGATAGGAAAACAAGTTTTTCCACAGGATTCCCAATAAGAAATTATATACTTTTTATGCATTACAGTCTGTGCTCAAAATGCTATTTCAGCATTCTGGATATTAAAAAAAGGAATCTTATGTGGTCTTGTGGTAAAAGACTGTGAAGGAGTATTTAAAGTAAACTGTAGGGAAATATAAAACAAACCTAGTTAATTTATCACAACAGTGAGGATGCATAAATAAGATGTTTGTGAATAACAGGGACACTTTATCTATTATTCCAAAGAATTCATGTTTAAAAAGGAAAATATTTTCTTTAAAGAAAAATTATACCAGCTTTGCTCAGCTCAACAATCTAACAGTGTGTATGGGAAACTACCTGAAAATGAACTTAGTTTCCAGTATTTCTAATTATAGTCAGGATCTCTTAAGTTTACTGACAGCAGTGCATATCTTTTGAAAATAACTGCCTTAGATCAAAACCAGCAACTAGTGCCCAGCCAGTTTTGAGAAGCTACAGTCCGTGAAAGCAGACATATTTAGACAAGAATCTCACAACAATCAGTCAACATTCAACGTCTTTAACAGTGTCAGTGCACCTCAGCCCAGATGAAGGCCTAGCTAATTGCACATAATTTTTATAGGTCTTCAAAACAATATTGAACAAGTGATGAACTCATAGCCCATCTTCTACATTAAGCTTCCTCAATACCAGTATCGCAAATGATGTCAAACCCGAGAATTGGTGCCTCAACAGCAGCTTAATAATATATTGCTTTGCTTTTCATGTTTCAACCAATTTCCAACTTACCTAAAAACATCAAAAAGAAGTTTGAACCAATACATGAGACTGTGGACACCAACTTTCATTTTTATGAGCACACTTTACAGCAGAACTGCCCAAAGGTCATCTCTGGCTTATCTGGATTTATGTCAAAGCGGTGCTTTTCTTGGTTTCCAAATGGTGTCCACACAGCCTGATATTCTGTCTTCCATGTCAGTTGTCCAAGAGGTCCTTCCATCAGTTGTGTCCCTATCATGGTGAGATATGTACTTGGCCCATTTTTCACAATTTTCTGATCCCAGGACTAAAGCTGAACTACAACAAATTCCAGAGGGTCAATGGGCAGCATTCTGGTCTTCTATGCCAGAAACAGCATGAACAATGCTGTAGCACAGTGTCATTTTATTTGCATGTCATTCCTTTTACTGTCTTGAAAACAATAAACTTTTCCAACCATGGCCCATTAAATAACATGCTGTATTCTCTCCTTATGAACTTTTCCTCTGAGTTGCTCATTTAGACTTGTTCTGCATGGAAGTGTCAGATTTTAGTTTGAATTTGTGGTATTTCACAGCACGCCACCCTGATTTGTACAGAGTCCATACATACTACAACATAAGGAAAAAGAGCAGGAAATGGAAAGTAAAGAAAAAATGTCTTTAAAACTTTATGGTCAGCAGGATTGCTCCAAGTTAATAGGCCATCACAATGAAGTGTGATACCCAACTGCTGACAAGGTTGCTGTTTCTGGCCACATTCACACTCACACAAATATAACTGCGCTGGTTTATAATTTCTTTCCAACTGAAAACCTGCTTTCTTAACCACACAGGCTAGGGAATTACTAGGTTTGAACCAAAGACGGCATTCAGAAGCAGGCAAGCACAGTCATGGAAAAAAGCCCCAGCATACCAAGCTGCTCCTGAGACAGTCCAAATCAAACCTGCAACAGCTCAGTTTCTTTTGAAAGAAAGGAAATGCATCCACACCCTGTGACACACTCCACAAAGCAAGCAGATACTCTTTGGATAGACGCTTTTATAACTCAGATAGCACTTCCTCACTGGGTTATGAGACAGACATTCTCAAGCAAAGCCAGATAGATATATAGAACAGATAGATCATATTTCAGTAAAATGGCTGCTTCATCAGGAATGCCAATTGTAATTTAAAACATGGTGACAAGTGCTTCTTAGCCTGTGAACTTTCATATCTCTGGGCTGAGCAAAATGGGTGCAGTTTTCCTTTAAATTTTGCTAGTAATGATATGGTATACAAAGTGACAGACTACGGGGTTTGGGTTGAATGCTAACATTGTTCTTTTTCCCTTTTAAAGGTCATGTGCAAGAAAGCCTCCCTAGTCAAATCTATCCATTTAAAATCACCATTGGGTCAAAAAGAAACCAAAAAAAAAAAAAAAAAAAAAAAAGGCAAAAAACCCCAACAACCAAAAACCAAAACAGCCTCAACATACTAAGAGGCTTCATTTAAAAATACATGCTTCTAAAGATCTCTGTCATGAAGTGGTACTTCAGTGCCCTGTTACAAAATCTTTTATTTGCTTTTGATACTTATTTACACTATTTCAGATGCAACCAGACTTCCATAGGTAACACAGTTTTAACAGGAAAGGAAACAAGAAGGTGTTGATGTGTGACAGAGCTTCAACAATTCCAAGTCTAATGGGTATGAACACCACTTTTCAGCAAGATATACACTGAGGTATAATGAAAAAAAAGGACTGAAACTCTCTTCTGAGTTGGAATCCTACCCAGTATAAATTCCAGTTTCACTTTAATTTGATAGAGGACAAAGTAACAACATTTAAAGATTACTGAGCACATTAATGTGGTTCAAATAGACAATTATAATATTCTTGATATTATTTAATAACACATTCAGTTCAAGTTAACCATATGGGTTACAGACCACTGGTTACATGGCTATCTCATGTCTGAGTGGAACCTAAAGCATTTTTACTTCCCGTCATTATTTTACACAAAATATTTTAACAGTAGTCATTTCCCAGAAGAAATAAATGAAAGACCCTGCCAAGGGGGTTGCAAGTGTTCTGTCACCAGTGGAAAATATATCACTTGCTAAATCATTGTGTTCTCAGTCTTCAACACCTCTTTCAACTTAGATGCAATACACAAAAGCTCAAGAGCTAGATTCTACGGAGGAAAACGAGCCAGCAACGTTCACTGGGTCTGTGAGAACAGAAATTCCATGCCGAGACTAACTGCTTTGCATTTTCAAACTAAGTAATATTAAACATTCTGGTGTAGCATGCTGGGTTGGCTAGGGCTGACTGTACTTATGTTTAGCAGTGATTTAGACTAGAAGTATTCAGGGGTTTTTTTTGCAGAAGGTCTGCTGATGCGTCACATGCTGTCCCATAACAAAAAGTAAGTGTTCTGCAAAGTTTTAAGTATCAAAAGTCCTAACATTTTACATTAAAAAGGCCTTTAAGTGCCACATTATTGCTACTTGTATTGCTTTCTCATTACAGACCAAACTTTCAAATGAGGTCACAGAAATAGTTTCAAGTGTTCAGTTGTCATGGTTTGAGACATGGGGGTGTCCTCAAGAAATCAGAGAGTTCCTTAAGGCTGCAGCCAGATTGTATAGGGAATTCAGGATTATGGGTATGAAATACAAAGATTACACTTTTCATCACACCTCTTGGACCTTTCTGGCCCTTTCCAGAGGACCTTAAGGAACTCTATGGTTTCTTAAAGATACCCCTATGTCTCAAATCCTGACATCAGTATTCTCTAGATTTCCTCTAGAAAAAGAGTTCAGGTCCTGTTTTAGCACTTTGAAAGAAAGTGTTTTAGCAGAGCTCAGAGATGACCTCTGATAATAAACCTGTCCTATACACCTGAAATAACAGCAAGTATACATGTCACTCTATATTTGAAATACTTTCTTTTTACACAGCCTCTTGAAATGTAGCATACTGGGATGACCATGCATTTCACCATTAAAATACTTGAAAGGTTCAGCTATTTCATTCGGGTTACAAAAACAAGCCTATGAAAAACAGCTCCTCAGCTTCAACTGGAGATTATTAACATTTTAAAAGAAACACATCCTAGAGAAAACAATTAACATCAGAAGATTGCTCTGCCTGCTTAGATGCCTTAATCCAGGTGGTTAATTATAAATTACATTTATCACACACATGCAAAAAATATGCATATATTCACCCAACAATTTCAGATAATGCAAACACGAAGGGGAAGACTTCTGTAAAGATGACTGTATGAAAAGGAAAGGGATTAGCTTCAAATGATTATCCCTGGAATCTGACAAACCATACACACATACACACCTTACTTTAGCTCAAATTTGCCTTGCCAATCAGGCTGCTAAATTACATAACAATTTGATGCTTCTTAACAAAAGATGGCAACCTGGGTGTTAGCTCCCATTGTGGTAGTCAGAGAAATTGATGGCGATTTCCTGACTACAAGCTTTTTTTACTTTTTCCTCTAATTTTACACTTTTACTGGGAAATATACTACTTTTCTTTCTTTCTCTCTCTCTTTTTTTAAAGACACTCAGTAATCCCTGTGCATTGTTAGTCATTCTGTTGTGACCACACAGACACAGAAAAAAGGAAATAAATAATTCTTTTCAGTTCTTTCAGGGATACAGATGAACATAATCTGTGTTGTGTTCACTCTGTTATTACTTTATGTAAGAGGTGACATAGAAAGAGCTAAGCCAAAGTAGAATAAAGAAATACATATGTTTTCTTTCTGCCTCACACCTCCCTCCCCCCCTTCAGATACATGACACTTGTTAAATGGCAGTGATGTACCATGAGCATCTCATAAACTTTATCTTCATACTTTTATGCTGATTGTGAAATATGAGAGGTTAAAGAGTTTTCTGAGCCAGGCAGAATAAAATGGCTTTACTTTGATTTGCATGTTGAAAACACAAATGAGACAACACTATATGAAGAGCACTATTATCATGACAGTAACAAAGGGAACTGCCACGCTGGAAAGATGGACAGCAGCATGCTATTCTCCTGCCTGCCAGGTCCCTTTTGGGGCAGAGCGCAGACTCTGCTGCACGACCTACTCCGGATTACTGCCTTGCTTGCTTTCTTTGCATCACAGAAGCAAGTATTGTATCACTCTGAAAGACCACAGTAATTTGGAGTTCGTGGCTGTCAGTTTTTATGTCAAAAATAATCGAAGGCCATACTCCAACTCTGTCAGTAACAGATGGGAATCTTACTTGATGGCTTTTAGCAATTATAAATATTTTTCCCTTTTCTTCCCCCCCCCTTTTTCTGTGACTGCTACAAAACCTCATAAATATTTGGCATAGCATATAGAGATAGAGAAATCTCAGTGCAGCATACTTTGGGATTGATAACAATTGATTTGACTGACCACATGTGAAGGGCTAAGTAAGCCTAACTAGATGTGCTACTCATCCACTGCATTCAAAGGCAGGGAATTTGGTCAGTTCCACAGATAAGAACATCAGAATCCAAGATAAAAACATTCCTTACTGGGTTCTGCTTCTGTATGTGACTCAGATGGAAAAAGGCATTCCAGTCCATGTATGCCAACCTCTATCCACACAAGGTGAGATCAGATCAATGTCAGCTTTCACCAAATTATCTATGTGCCTTGGTTTTCACCAGACTATTTTCTCTGTGTGTAGCCTTTATTCTCATTCCTTTCTTCATGTTAAGCAACTTCCATTTGGAACTCCGACCTCTGATATTTTCCCCTTCATAAACTGCTGACTGTTAAAGACACATTAGTGTGATGAAGGGCTGCCCCCTTGAGTATGTTCTTCAGTGCACCTAGTCTAACACAAGATTGAACACGGAGGGTCTGCAGACACCTGGGAGCAGAAAACATCTAAAGCAAAGATTCCTGCCATCTGATCTCCAGCAGTAAGAGTAGGATTTCAGTTATCTAGTCAAACACTGGTAGATGCAGTTATCACCGGGAATATGCTACTGTGGTCAGACTCCAGCATTTAAGGACAAGTGGCACATGCTGTTGTTTGAGATATTGCTGGTTTTCTATTATATTAAGCACAGGGGGGGAAAAAGTAGCGTTGACTTCTTACAGAATCTTATTCTGTACTGATCTTGTCTCCGATTCTAAGGCCCTATCTCTGAAAGCTGGTTTGATTATTTTATTGCCAAAAGCATCAGAAGTGAAGCCACTTAAAGTGTATGTTTCTGTGCAGCAACACCAGAGGAACACACTTAAACCAAATTCACTTCATATACAGTTTTCAAAGTAAAGTGTATGCTAGGAAAAGATTATTATCGGAATAGATATTGCATGAGCAAGACAGTAAAGTCCATAATGGCATTGCACTATTCAACCTAACTTTACCTCATAATTGTGTGAAAAAACAGAGAAAAATCTTGTCATGCTGTCCTTGAAGGTGGTAGTTTCACTGTCTGGACACAATTCCTTCTGAAGGACATCTGATAGACATTGCACAGCAGGAACCCTAAGACAAGTGGGTATGGAATTTTGCCATTAGCAAAATAGTTCTCCTTCAAGAGCAAGTAATGGGATCCTTGCCATTTTTGATCAGTCCCAACAGTGCATTAATAGTAAATGAAGCCACCAAATCCTATCAATGCTGTCTTCCATATACTTGGAGGCTCTAACTCCCAGACAAACTAAGATGTTGAAGAGTAAAATGTTAAAATACGACTAATCCTCAGGTATTGTAGGCTCTGAGTGGGCCAGATTTATAAAGAGAAAGGGAGTTTTATATATGGATGACTTCTCAACTGTTGCTATTTTACACTAAGTAGGCCTATCTCCATAGATGCTTTTTAGTTTAGCTGTGTGACTGAACACATAATCTTAGGGAAATGAGGAATCTAATTTTTTGCCTGTTTGACCTATTTCTTCCAGAGCTAGTTTCAGCTGGACTCAAGGTTTCTCTTCTGTATTTTGTTTTCCCTTCCTCTTTGCTGAGTCCTGTGTGTGACTGGACCTGAACTTTTTCCATAGTCTCAGGAAAGAACTGTGAAGACATATAATGCTAGGCACAAAAAAAGCTTTTTCAGGAGGACACATTGAACCTCAGAGAGGACAACGAGGATCCAGAATTACACCTGTCCCTCTCTGAAACAACAGAAACTTGAAAAGCTTCCAAAAACAGTTTGTCAAGTGAACTATTAGACATGATTAACCTGTTCACCATTTGTGAAACTTCAGTTTTCCTTACAGATGCTTAGAAGACTCCTCCACTTTGCTACAACAAGCCCTGAATAAAAAAACACATCCTAATATCTCATAACATCACACACCAATGCAAACTGCACTAGGAAATTTGAGTCCAGTTTCAGCTGGACTCAACTCATTCAGTGAATAACCTGGTAACTGTTAGGCAGTTCAAGTCCCCAACTTCTCTCTAGGTCCCCCTTGCATTACTCTTTACTTGACTGATTTCTTATTGGTGGAAGACAGAAAAGGTTAGATGATACTGTTTTGGAGAGGAAAAGGTAAGTAGCCTAAAAAGAAGATGAGATTTTCCATTCATCCTGAAGTGGAAAAGGGCAAGGGAGGGGTGAAATAAGAAGGAAAAAGACAAGTAGAACTGCAGAAGAAAAATGAGATTCTGCCTGCTGTTTCATTAAACAAAACAAAACAAAAATGGGTTCAGGAAAAAAAAAAAGAACAATTTAATTTTGTAGGCAAAAGGCTCCTGGCTTCACTTCCTAGTGGAACAATTTGGTTTTATGAGAGAAGACTTTCCAAGCCAACCGTGACTGTACATATGGCACAGCTTGATACCTGCTCTCTGTATCCTGATGGCTCAGCTACTGAATTTGTCACATTCTTTTGCTATTCTGAGTTTTTCAAGAAATGCTGTAGTGCTTCCTGCTCTTAGGAGTTATTTACAACAAATGTATGAGTTTGCAGAACTATCAAAAAAACCTATAAATGAACAAGAAAAAGAATTAAGTGATTATCTTAGAATTATTTGTCAAGATTTTATTACCAACTTTTCCAGATATAGACCATCATTTTAACACACTGAAGTGCCCAACATACTGCCCATGAGCTCCCTTTCAAATGCCTCTGAGTCAAAATGTCACAAACTGCAATATCAACCACAATGGCAGGAGCACAAATAAAGACCATGGTATAGTGGCCTTACCCAGGAGCAAGATTCACTGCTAACATCCTAGCTAAACAAGCTGCTCAGCATCATCTGCTCCCACCAAATTCCTATTGTAATGCCTGTGCCTTCTGGGTAGAAAAAAAAGAAGAGTTAAAAGTATCTCCCAGATATTCTGTCAGCACTTTTTTTTTGTCTCTCCACAAGTCTCTATGTAGGGCCTGCAGTTGACTTCTCAAGACTCCAACTTCAAATAGTTCTAAGCATGGTCAGCATTAATGAGTCTTCCAACACTATTCAAGTGTTCATGGGTTTCTAAGCAGTGAGCTGAATCCAAGCTCTGTTCTGTTGCACTGGGACTGACAATAACAACAACAACAAAAATTAAAAAAATAAAAGAAATAATTTAGTTGCAAACTTCTTTAACTGCTGCTCTGATTAGGTTTGGTAAAGAACTCAGCTGAATTCAGGTCTGCCTTCCATTTTCATCTTAGTGCCTCAACAGCTTGGTCCTATATTTTGTGGCACAGAGAGTCATGTTTATCTGTAGTAGTTTAATACTCTATATATCTATTAGCTCATCTGAACAAAGCCTTTAGTAGACCTATGGGTGCACATTCTTCCGACCAGGGCCTACAAGGTATTTGAAGAACTGGCCTGACAGTACTGCAGTAACATGTAGATTGCATATCTATGCACTTACCATATAAACTCACTATGGACAATATATTTTGCTTGCCTTTCTGAACAGCCGAACCAGAAAGGACTTCTGCTGGGATGAGCCAATGAAATACCTTTTTTTATTATTATTTTATGTTACCTCTGTCCATGGAATTGGAAAAAACCTGTAAATTAGGTGTTATAGCACTGTGGTTTGGTAGATGCAATGTTTTAGAAATGTATCTTTAGTTTGTTATAACATAATAGCAGCTTTGCTTTGCTGTGACAGTGGCAATAAAGTTACTACAATATATACTGCTGTAACCAACCAAAACTAGTCTAACAAACAACAAATCAAGGGGAGCAATGCCCACCCAGCACTTCATGTACACAAACATTGATGATCTGCACTTAAATTTCCCAGGTTAGAAAGTATCCATTCTTCAAGAGATCAAATGATGGTGATCTGCTCCCTCTGCTTTCTGAGGTGAATGTTAAAACAAGGTTGTTACCATTTTCACGCACTGATAATAATGCAAACTACAGAGATTTTGGCGGTAGAGTTTTGTTTGGTGTTTAGGTGTTTTTTTTTTTTTTCCAAAGTAAAGATTTCTGACAGTTCCAACAGCCTTGTAACTATTACATGTTAGTCACAGTTTATTCACTTCAGAAGACCAGTGGAAGGCTGAGACAGGCAGGGGACTAAATAGGGATTTCTTATATAGTTATAAAAGGATTTCCATTTGTTAACAGTTCTGCCTATGAAGTATGCAATGACATTTTCCTACTGTGCTATTTTCATGCCTCCTGAGATGCCAGGTTATAATGCAAAACATCTGAATCATTAAATTTATACAGTTATTTAATAACCCATGTAAAATATATGGCAATGTTGCTTCTTTTCAAACATATGCACCTCATAAGAAAACAATTTCCTGCGCTATGTGATGTAGTCAGATTTCACTAGTTTCTGTTGGGCAACATGGGTTCAAACTTCCATCTTCTGTGCATTCAGGAGCCATGACACCAAATACTACCAAGCTACTGCAGACAAGACTCTTGCAGAGAAAATCATCTCCCTTTAGAGATGATCTTCACTAAACAGAATTTATGCTATATATAAACATATAGAGCTATATATGCAAAATAATAAAAGCTAGCAGCTAGCAATGGTGAAAAGGTGAAACATAAGCCTCATCTAGCAAAACATCAAACATATTCTTCACCTGAAATGTAGTGGGTTGTTTTTTTTTTCATTAGCCACAGTAGCATAAGACATGCTCTCATGAACTTTCTAAGGCTTACTCATGGTATAGAACAGAATGCAGTNCATAAATCATTTGTACTTTTATGGGTTACATAACCTGGCTGTTACAGTCAAATAATCTTCTTGTAACTTTTTTTTTTTATTATTATTATTTTTAATGGAGAAAAAGCTGCAGTATGATGTAGTTTCTGCTTTCCTGTGAGAGTGAGCCAGCAGAACAGAGAAACTTCTCCAGGGTCCAGTAGTATCATCATCATTGCAGCCATGTGCAGCGAGGGTTTGGCAGTGGGATGTGCTCCAGGAGGGACAAAAAGAAACCTCCTATGGCTTGATTGCCCCTTCAGTCCTGTGCCAGCATTAGAAGGTGAGAGTAATGAAGTTTGTAAGAAGTACTGCTGCTGTACTTCTTACTGTGATGAGCCTTGTAACTGCTCCAGAGCAGTGGTGATGTATTTATGATGCAAATCAGTGCCCTAATTCAGCAGGCACTTAAGCACATGTTTGAGTCTCATTGACTTTGGTGGACTCAAGTGAGTGTTTAAATAATTTCCTGAAGCCTGGATAACTGTTTAGGAGAACAAAGACAGAAGGAGGAAGAAAAGATAACAGGATAGCATAATGAAATTATAGTTTTTAGAGTAGAATGGTGGAAGTAGCTTTAGAGTTTTTCTAGTAAAGATAAATGCAGGGTGGTTAAATACACAAAATTAGAATTTCAACAGTACAACTTTAGAGACTAGGTTATATGACAGTGTTGCTTCAGAAACCTTTTAATTTCTTTGGTTTAGTAAACAAACTAAAATAGTGCCAAATCAAATTGAAGAGTTAAACATTGTATTTCCTTGGATTTTAAGAATTCCTTGTCCCCTTGCATTTTATAGACATGACAGTAAGATATTAGGTTTTTATATTCACTACTACTAGCATTAATCAGATTTAAAGGATGATGGAAGTTGAATGAACTGTAAACATGATTTTGTTAATTTCAGATAACCTTTCAGAAGGATGCTCTTTAGGATTTTCAGGGTTAGAAATACTCTGCTACTTAATTGTACTTCTCCCCTATCTAAATTAGAAAATACTATCTTCCAAACTGCAAAAATCATGTGTTTAGCAGAGGTTTTGCTGCTGGAGGATTTCACTACACCAGACACAATTGCCTCTCTCAAGAATTACAGAACATCTTTGGTTGGAAGAGACTGTCAAGATCATCTAGTCCCCAAGAAGCAAGGGTAGAATAAGCTTCTAGTCCCTAAAGGGCATGCAGATTTTATTTGGTTTCTACACCTCATCATCCTTTTGTTGTTCTTTTAACACACTTTTGTTTCTACTTTTTTTTTTTTTTTNTTCTGACAGTTCCAACAGCCTTGTAACTATTACATGTTAGTCACAGTTTATTCACTTCAGAAGACCAGTGGAAGGCTGAGACAGGCAGGGGACTAAATAGGGATTTCTTATATAGTTATAAAAGGATTTCCATTTGTTAACAGTTCTGCCTATGAAGTATGCAATGACATTTTCCTACTGTGCTATTTTCATGCCTCCTGAGATGCCAGGTTATAATGCAAAACATCTGAATCATTAAATTTATACAGTTATTTAATAACCCATGTAAAATATATGGCAATGTTGCTTCTTTTCAAACATATGCACCTCATAAGAAAACAATTTCCTGCGCTATGTGATGTAGTCAGATTTCACTAGTTTCTGTTGGGCAACATGGGTTCAAACTTCCATCTTCTGTGCATTCAGGAGCCATGACACCAAATACTACCAAGCTACTGCAGACAAGACTCTTGCAGAGAAAATCATCTCCCTTTAGAGATGATCTTCACTAAACAGAATTTATGCTATATATAAACATATAGAGCTATATATGCAAAATAATAAAAGCTAGCAGCTAGCAATGGTGAAAAGGTGAAACATAAGCCTCATCTAGCAAAACATCAAACATATTCTTCACCTGAAATGTAGTGGGTTGTTTTTTTTTTCATTAGCCACAGTAGCATAAGACATGCTCTCATGAACTTTCTAAGGCTTACTCATGGTATAGAACAGAATGCAGTTTTCTAAGAATTGGCTAAAATTCTTACTGTTTTCATTTGGTACTTTGTAACTCCTGCACTTGGAGACAGATATTCTACCTTACAGATTTTTTTTTTTTTAATAGAGTTTTTACAAGACCCTATGACAGACAGCTGCTAACATGAAACAAGATGAAAGAAAAATCTTGCTGGCACAAGCAGAATTCAGCAGAAAGAGGGTCAATTCTGTTTATAGAATTGCTCAAGTTTTTTGATTGGTTAAAAAGCTGACACACTGCATTACAGCCAACATTCTCATATTGATTATACCATTTCTAAGCCTGCTCTCACTATGACAGGAGTGGCATAATTAGTTTTTTCTTGTTAAATATTCATAAATCATTTGTACTTTTATGGGTTACATAACCTGGCTGTTACAGTCAAATAATCTTCTTGTAACTTTTTTTTTTTTATTATTATTATTTTATCAAGCCTGACTCCTCCTTCCTTTGTCCTATTCCTCTTCTCAGAGTGGGGAGGAAGAGGGAGTACAGTGGTGTTGTCATTGGGTGATAGAACAACTGGATAAACAAAGATAAGCCTTCACTCACAAGCCTCCGAAAATCACACAGAGTTTCTTAAACTCCTCTGAAGTGCAACTTGTATCCAATCTCCAAAACCATCTGCAAAAACAGTTTTCAGATCATAAACACTCAATGTAATTGCGCTCAAAACACAGATCACAAGAATTGTAGACTCCCAGGGTTTCTGAGCCAAAAGGCTCAATAAGAGTACTAAATCTGCAAGAGACCTGCAAAAGCTGCTGCTTACTCCTGCTTGGCTTGCTGCTGTATCAACTTATCAAGCAGGAGAAATGTGATGCCATGCAGACCTATACAGAAAGCCTGCAAACACTAAAAAAAGGCAGATAAACATGTTTTTAAGGGGATTTTTTTAAAAATCACTTTAAAATGTCAGCCTCTGGGTGGGGAAATAAAAAGCACCACAATTCAGATCGTGCAAACATTTCACAGGATCTCAGGATGTTAGAGGTTGGAAGGGGCCCAAAGAGATCAAGCCCAATGCCCCTGCTAGAGTAGGACCATACAATCCAGCTCAGATCACACAGGAATGTATCCAGATGGGCCTTGAAAGTCTCCAGAGGAGGAGACTCCACAAACTCTCCGGGGAACCTGCTCCAGTACTCTGTGACTCTGACAGTAAAGAAGTTTCCCCTTGCCTTGAGGTAGACTCTCCTATGCTTCAGCTTATATCCATTGCTCCTTGTCCTATCCCAGGGAGC
The DNA here is from genome assembly GCA_013400475.1 of Tricholaema leucomelas. NCBI lineage: Eukaryota > Metazoa > Chordata > Aves > Piciformes > Lybiidae > Tricholaema lacrymosa > Tricholaema leucomelas. The sequence continues at coordinate 519,567 of WAAF01010898.1, forward strand.
AAGTGAGCAGAGCCTGTCCCCTCCTCCTGACCCCCAGCCCTCAGATATTTACAAACATCTATTAGATCCCCTCTCAGTCTTCTCTTCTCCAGACTAAAACACTCCAGGTCACTCAGCCTCTCCTCATCAGGCAGTCCAGTCCCCTAATCATCCCCGTAGCCCTCCGATGGACTCTCTCAGGCAGATCCCCATCTCCCTTAAACTGTCGAGCCCAAAACTGCATGCAGCACAGAATGCAGATAGGGCCTCAGCACATTTGCACNTTTCTACTTTTTTTTTTTTTTCCCATGAAAGAAAGGAGCCCTTAGCATCAAAAACAGTTTCCTGATCTATCTGAAGCAGATACAAGAACCTGTGGAGTTCTACAGTGACCAAAATCCAAAATAGGCAGTTGCTTCTGTCTTGGGGGTGGGCAGGAGGGCATGGGACAAGGGAGGAGGGAGCAGAGCAAAATCTCATATCCAGATATTCTCAGAGCTTCAAAACAACAGAATAAATACAAAAAAAAAAAAAACCCAAAAAAAACCAGAGCAGACTGCTGCTGAACATTTTGGTGACAGAAATCTGGATCTGGATTTTAAATTTGTGAAGTTGCAGTGCTATGTATGATTCACAGAATTTTTAGAGACTATAATCCCAAATGTGGGTTTTGTCTCTTTTGCAGACAGGTAGTCTAATTATCTTGAAGGTATTCATTTGCATATTTTTTGTAACTTGGAAAAAATAAGCTCATTTTATCGTCTATAAGAACAATTTGTTACAATGATCACTAGAATGTTTTTNACTCATGGTATAGAACAGAATGCAGTTTTCTAAGAATTGGCTAAAATTCTTACTGTTTTCATTTGGTACTTTGTAACTCCTGCACTTGGAGACAGATATTCTACCTTACAGATTTTTTTTTTTTTTAATAGAGTTTTTACAAGACCCTATGACAGACAGCTGCTAACATGAAACAAGATGAAAGAAAAATCTTGCTGGCACAAGCAGAATTCAGCAGAAAGAGGGTCAATTCTGTTTATAGAATTGCTCAAGTTTTTTGATTGGTTAAAAAGCTGACACACTGCATTACAGCCAACATTCTCATATTGATTATACCATTTCTAAGCCTGCTCTCACTATGACAGGAGTGGCATAATTAGTTTTTTCTTGTTAAATATTCATAAATCATTTGTACTTTTATGGGTTACATAACCTGGCTGTTACAGTCAAATAATCTTCTTGTAACTTTTTTTTTTTTATTATTATTATTTTTAATGGAGAAAAAGCTGCAGTATGATGTAGTTTCTGCTTTCCTGTGAGAGTGAGCCAGCAGAACAGAGAAACTTCTCCAGGGTCCAGTAGTATCATCATCATTGCAGCCATGTGCAGCGAGGGTTTGGCAGTGGGATGTGCTCCAGGAGGGACAAAAAGAAACCTCCTATGGCTTGATTGCCCCTTCAGTCCTGTGCCAGCATTAGAAGGTGAGAGTAATGAAGTTTGTAAGAAGTACTGCTGCTGTACTTCTTACTGTGATGAGCCTTGTAACTGCTCCAGAGCAGTGGTGATGTATTTATGATGCAAATCAGTGCCCTAATTCAGCAGGCACTTAAGCACATGTTTGAGTCTCATTGACTTTGGTGGACTCAAGTGAGTGTTTAAATAATTTCCTGAAGCCTGGATAACTGTTTAGGAGAACAAAGACAGAAGGAGGAAGAAAAGATAACAGGATAGCATAATGAAATTATAGTTTTTAGAGTAGAATGGTGGAAGTAGCTTTAGAGTTTTTCTAGTAAAGATAAATGCAGGGTGGTTAAATACACAAAATTAGAATTTCAACAGTACAACTTTAGAGACTAGGTTATATGACAGTGTTGCTTCAGAAACCTTTTAATTTCTTTGGTTTAGTAAACAAACTAAAATAGTGCCAAATCAAATTGAAGAGTTAAACATTGTATTTCCTTGGATTTTAAGAATTCCTTGTCCCCTTGCATTTTATAGACATGACAGTAAGATATTAGGTTTTTATATTCACTACTACTAGCATTAATCAGATTTAAAGGATGATGGAAGTTGAATGAACTGTAAACATGATTTTGTTAATTTCAGATAACCTTTCAGAAGGATGCTCTTTAGGATTTTCAGGGTTAGAAATACTCTGCTACTTAATTGTACTTCTCCCCTATCTAAATTAGAAAATACTATCTTCCAAACTGCAAAAATCATGTGTTTAGCAGAGGTTTTGCTGCTGGAGGATTTCACTACACCAGACACAATTGCCTCTCTCAAGAATTACAGAACATCTTTGGTTGGAAGAGACTGTCAAGATCATCTAGTCCCCAAGAAGCAAGGGTAGAATAAGCTTCTAGTCCCTAAAGGGCATGCAGATTTTATTTGGTTTCTACACCTCATCATCCTTTTGTTGTTCTTTTTACACACTTTTGTTTCTACTTTTTTTTTTTTTTCCCATGAAAGAAAGGAGCCCTTAGCATCAAAAACAGTTTCCTGATCTATCTGAAGCAGATACAAGAACCTGTGGAGTTCTACAGTGACCAAAATCCAAAATAGGCAGTTGCTTCTGTCTTGGGGGTGGGCAGGAGGGCATGGGACAAGGGAGGAGGGAGCAGAGCAAAATCTCATATCCAGATATTCTCAGAGCTTCAAAACAACAGAATAAATACAAAAAAAAAAAAACCCAAAAAAAACCAGAGCAGACTGCTGCTGAACATTTTGGTGACAGAAATCTGGATCTGGATTTTAAATTTGTGAAGTTGCAGTGCTATGTATGATTCACAGAATTTTTAGAGACTATAATCCCAAATGTGGGTTTTGTCTCTTTTGCAGACAGGTAGTCTAATTATCTTGAAGGTATTCATTTGCATATTTTTTGTAACTTGGAAAAAATAAGCTCATTTTATCGTCTATAAGAACAATTTGTTACAATGATCACTAGAATGTTTTTTTTTTTCCAAATGACATCCCTGCCCTTCTTCACACATGATGGTATTTAGATATTTGTTTTCATCAGCAAACTGAGGATATACACATAGTTTTCACAATTAGAAAGATAATCACATTGCCAATGATATAGATTTGCGCAGTTTTCCTCTGATACAGCACACATATTGACAGGGTGTTCAATGTAGTAAGTGATTGATATAGTTTGGAAGAAACAAAGTATTTTTTTCTTGTTTCTATCATTTATTCTATATGTGATGTTGGGACCTGATCAATAAGTGTAATAAGCATAAACTGTAGCACTTACAATACTAGTCACTAGATTAATACAGAGTAATAGGGTTTTAAAATGCCACTTAGAAATAAATGGCTGGATATCTTTCAAACTCAGTGTATTTAGACTGAATCAGTCCAAACGTTGAAATCAAATTCAGAGACTAAACTCGCTATCTCCCTGTTAATTTTGTATGCATACATCTCTTTAAGAAAGCCCTTTACAAGAATGTAAAGCTACATCACTGGGATGTCCCATGCCTTCTTGAAGGGATTTGCTTTTTCTTTCTCTCTTCCTTTTTAAGCCATTTCTTCAGTCTCCTGTAACAAACAATTCTCTCAGCCAGTATTTTTCAGTTTCACTCTCTGTAGGTGATTTGACATCCATACTGTTTGGTACTGACTAATTTCTAAGTCCTAGGGGACAATTTCTTAGCAGTTGCAATTCATCAAAACTCTAATGAACGCTGATGGAATTATTGGGGACTGTTTTCCTGTCCTCTCTGTGGAGGGACTGCACACCACACCACATATATTTAAACCATATTAAGAGACTAAACATATTTCATCAATTTCACTCAAAAGAAACGTGAGGAGCTACATACTAAACACTGAAGACACTATCATCAATGCTGATACCAAAGCAATGATACTACAAGCACAGCTGGGGCAGACTGACCACACATGACAAGAGATAACCAGAAAGGGTGGAAAGCTCAGTGTGCACCAGGGGTGGGAAAAAGTCTAAGGAAATGGTGATCTACAAACATGGATGGGCTCATATTGAGGAATAAGATATAAAGAATTGAAGCACTGAAGGCTTTTCTGAGGGCTCCAGGAAAAGTACTGGTTCAGGTACATTGTTACATTCCAAACAAATTGTCTATCTTTAGAAATTTGGAAGCAGACTTGAAAAAACAGACACTATACCAGCTGCTTCTTGGTTCAAAAAACAAAGTTCAGGTTTTATTTAGATTCTCAACCCATGTAAGGTGGCTCTTAGTGGAGTTGCTTTGTGAACTTGATCACCATGATTTGGGGAAAAATTGGGAACAAGGGAATAAAAAGGTAGTTCATAGAACCCAGATGGGGAGGCCAAGAATCTGGCAAATATCACTTTCCTACTTTTCTCTAAAACTCAGAATATATCTGAACATGCCTGACATTTGAAAAGAAGTCTGGCTACTTGTACCCACAGCTTGTTTTCTTTTTGCCTGCTTTTGCACAGGGTCTTATGGGAAGCAGACTAGTGCCAAAGTAACACAAGGAAGCAAGCTGTACTGATAATCTCAGAATTATCTTCTCATGAGATATCCAGCCCAATTTCATGTGCACAAGCAGTTGGGGGGGCAAGACTCGCTGGTGTACTCTAGCCATTCTGGCAATATAAGGCAGCCATAAACTGCTAAATGGCCAGCACAACCAGATTTACAGTTGCTTTGTATCACCAGAGTGAAGAACAGCTGCCAGAGCATACCAGTGAATCTGGCTTTAGTAGTTTACATGAACTCAGCATCAGTTTGTGAAGTTATCGGCATTTTTCCAAATCACACCTCCAAATGTTCTGAGATTCACTTTCCACTGTAAAACAACACGCCTGTGGAAGAGATTTGTCATAGGACACAGGACAATAACCATCTTCAGAAGCCACAGGAATTCTGATCTCATGGTAATGTCACTATACAGAAGCATCTAGACTTAATTAAAGATTATTATTCAAAGTGCTGACGTATTTTGGACTATGTAAGTGTGACTAACATGAGTAGAAACTACTAATACTTAATAGACAGATTTTTCTTATGTCTGAGAGAACTAACAAAATTCAGGGCATTTCACTACCAGTGAATCTCTAATGAGCAGGTAGCAAAAATGCCTGCCTTACTGACTGTCAGTGGATATCAAATTTGCTTGCTTCTGACTCAGTAATTACCCACCAAAAATGTAGATCAAGTGGTCATCACCCAAATTAGTACCTGCCAAAGACTACTTTTGGAAAGGCTGTCAGCTAAGAAACAGGAAATGAGTTGCAAAATATCATTAAAACTTGAAAATAACAGCTTTAAGGTATGAACCACCATTCAAACACACAATGGAGTGAGGGTAGGAAACAGAGCCTGTGAGGGGAACTGAGCACAGAAAGGGGTTGATGGCTGGAGACTTGCATACAACAGGGGAGGCGATGTGAGCTGCCATGTCCTTGCTCCATTCTACTTCCTCCTGTTGCACCCAGCACATTAATCTTCTCTAAAGCCCTGCTGTATTCCTGCTGAACTTCACTTAGACGGCATTCAGATAAAGAGACATGTCACATAGCTCAGCCTGGGAGGGGGACAAACAGCCCCAAACTAAAGAGTAGGTCCTCTCTCAAAAAAAACCCAACAAACTACAGTCCACTAAAGTTACAGTAAGTGCTGTATATTAACAAAACTGAAGCCAGGCCATTAAAACCATGCAAGATGAACAAAGCAGGGGCTGACCATCGTTTTCCATGTTCCAGCAACATTCAAATATGAAATGGAGGTGATGATGATAATCATGGTATGATGCACATTTCAGTGTCAAATGTTTTGCAATTAACCACAGGCAATACCATGGATATGTCAACTGTCTCTTGTGAAAGGTGGTGACCAACTGGCTGGAAGCAAACTCAAATAACAGTTCTGGAAGTAGAGTCACTTTTTTTAGCTTCTGGAACCTCAGTGCAAACCATCAGTCATACTGCACGGAGCCTCAACTGTCCAGGCAGCAGTTCTGTTTTTAAATCCATGGCTTAGGTTTGTTTTTTTTTAACAATTTTTTTTTTTAAAGCCTCCTTTTACCAGCTTACACACATCAACCTCACTCTCCTCTTTTTTTGTAGGTAGTTGTTGTTTGTTTGTTTTCCCCAAGCGATATGGATAAGGCTGAAACAAATCTGCCAGTACTGGCATGTCTATTTCCAGGGACTAATCAAGTGTTTTTCTCTGCACCATTGCTGCCCTGTTTGTAGCCTTAACAGACCTGTGGATGCTGTATTAGAGCATCAATGCTGGATATCACTGGCCGTCTGAGGTCAGAGTTATGCATTTGTTCCTGCACCCCACGGGAGGGCTCTCAGCAGAACACTTGGAAATAGCAAGGCTTTGAAAATAAATTCTCTATGTTAAACAAAGACAGCCAGAGACAGAAACAAATGGGTAGAAATAAATTTTTGATTGCTAGCTAGCTAAAAGGCTCACCATGAAGTGCTTCAGCAGTCAGTATTAGGACTGGTCTTGTTTAATATATTCATTAGTGGTCTAGGAAAGACAGGGCACAAAAATATTTAGGTTACTTATGATTACAAAAGATTAGAAAAACTAGACAGGTGCACAGCATGAAGGCAGATGAAATTCACTGTTCATAAATGCAAGGTAGTGCATGTTTGAATAAATAATTTTCAAAACCTATGCACAAGGCTAGGTTGTAAATTAACTAACCACTTAGGAAAAGGAGAGGGAGGAGAAAACATGGCACTTTGGACAACTCAGTGAAAAAGCAAAAGAACTGGAAGCAGCAGTCAAAAAAGTAGCTGTGTATAGAATAGAATGGAAATTAATACTAGGTTGCTGAAATACTGGATGATGTATCCTATCTGATATGCTATACCAAGTAAGCAACATTCAACTCATCTGAAGAAACTATAAAGCTGGAACAGAAAGGGGCAACAAAAATGATTAGGGGCAGAAGAAAAGACGCTGGAGATTAGAAATGCTTAGTTTATTGACGAGAAATATAAAGGGGACATGAGAGAGTTAATCAAAGTTAGAGAGAAGATCAATTGCCTGTTCCTAGTTTCCTCTTCTTCTAATGTAACAACACTGAAAAACAACATATTTAAAACCCAATAAGGAAAATATTATTTTACACAGTTCATAATTAACCTATGGAACTGATTGCCACAAGATATCCTTCTGGCTAAGGACTTAATATGATATAAAATAGCTTAATTTAGACTCTTATGTGAATAATGAGGACATCCCAGCTAGGATTAAGATAAATATCTTAGAAAGGCTGAAAACCCTAATGCTTTGTGACAGAAATGAACCATAGGCTTATGGAGGTTGAAGAGAAATCCTCTTTGGGCAATAAAGATTGTCTTTGTCTTCCCATGAGCAATTTGGCACTGAGTATTCCCAGAAGCTGGATTGGGGCTAGATAGGCTGACAGTCCAGTCTCACTGGGGACATCTAGAGCAAAATCCCTTTGTGCTGACCTAAAGTTGGCATCTCAACTGCCATCACTTCGGACAGAAATTCAGACTGATAATGGGAACAGTGCTATTTACTGTCGTGGCAAGGGGAGAAGAATCTAGGGTAGGAGACTGAGAACTCAGAGCAAGTTAATACCAACTGTTGGGTATACTTCAGAGTAGGGAAAATAGTATTTTCTACTTTATGCCATCAAACCTGTCAAAATTTCCTCATTTGCTTACCATGCTTATTTTGGTTAGTGGATGATAATATCACATTAGCACAAAAGCACAAATAAAGCTTTAGAATCAGTTAAAGTGCCAGAATCCTGCCAGTTTTCAAAGCATCTATCCCAATCTCTGTGAGCAAAAAAGGGGAACAAAGTTTCATAATGATAAAAGATAAAAGCTGTTGCTGCTTAAATCCTTCTGAATAGGAACTGGATCTCTATGGTACACTTGCAAAACCTGCTCTGGAGTTTCAGAGAAACTTTCTGTTAAAATCGCTTTGTTTAAAATATGGCCCACCCAAGTACAAACAGATTTTTCCCCTTTACAGCTACTAGTGAAGGAAATGTCTGTGGTACAGAACTAAATCTGATTCAGTGATTAATATGTAAACAGAACTTGACTGGCTCTTCTTTTGTGCTTATCGCCAAGATACAATCTGGCACAACAGTTTTGTTTGATAGACAGCCCTGGCCTATGCTTGTCAAGTAGCCAATGTAAAATAACATTGTTACTGTATAATCTCGAATTAGGCTGTAAAATATTTCAATTGTGTGACACACATGATGATAAGATTTTAGAGTTCTCACATGTTTACATAATTAGCACTGCATATTTGTTAAATTAAGGTATCGCTATCACCTTTATTACCATATCTCTCCTCCTCCGCGGCAGTGTCTGTTTCCTGTGTAGCCTCACATGTGTTAACTTTTCAAAGGCATCACAGAAAAAGGAGCCTGCGTCTCTGTGAGGATTCTCCTACTTCTGTGCAATTCTAATAAAAGGTATCAGAATACCCACCCTTTCTCACACTCCTTCAAAAAAATAGCTGCTGAGGTGCAACTCAAGTAAGGAAAAGAAAGCACAAGAGGGAAATGGCCTCAAAGACCTGACTTCAGGTGTATTTAATCCTTCCACTACTGGTTTAAAAGTATTAAGTAGCCATAGGCTATCCCTGGGTAGAAAGACAGTTCAGTGACATCTCTTTTGTAAATATGTAGCTGCTCAGCCTCCTCCTAAACTCCACATTGAAGTCTGCTGCTTTTTCAGATTAATTCAGTTTGAATACTGCTGACTGTCTGTCACTACAGTCATATGTCACTGGTAGCAGCTCAGAAAGCCTAACCCCTTCTCTAATGTCATTGAACAATTCATTTTTTAAATGCAGTGTAATAGTTTAGGAATACGAGTAACACAGTGGGGGGAAAGGCATTTGCAATTTAAAGGGTGTAACACAGTTTACAATACTATTAGATGGGCCGAGCATGTTAGCTCAGGAGGGGCACATACGGTACGGGTGAGACTTGAAATAACACCATTGTAATAATTACCAATATTGTTAATACGAGTACGGTAGTTTTAAACTAAGTGACATATTATTACCAATAGTGCTATTTTATTTGGTGATTATTTTTTTTTATAAGCTAGGTTCTGCCCAGAACAAAAGCTTCTAAATCCATCCCAGAATAACCACAGCCACAAAACCAGGCTGTAACGGTATTGGAGGACACCAGTCTTGGATTGTGTTCTCCCTGAAGGACTACATCAGAGGTTCATCTCAGTGCATGCAGACATTGGTTGCAAACCAGAATGGCTGCAGAGGAGGTCACAAAGGTTTGGCTGCAGGGCTCTGGCTGGAACCTGTTTCTACAAAGACACATTCGGCTCCAGATTTATGCTTTTGAAATATTTAAGATTTGTTTTCATAAAATGAAATCTGGACATTTTATCACCTTGGCTGTGCTCACCTACAGCTGTACCTTTCTCCTACAGCTTCCTCCATGTCAAGGGAGTGGCAAAATAAAGGTAGATTTAGATCTTGCAAGACAGGCACATTAACCTCACAAAAAAGTCTGATCTATTTCAAAGAAACATGGAGCACTAGCAGTAATCTGACCCAAAGAACTTCTAAAATTTGTACTATTATCTTACCAAATTTTTAGCTTTCTGATTTAATTCCAAGTGCAGTAATAAACACAATCCGCTGTTTACAGCTCCATAAATAGTACCTTGTGTTTTATGAAACAATGCAGCTCTGAGCTGTCTCTGTGATCTTTTATTTTATATCATCCTTAAGTTGCCATTTATTTACATTTCTGGAAACAGCTACCCCATGAAACAAATGGCCTGTTTTGTTAAGTCATGGTCAAGGATGTTTCCTTCAACTTATCACATCTAGAAATGCCACAGACAGAAATGCTTTCAGGCTATTTGCTAAGAAAACTAACATAAGCTCCTTATCAGAAAATATTACATTTCCCTGAAAGGTGAACTGTTCTGTCAGTTTTTCAGGCCATGCGAAATTCCTTCTTTGCTGTGACACAAGTTGATGGCACATAGTAGTTGCCCATAATGTAAGCCAAAGCCTTCAGATACATGTGACTGCAGAGAGTAGCACAGATGCAGAAAGCTTTTTCCCTCTCAGACATCTGACCCAAAGGTTATATTCCAGGTCGAGGGCTTTTGCTGTTTGCTGGGGACATCATTTGTATAGGACTTTTCCCCTCCTTATCATGTTTTTGCTTAGGATGCATCCACAAGCAGCAGAGAGGTAGTGCTGAGCTGTGAGCACCAGCCTCTTTGGTTCACATCCCAGAAGTGGCAGACAGGGGAACTGGCCCCTTCTAGACCTCATATGCCCTTATCTATCCAAATTAACTATAAGAAAGTCAGAAGAGGAGCTATATCTCTTTACATCTAGTTTTTACCACTTTCGGCTTAGTCATCCTACTAAACCTAAAAGAAGAGCAACTACAGACTGACAATTAGAAGTTCAACAGAAGACACCAGCATTCAGATGGTGTAGCACTAACTTCCATGTAGAGTTGCATGAGCTACTAAGGTTGCTGATGTTAATAAGACCTGAGCAGCAGCGCGCGCACACACACACGATAGCCACTGTACAGGCTTTGTTGTACGCATCTGCATTAAGCTTTCCATATTGAAGGTGAAATCCATTTTGTCAAAATACTCTGATTTGTGGTAGTTTAAAAATGGCAGCAGAGGAAGCTGCTCTGCACTGGCACCCACAACCACAGAATGCACAAGCCCACCTGATTAAAGCAAATTTCCTTTGTGTACCTGTAGAGATCTGCTAGATGCAAAGTTTAAGATACAGACAGACTGTGACATTAATAGACAAGGAGAAATCCAAACAAATAACTGATGAACCCCACTTTTTTTTTCTGTTCGTTTGTTTTCAGAGAAACTACTGTATTTAGTATTTTCTCTCTCTCTCTCCCTCTCTCTCCCCCCCACCCCTTTCTTTTTCTCTTTCCAAGTTCAAAACTCATTTCTACTGTTTCCAGGACAGTGTTTCCACTGTGTGGTGATGAGGGGTAGCAATAGATAAAGTTTGAAATAAAAGCTTTACTAGCTGACATCCTTCAGTTCATTTGTGACTTTTCTACCTTGGCCTTTCTGCCAGGCATTACCTGCACACTGTTTGGGATTTACTGTTGCTGAGAATCAGCCAGACTAGGCATCTCTAGATTTCAATCTCTCTGCAATATCACCAGCAGATCTTATGTATTTATTACAACTTTTAAAGATATAAATGGCCTTATGCTCTGGCCTCACCCCAGAAGGAGTGCCCATGCAAACACCCATCATTTGGCCTCTGCAGCAGCAGACCAAGTGACAGGAACCCGTCATGGCTTTGCTAGAGGATACCAAGCTGAGGAGTTCCAAAATCACAGATAAATCACATTTAAATAGGACCCTCGTTTCCATTGCTGAGTCTCAGGAGTATCAGTGGGATCTTGACTAGGTCACAGACAGTAAGAGAAGGGGAATTTTGCAGTTCTGTTAAAACTTTTTTCTTTTTTTAATCACCCATGCCAAAATCAGGAGATTAACAAGCCCTCTCTATTACTAGTATGAATGTCCACTGCAAGACAGGAATTAAAGAGGTTAGTGTTTATAGCAGCATTGCTATTTAATGCCAAAAAAAAAAGTCTGATGTTTCTATTCAGGAAGAGGAAATAACACTCTGAACAGGCAAGTGATTCCCCAGTGGACTTTCTTTGAATTTTCTCCAAAGACTATTTCCTTTTCCTAAATGTGGGAAATACTTCCTGTCTGTGAATAAGCACAGCCCATACGCTGAGAAGAAAATTAATAAAACAAACAAAAAAGAAAACAAAACAAAACAAAAAAGGACCTTTGTTCTGGAAAAAAATGGTACCAGCTCTGCTCAGGAAGCATACAGAATACCAACAGATGAGAGAACAAACAAATCCTAAATAGATTTCATGTAAGATGATTAGAAGTGCTTCCTTTGCTATGTATTTGGCAAGACAAGAAATAGTGAGTCAGAAATATAACCCTTTCCTTTCAGTACAGTTGTTTGTAGTTCACAAATAAGTAAATGATTAGGAACGTTTCAGATTTGGTATTATGAGATCTATCTCTTGTTTTTTCAAACACACCTACAGGTCTGACTAGTGCGGATGTTCTCTATGGTTTCAAGCTTTACTCAGCTCCACTGAGTAGCAGCAGACATTTCAGAATGCCACAAACTCAACGCTGTGCATGATCTGTATGGATTTATAGTCCCTCACCTTTAATTGAGACATTTGTCACTCAATTCCATGATGGATCCATCTGTCCTCACTACTCCAGGTCTTGGTTGTGCTTGTTGTCTGCGTGTACAGCACAGCACCATGACCATGATTTCAGAGAGAAATCCATTAAAACTGGAAATAGCCAAACCCACTCACAAGAGTAACCATACATAGATGTGTACCATGGCAGAGAAAATACCTTTTTACAACATCTATAAACGCCTTATTACCATAAATGCCTGCTTAATTAATACATCAGGAAATCCATTTGTTCTCCACTCATTTGCTATCACTCTCCCAGTCAGGACTTAATAATGCAAAAAAATGTTGTTTAGATGCCAAACAGTAAAAATAATAAAACTACATTAATCACTGATAGGAAAAGAAGAAATACCTGGCAGTACTGCCTGCACAGCAAACACAGCCAAATTTCTACACTGAAATCTGAACAGCATTTCACCTACAGCTCTTCAAAATATACTATGCAATATATGGTATGATAAATAAACAGCCTGAAAAATGCATGGAGAACAGTGAAACAGGTGCCCTGCATAACCATTATTACAATATGCACACTGAAAGGGAAAGAGAAAGCAGCAGACAGAAAGAGACGGAGGAAAAAAAGCTTTCAAGACAGTTAAATTCATGAGAGCTACAGAGTCTCAAATTGAAATTATCTCACTCTGCACTGATAAATAAAGTAGCTCTGGTACCTAAATCATGACACTAACTATACGTTTCGATTTTTTTAAGTAGTGATTAGGTGGATACTCAGGGGAACCTACTAGCCTTCACAGAGATAACAGACTCAACTTAATATCAACTTAAAAAGAGACTTGAATTCTAACCACTCTCATGTAATGAATTGAAATTCTATAGCTTTCAGAGGGTGGGGGGGAAAGAAGATAAAAAAGCGATGTGGCTCCATTCTCTAACTTGCTGTCAGGAAATATAATTTGTGCTCTCGGTGATTCACCTAGCTCATATGCAGCATGCAAATTTATTTCCCTAATAATCAGACCTGGAGATTGCCCAAGAGGATTAATAGCATCATTCCTTATGACCGCCAGGATATTATGCACCTCTGACATGGAAAAATTGTGTTAGTTCTACAGAGAAAACGCAAGGATATTTGTCCTGCTAGACAATATAATAGGCTGGTGCATCATCAGATTACAATGTCATTTCAAAAACCTTGAATACAAATAATGTACAGTGGGGGAAATGTTGGTACAACCTCCCTTAATTCAGTAGCCTTGAATTCACATGTATTTTTTTGCCTGTGGTTTGTTGTTTGGTTTGGGTTTGTTGTTGTTGGTTTGTTTTTTTTCCTCTCCCCATTATAGTCTGTATAAGACTGCAAGAAAAAGGCAAAGGTATTTTATATTAAAACCATATATTTTTGTTTGTTCTTATATTATTTTTTGAGAATAGCCTATATGGCCACTGCAGGGGAAAATACTATAAAATCCATGGCTCCCAGTTTTTCAAAGAGCTGAATACACCCACAGATACAGGGTACCGTATTCCATATTTGAATACAGAGCAATTTATTTGCACAAATGCTTAATTTTGATTCACAAGTCAAAGCAATGTATTCTGCAGACTCTGGTATTCACACTGGAAGAATTTTAATTTTTTAAACCTTTTTAAATGAGTAGGCCAGGAATTTTCTAAAAAAAGAAATGTTTCCTGCTGTACTAGAGACCAAAGAACACTGCCTTAGAGACAAGACGAAATTTCATTATTATGCGCATGGGAGCAATAAGATTAGCTCCTATTGCTGCCCCTAAGGTGGAGCAGCAGGAGGAACCAATGGGACGACGCTAATGTGTATGTTAATAGTATTCTCCTAGAAGAAGTTGGGATAATTAAACATGTACCATCTCTTTAAGACAGAAGGGCACGCATTTTCTTCGGATGGGTGTTTACAAGATTTCCAATTTCAGGTCACAGCCATTTCTGAGATTGTTAAAGAAAGAGATGGGAATAACTTATCTTATTCATGTATTCAAAGAACCTTATAAAATGTGCAAAACATAACAGTTTTAAGGGGCAAAACATGCATCTTGTCTTGACAGACCTGCTTTGTTATGTGTAGTGTTATACACTGACCTAATATATTGAACATTTTTAGCTAATATACCTTGTAGGAACCAGCCTTTAATGTGATGGATTTTATAGTATCTCATTAGAGTGTGTTTATATAACCTGATACTAAACACATTTTCAGATTCATGTTCCTTATTAAAATTGTGAGCCATATTGATTTTTAGTTGAACAGCAACAGAGTAATTTTAATATTAAGAAAGGCTGTTCTGAAGTTCTTTTCACAGATCACAACTACTGTGACACAAACAGCACACGTATCTCTCATCTTTCTTTATAGCCTCAATTATAAGAATCAGGATGTGTTGCCCCACCTGCTTTTCTATCGGGTGAGCAATTCTTTGCTTCCATTTAGAATGCCAAAAAAAAAAAAATAAAATTCCTTGAGTGAGGAAGGTGACATCACCTTGAGGAGGTGATGTTTTTAAATACACATCCATGACAAGCCCTCAAACAATATTTATATTTTGCCTTATAAAGAACTCTGTGCTTTAAAAAACAAAAATACCTTAATGCATCTGCTTTTCAACTTTCCATAACAAACCAAGTAGCTACAGCAATGTTTACTCTAATATAACAAGCACAAAAACTTTGCATTCCAAGAAGTGTAAAAAACAAAAAATTAAAATTAAAATGAACAAACAAAAAAAACCCCCAAAAAACAAAAAACCCCAAAACAAAACAAAACAAAAAAGGACTTTCATTTCCTAATGTCACCATTTTGCAAACCAGTCTTCAAAGGTAAATCTAATATCAGCAGTAAATAGAGTGGCTCCAATATTTCAATGAGGAGTCATAAGAAAATAATGATCTTTGAGGAACTGTAAATAGTTTAAATTATTGGAAAGTCCTTGTAAGAAATTAAATATGAGAATTTTTTAAAAGATAAACTCAATTTCTTTATTGTGAAGTTAGAGCATTTGTAGGTAGCCCACATTTTAAATGCAAATGTTTATAGAGAGAAATTTTTGCTTCTGAGACAAGCATATCATACATTGATTCCTGACTCCTATTGATTTAACAAACAGTTTGTTAATGCAATGCCACTAAAGAAACAAAAAACAGACATAGAAGAGTAGGTGTTCATTACATTCACACATTTTTAAAATCAACCTTCAAGTCTTCAGCAGGAAGAAAGTTTGAATTTAAACTGCAGCATATAGAATCTACTGTATTTAATACAGCTACTTGTGTGCTTCCAATGTAACTACACCTGTTACTGTTGCTACAACACCACAGCAGTAGTTCAGGAGCTTCAAGTATTTGCTATATTTGGCCTAAGAAATTTTAGGTCTGAACTGGTTCTCAGAAAGTAGATTTCCCTTCATTTTGCCCCTGGCATGTTATTCATTATTAAACATGAAAGTTGTGTCAATTACTTCCATAGTTGATTATTATCCTGGCTATTCTACCAGCTAATCAACTCTTTTCTATAATATATCTAGCAGTGACTTTGAATTGATGTACAGAATATAATTTGTGTAAATTCCTTTTGTTTCTTGTTAACCACAGACATTGGCTAATTACTTTAATCCCTGCAACCTCTCAAAAAGAAAGCATCTTGATTTACCAATTTATATTTAATCAACATTAGGCTGAGCTTTGAAAGTTGACTGTTGAGCCAATGTAAGACACTGTACGGAGAGGAAAAAAAATAATTTATATCTGTCCTTTAAAGTAGCCTGAAAACACCTTCATCTGAAAGACTTTGTTAGCTTTATCAGATCCAAGGCTCTTCTGTTTGAGGTGTAATTATTTTACCATTATTACATACAAGGCTTTTAACAGAACAGTCATTTCCTCTGTTTAAGCAGTATGTTTTATAATTTATTACATCTCTTTGGTCATCAACTCACTATACAAACAGTTGGTCGCCAGTGACCAATTACATTAAGGTTAAGCAACATAACTTTAAATTAGAAATAAGCTAATGTATCTTCATCAAGGGCCTGCTGTGCTTTCAGTGCTGTTTATGAGATGATACTAAATGTGGATATGGAGCACACTCACTGGGACCAATTCCTATCGGCCTGAAAATGGGAAAGTCTTGAGCCTGCTCAGGTCCAGAGCTAATTAATGGGATAACATCTGCTTTACGTATTCTGCTGTAGTGATTTCTATCAAATTCACCATGAAGATGCATGGGAAACTATTGGAGAAATAGGTATCTATGCAAAACTATATTAGTCTGTAGTGAGTCTGAAAATGGGCTGGGGTGGGGAGTGTGGGGGGAAGCAAGTGGGTGTAGGACTTGCTGCCTGGATTAAACTATTTCTGTTTTTGTAGCACGGGATACATATTTAGTTCCATTTGTGTGCATATGAGTGCACATACACATGCTCTTAACTGGATATGAACTTGTTTCATGTGTGTGCTGTTGGGGGGGTTTAAGAAGGAATGCAGCAGCAGAGGAAGGTGAGCATGCTCCTCATGCAACAATCCATTTTATACAGGAAGATAGTGATGTGGTTTTATCGCATCACTTAAAACTACAGCATGAATTACTAAAGAAAAATACAGTACTGTAAAACAGGCTTCAAAAGTGCTAAGCCCACTTACTCTATTTTATCACCTTGTACACTGCACAGTGGCATGAGGAAGAAGGCATGTATTCTGATTTGAGATTCCTATTGGTACAACATGAAGGGACACTGATCAACCCCTGCCAAACAGTATCAGACTGCTGAGGGGAGACAATCCATCTTTACACATTTGTGCTTTTGTCACTGTCTGCACCTATACATATGCAAGATCTATGAAGCACACTTTAAAGAAAAAGTCTATATCATAAACATATGTATGTACAGGTTCATGTAAAGTATATATGTACCTAAAGTCACAGACAAATACATACATCCCTCTATGTGTAGATAGAGAGGGAAAGGGAGAGACAAAAAGGCTAAACCAGAAACAGGTACGTACCAGTAAATGTCTGAGCACAGAATGGCAAAACCAGGAAAAATCAGACTGCTTTCTTTATATTATTATTATTGCCTAACCTATAATTTACAGGTTGAATTATTTCAAGCTAATGCATACAAATGAATTGCATATGGAAAAAAAAACAAACAACCAAACAAACAAAAAGGAGGGAGGCCTTTATACTAATAAGATTACATTATTAGTCATTCACCTTTACCTAAGAGGTTATGAGTTCATATGTCAACTCTGCGGAATATTTTCCATAATTTGCTTGCCATTGTGTAAATGCTATTTATTTGTTTGCTACAAGGCACTGAAATATTCAGACTATTGGGAATTAAATGCTTATTTTACTAACAATACTTATCTGTAAATTAATGGTATAAACCATGGAGTTTTCTAAAAGGCTCTCAGTTGTATTTATGGAGATGCTACTGAGGCAAGATTCAAGGTCTCTGAAAGAACTTCTACATCTCAGGCTTAGAGGAGGAAAAATATTATTTACTTAACATTTTTAATGGTATTCTAAAATTGTATAAATTACCGAAATTAAATTGTGCTAGCTTTAGTCACCTGCAAATTGCACAATGAATCAGGAAGGTGTGTTGCACCTGCAGAGTGAAATTTTCTTTGACTGGAACTTTTGTGTGTCCATGTGTCCAAAGGGAGGGAGTTTGGAGAGTGAAGGAAAAGGATTTAAAGACATGCATAATGCATATTTTTTATATGACCCATTACATTTGAAACCAGAAAACACATTTGATTTTTAATTTGCTTAAGCACACAAAAATGGTCAACCTCACCAGTGTTGCAATATTCTGATTTGCAGGTAGGATTAATGGAACGCACACAGCTCCTGTTTTCTTTTCACCTGAATATATGCCATGAGGCAGCACAGATATAACAAGAGTGAATCCTTGATTCTGTTAGTCTGTCTACCTTGTCAGTGTTATTTGAACGCTTATTTTCCTTAAGGGGTTCATTCAGCTATCTTAATACGTATACAGCGATAATATAGTCATACGCATAATAAAAAAAAGAGCTTTAAAATTACAGCCAGCCTAGTAATATTGCAGTGCTGTGCTGCAGTGATTGGCAACTGTTGATCCAATTATATAACTGGTTGCTTCTTAAAATTCAGGGACATGAGATTGATATATAATGTGCTGTAAAGTGTAAAAGAACTGGACAGGAAATAAGGCGGGTTGAATTTTTTAGTGCTTTGATCAAATTAGAAGCAGGTTGATGAAAGGAAATGCCTTGGGTTCTCTGCTTGAAGTTTTGTGTTATACAAAAATCCTCTTGAAATGATCAATTTTGCACGTGTCACTCAGTAGGTGTACAACAAACTGTGCCGAGGAGAGTCTCTGCAAGGGATCACTCGCGATGTCACTCTACACTGGACACAAAATTTGGCAGATACTCAGAAATGAAAGTGATGAGCAGGAACAATCAGAAATCACAGGAATGCCCAAAATTTGCAGGTTTGTTTTTCAGATTTTTGTATGACTCAAGAAACAAAGCTCAGGAAAGACAGAAAAGGGTCATCTGGTGAATCCTCTGGAAATAAATGTAGGATTATCTTTGCTGCTGTTCTTTTAAGCATTTATCTAGCTAACTCACTAACTAGCTTTTATCCACTGTAACCCTCTGCCTGTCCCCTGCTTTTAAAACAGTTACTATTATTTATGAAGTGCTGTAGATGTGCAGTGAGAAATGCAGAGACTTTTTGCTCTTATTTTTCCTTGAGGATAACTTAAAAGGAAAGAAAAAAGCGCATATGAAAAGGCACCTTGCAGATAAGGCTGTGGTTCTTCTGTCACTTGGTCTGTCTCTGAAGAATGACTCCATAGTGGTTAGACACAACCTCTCTGGTACTTTTCCAGTGTCAATCTCTCTGTAGTATATGCTACTCAGTGTAAGGATCTTAATCCCATACTTCCAGTCTTAATGCATTAAAATTTCATCACTCCTCAAATACATCCTGAAAGACTGTCTCCTCCTAATAATTCTTATCCCCAAACTAGAAATCATGTAAGATTTGAAGTGAGGCACCTAAGCAAGTCCTATATACTTCCATATCTCTGCCAAAAATATAGTATGGTGGTTCACTAATAAATACACTCAGGGGAGGGGCAAGAATGAGGTAGAGAAACAACTAAATTCCCAAGCTAGGGTACAATAAAATCTCTTGTGACACACATCGTAACACTATTGAAAGAGCCACCAACATTAAAACCCAATGAATTTCTGTTACCCTCGGGGTAGTACTTGCATGGAAACTCTTGTTTTGCCATAATTCCCTGTACAAGGAGTGCCTCCACAAAACAGGGCTTCCAGAAATAATATTACAGGACAGGGAGCATTGACAAATCGGTGCAGTAACCTTCACCTAGGCCTTCCAATTCAGTTTTGTGTGAATTACATCAAATTGCAGTAGGTATTTGTATTGGATGCAAAGTATTGAATAGCTGCCCATTTCTACATCAAAACAGCTCTTTTGAAGCTGGTTGGTGTTCCCCAGTAACAGAAACACTGCACAGCATTGAAAATGACAGGACATCACAATGTAATTTCACTAAAAAAGATACATGGGGTATTACATGAATAATATTTTTCTGAGTTCCAAGATTGGAGTTGGAGAAATGTCTTTACAATTTGTATGTGAACTACTAAACTCTAGTGGCAGACATTCTCAAGAGCACACACTAATAAGGTATAATTTGCAACATGGTAGAGGTCTTTCTGTTATCTGTGAAAGACACAGATTCTTGTACCAACTTGGTTGCACAGTAGTAGCATTTCGTTCAGCAGCCAGAAAACCAAGGATCTGGCAACATGTCTGGATGCAAACATGCTGTGTAGCAAAGATCAAAGCATGTGAAGGGGATGACACTGCATTGGGAAGAAGACATCACCTCCATCACTGCCCACCGGCTGACAGTGTCTATTACCTACTACTTGGAAACAGACATCAGCAAATGAGCAAAGTAATGCTGGCTTTTAGAGTGGAAAAATAAGTGAAACTGTCCCAGCACAGATGTACAAGTTTGATGTCCTCCTCCAGGCCCCCACACTGACGTGCTACAGCATGGTCCAGCATTCATACTGCCACAGGAACACATAGCTGCAGATAGAGCAGCAGCAGCAGCACTCAATACATACCAGGAAATGGTGTTAACCTGGGTTTTGATTCGCACTGCGCTCCCTGAAAACACACTACATCATGACAACTTGTTATGTTATGAAAACATAAGAAACAGGATAACACAAATATACTTTAAATAAGCTATTATTTAAAGTATTTCCCTAACATTTTCTTTTCTCTCTCTAGCTTTTTTTTTATTAGATCACACTTAATATGTTTTGACGACATCAGTGTTGTGGATGAAATTGAAAGCTGTATTATGTGCTCCTAACATTCCATTTTTTACTGAGCTGCCAGGGGCTATTCTACATTCCCACAACTGCTACAAATGTAACATATTGTTTTGCAATAAAAATTAGCTATAAAAGTGTGAAAAATGCCAGAGATCCAAATGTGAGAAACAAGAGAAGGGGGTAAGGCTTCCACATGCTTTTAGTGGACATTTTATTTATTTTTCAAATGGAGTAGACATATTTATAGCTACTGTATTTCAATTATCTCTAATTTCACACATTTTTTGCATATTCTAGACATTTTAATTGCAAATGAGAAGGGAACTTATTTTTAAAAGTGAAACAACACAACATTTCAGATCTCAATTTTAATTCTGAATTCATCTACATCACTGTTGAAAACTTTTAAAACCTCATTTTAACTGTGACTTAAAATTAGGTTCACTTCAAAACAAAAACAAAAGCAAAAGACCTCCATATCAATAAGTTTTAACACCAAAGCCTTTCTCATGAATTCTTCAATCTTTTATTCTTATATCAAAAAAATTAGGTAGGAAAGTTTAGGAAGTTGAAATGACATTATTAATCTGTGACACATTATTTCAACAAGAGTCAGTAATTTAATAGTATTGTCCATAACTGATGAAAATTAATATATTACCCATCCTATTTTCTCTTTCTGTCTGCATGAAATCCATGCTTAGCTGTCACTCAATAGGAAATTCCTTCAAGAGGACAAACCACAACTCAGCCTTTAGCTGGATAAAAATTCCCACTATGCATTAAGAGCATTAGTTGTGTTTTTCCAAGTAGTATTCTCAGGAACTTACTCTTAACAAATGTTAATAAGCATTAATAAATAAATGTTATTTAGCTTTCAATGCCAAATAAAATGTTTGCAATAAATTCAAAACCAGCTGAGCCTCTGACGGTTTTAAGCAGGGACAATTTTCTAATAGGCTCCAAATCAAACTAAGGACCTGGGGATCTAATATGTGATGCTAGGTTTGAGCTGACCCCATATGCTTCATAGGAGACTCTCAGTTCCTGTACAGACTGCTGCACCCTACAGTCTGATTTCTTTGGCCCCAGTCAAATAACAGTAAGACCTGGGTTTTAATAAATACTGCTTTAAATAGTGCCATCCAAAATCCATCATCTAGAAACACTATTCCCAAACAATCAAACACAGGTTGCTCTCTTCAAGCAGAAGTACTGGGTTTGCTGTCATGCTTTGTCATGAAGCCATTACCCTGTTCCGATCTTTTACTACACAAACGTTCATCATGATTTGTATACGGTCAGTCACATGTTTAAAATCACACATGGTACCTACAGAAATCTCTAAGCTAGGAATCCAGCACTTGACTTCTCACTAGCTAATAAAAAAGATTTTTAAAAGTTCCAACTATCCACTGAAATACATTAAATAATTCTACTATAAGTGGAAGTGTACTGTGTGAAATGTGTGGAGGTTTTCTCTGTGTTCTTTCTGTTTGGTAATTTATTTAAATGCATTCAAAAAATGAGACATAGCACTTTAGTTAAGACAGCTCTATTTCAAACCAACATTTTCAGGACAGTGACAGCTCTGTTAATAATCTTTTCATTTGATTAGTGTAATCTGCTGCTGTGCTGTCTCAGTCTTTATCCGTTACCTTTTAACCAATCAATATTTTAGGTTTGTAGATTTGGAAGGTAGATGATAATTCTGTTCTCTAGGCACTACTGACATGGTATGGCTGCATATTTAATACCTTTTCAGAGGATTCACAACTTCAGCAATGTAAGAATCTGCCCAGAATAATAATAATAAAAATTTTCTTAAAAAGTGAAACCTTAAATTTTCAAAGCTGTGTGCAGGGATTTGGCCACCTGTCCCCTAATAATATCAATGAAAAATTAGGAGTAAGAAAAGCAATGTCTTTTCCCTCAGATCATTTCTTCCTTGAAAGGAACAACAGAGTAAGGTCAAGAAATGAAAAGCAACTTTGTACCACAGGCTGAGACCAGCAAGGCTTGTGGTTGAGGCAGGAAGTACACAGAAGTAGAACATTTGTTCAGTAAATGAGTGAGCATCTCCACACATATCAAAATAGCTAGGTGTGACAAGTTTAGAAGGAAAAAAATAGATTTTGTGGGCTTAAAATGTCATTAAAATATATATATATATAAAAATTTTCTCAGCTAAAATTATCTGTTGCTTATGATATTAATTTTGTTGCAGATAAAATTACTTGTCAGACCTCTGTTTATGGCCTAATTACCTTTTGTAAGGAAAAAAAAAATATAAGGGCAGGAGAAATAACAGAAATAACAATAACATGTAGTTATTTACCTTCCAGCAAAAGGGGGGAGTCTTAATGATGTGTTACCTGCGTGGATTTCACTAGTGTTATGCATGTGTTTCACATCTATGAAGCTAGATTTGCTGGGGCTGTTTTGCCAACCTGGGCAGTGCTAGATTCTACCTGCCCTCATTTCCATGCCTGGGGACAGGAAGTATGGGCCAAACCACTCTCTGTAACTGATAGAAAACTGTGAATCTTGAAATTATTCAAGCCTCTCATGATAATGGAGTAACTCAGGAAAATGAGCACAATGTCTTGGGGAAAAAAAAATGCTCTAAATAAAACTACCTTCTTCTTGAAATATTGTTCACTGATTCCTTGGAAACAGTACATCAGTTTTCTGTTGGTTAGAAGTGGGTGCTACAACTGAAAAGCTGCAAGAGTTGTAAACAAATGGATGGATGGAGCCCGGTTGTTACAGTGCTACAGACATTTGAAAGTAGCACACTTGGGTCTTCAATCCTCTCATGCATATTGCCTGATCTGGCAAGTAGCAAAACCCACAAATGTGGCACATTTCTTACAAGTTTTTCCCCACTAGATCAATCTGAAAATTTGTACAGTATTCATGATAATCAAGTTGCAGCCATTGTGCCATCCAAACAGTAGCTGTACCTGGCAGAGTCTGGAAGCGGCACATGACTGAATCTGACCTCAGACTGAAGCTGTCCTTTGGCAACTGTGCAGCCTCGCCATGAGATCTGCCCAGTTACATTTTGGAATATATCTGACAAACAAAAAATTTATATCTGTGTTCATTTCACAAGATGTAAATGTCTCTTTTGTAGTAGGAAAATTCCTGCTCTCCGGAAGTGATTTTAATCTAATCTGACATACAGTATTTGTAAACATACTTTAGTGTCCCAACCTATTTACAGTGTTTACATAAAACCCCCCAAAATCTCCACATGCCTTGAGAAGTTAATCCAGTACAAATATTGACTGGCTGTCAATTGAGCATTATTGACTTGCTCCAGGACTATGCTTTTATTGTCTTAACCGATGAAACTTGTTTTCTTTGCTAAACTTAATTTCTTTTCAGGCCCATTTGGATGAAATACCATTTGTTAAGCTGCACCTTTTCCACTCACTGTTGTGGGGCTGCCTCTTCCGGTTAGCTGATCTAGTAGGACAGTTAAAGTACTCTGCTCTGTGCAACAGGAGCTTGAAGAATCCAACAACCCAGTCTGTATTTTACAAAATGGACCTGGATCAGCACCAGTCCTGTAACCAAATGTAAGCATTTGGTCTACACCAGCTACACCTTCACTAGGAGATAACTTTTTAAAAATGAAATTCTAAAATTCTAAAAGACAAAATCCTTGGATGTCTTTGCATCTTTGCATCCTTTTATCAGGAACAGTACAAGTCAGATTCTGTGTTTCATGGACAATACTTCATGAAACACACACATACACACTCATCGTGTTCTAAACACCCAAGAAAATATGTAATTTTTTTTAATCTATAGTTTCTAGGTACCACAAAGCAGAAATCAGAAGTACCAGCTTTCACAACACACTCTAATTCTGCAGCAAATTCAATCAAACAATTTAAACTGACAACAAATGTTAGGAAGGACTCAATATCATTGAGTTGCAAACCCCTGAATCTACTATGAATTATTTGTCAGAAACTATAAAAAATGAGCCCCAAATGCTTCAGTCAGTGCAAAGAAGGACAAAAAGGTGGAATGGCAGGCAGGGAAGGAAGTGTAGATCTTGCATGGTCATAGCAAGTCATAAAGCAGGTATTCCTCTCTGATGCCAAAACAGCTTTCAGGGAAGTGTTTCCTGAAAATTTCAGCTAATAAATACATAGGGGATTTATTTTGTTCATATAGAGGTTTCTTTGTAAAGTAATGCAACAGAGCAAACAGTTAACACTTTACAGGACCAATATCTGCTTCTCCACATGGGGATGTTTTCTGCACCATGTACAAGTCAGTGCATAATTTGGTGTCAAGAGAGGACGGTGCCATCATCCGTTCCTTCTGTCCTCATCAAAAGTGGTGAGGGGGGCAAAGAGAGAAAAAAAATTGGATATGTCATATTGCCACATCTTCATCTAACAGTCTATATAAATTTCTATGTCTAGCTCAGGTGATGAGATAGCACAATTCTTTTAATCAAATATGCTCAGATTATCCTTTTGGGAACTGAATAAAGCCATGCCAGTTTTTCTTTCAGACTGCAAACCAGACAGCAGTTGTTCTCATTCAATGTGTACTTTTTTATTTTAGCCTTTATAAATCACTTCTTCTACAAGATCATAGAATCAGTCAGGGTTGGACAGGACCACAAGGATCATCTAGTTCCAACTCCCCTGCCATGGGCAGGGACACCCTACCCTAGATCAGGCTGCCCACAGCCTCATCCAGCCTGGCCTTAAACACCTCCAGGGATGGGGCCTCAACCACCTCCTCGGGCAATCCATTTCAGACTCTCATCATTCTCATGCTGAACAACTTCCTCCTCACATCAAGCCTGAACCTACCCATCTCCAGCTTCACTCCATTCCCCCTAGTCCTGTCACTCCCTGATATCCTAAAAAGTCCCTCCTCAGCTTTTTGGTAGGTCCCCTTCAGATACTGAAAGGCCACAATAAGGTCACCTTGGAGCCTCTTCTCCACACTGAACACCCTCAACTCTTTCAGTCTGTCCTCATAGGAGAGGTGCTCCAGCCCTCTGATCATCCTTGTGACCCTTCTCTGGACAAGCTCCAGCACATTCACATCCTTCTTGTAATGGGGGCTCCAGAACTGGATGCAGTACTCCAGGTGGGGTCTCACCAGAGCAAAGGGGCAGAATCACCTCTCTCAACCTGCTGCACCACACAGCTTGGTGTTGTCAGCAAACTTGCTGAGGGTGCACTCAGTGCCACTGCCCATGTCACTGACAAAGATGTTGAACAAGACTGGTCCCAGGACTGATCACTGAGGGACTCCACTTGGACATGGACCTGTTGACAGTCACTCTTTGGGCATGGCTTTTCCTTTGAAATTAAAGGCATTTTCTAAACATTTAACAAATGAAAGAATCTACTCTTTAACACCACCTATGTCAAGAATGTACTCATCCTTGGTTAAGATACTTCAGCAAACTTGAATAAGTTTCAATGCTAATAATTTTTGTAGTTTACTGGTTGGACCCTGGGTTGGTTACACTTGCTATGTTTAAGCAAAAAAAAAAACCAAACAAAAAAAAACAAAACACAAAATCAGATATAATAAATATTATATTTAAAAAAAAAAACCTGTGAAATTTTTTCCCTTGTATCAAAACACGTGCTAGCATTTAAATCTTATCAAATAAATTCTAGGTGTCTGAAGTGAGTTAGCTAATAGGCTACACAAGCACCATAGTAGAACTACCATATGTCCCAGCTTGAAGTGACTGTCTCCTCTATTTTTCCTTCAGCAGATCCCATGCTGCTCCTTCCTCTCATCCCCACTAACCAGGTGAGAAACAAGTGCTGTGTCACACAGCGAGAGCAAAGCAATGCTGCCCCCAAACCAAACTGCTAGAGAAGACCAACCGATTCACACATGACTCTCCTTTGCCAGATGTCACTAGAAGTTAGTTTTAATGTAAAATGTTATTTGAATATTAGATACAGGATGTCAAAATAAGCATGTTTAGTCCTACTTCTTGTTCACACAGCTTACTGAAAACACGAAAAAGGGAGCCACCTGTGCTCTGAGTCACAGCATCCACATGCTTGCATGAGTGTAAACACAAACTCAGAATAGAATAGAATAAACCAGGTTGGAAGAGACCTCCGAGATCATCCAGTCCAACCTATCGCCCAGTCCTATCCAGTCAACTAGACCATAGCACTAAGTGCCTCATCCAGTCTTTTCCTGAACACCCCCAGGGACGGTGACTCCACCATCTCCCTGGGCAGCCCATTCCAATGGCAAATCACTCTCTCTGGGAAGAACTTCCTCCTAACATCCAGCCTAGACCTCCCCCGGCACAACTTGAGACTGTGTCCCCTTGTTCTGTTGCTGGTTTCCTGGGAGAAGAGACCAACTCCCACCTGGCTACAGCCTCCCTTCAGGTAGCTGTAGACAGCAGTGAGGTCACCCCTGAGCCTCCTCTTCTCCAGGATAAACAACCCCAGCTCCCTCAGCCTCTCCTCATAGGGCTTGTGTTCCAGGCCTCTCACCAGCCTTGTTGCCCTACTCTGGACACCTTCCAGCACCTCAATATCTCTCTTGAATTGAGGAGCCCAGAACTGGACACAGTACTCAAGGTGTGGCCTGACCAGTGCTGAGAGTACAGGGGAAGAATAACCTCCCTTGTCCTACTGACCACACTGCTCCCAATACAGGCCAGGATGCCATTGGCTCTCTTGGCCACCTAGGCACACTGCTGGCTCATCTTCAGCCTACTATCTACCAGTAGCCTCAGCTCCCTTTCTTCCTGGCTGCTCTCCAGCAACTCTATCCCCAGTCTGTAGCGCTGCTTGGGGTTGCCATGGCCAAAGTGCAGAACCCTGCACTTGGCCTTGTTAAATTTCATCCCATTGAACACTCCACAACCTTCACTGAGGCTGCATGCTGCTCTCAAGGGAGGAGCTGCATTCTAGAGGTGTGTGCATACATATACGTGTAAGAGAGACAGGCAGAAGCAGCATGGGGACTGCAGACAGGGACATGTGCAGCACAAAAAGCCTGGCTAACACTGGGTATTTAAGGTGAAACTAGTCATTTAACATACAGATGGCATATCAGTTTACATCTCACACTGAGAGCTCATGCTTGATTGTACCAGAAAAGGGAGAAACAAATTATAACAGTCAGAAAGTCCCTAAAAAGCAAGGCTACAGCAGACCCCATATGTACTTGAACCAGACGCAATCACACCTTCAGCATGAGGTGTAAAAAGTACCAAAACATGATGAAAACACTGATACTTCATGTATTCAGAAGCTTGAGTTTTGCTGTAGCCCCAGATCCTTTCCACATACCTGTACATAATAATAATAATCATAATAAAAAATAAGCCCTCAAGATCAAATAGTCAGTGATATCTTAAAAAAAAAAAAGACAGGCTTAAGAAACCAAATCCTTGTAATAAATAATATAGTATGAGTTAAGGAGATGAACTGACAAAGTGGTACATTTCTAATCTCTTCTCTGCAACAGCAAGAAGAGCTGAATCACTTGCACAACAGTTTTTTCTAACATGTCCAGGGATTGCTCCTATACTGCACTTTCACTAAGAATATCATGCTCTACTAATTTACCAGATTAACTAAGATGCACACTAGCAGCATGGTCACTTGTACCCTTTAATTTCAGCTTGTAAAAATGCAATTCCTAAACAGTCTTTTTCCAGAATAAAATTGACTATTTCAGGGCAGGTTTAAATTAGGAGCAAGAGAATCAAGGCCTTTATCAGACACAAAGTCAGTTTTCATTCTGGGGTTCAGAAGTAAGTCCTTTCTCACAAATCTCTGATGTTCAAGTTGTCAAGCCCAGAAGTTGCAGCATCCTCCTGATAGCTCTGACATCAATCTAATGTAAATTTTGCATGTGGCTTATACTCAAAGACCCACTGCAGTTCTGCAGTGCATCAAGGGCCATCTCACTCAGGATTGCCACTTACTCATTTAGTTCAAACTTGAAATTACACCTATTTACCTGAACAATGATTCTAAATAACAACCTATAGAAGAAGGAAAAAAAAACACAAAAAGCCAGTAGCATGGCAAAGATGTCAGGCACATAAAGAAAATTAACTAGCCCATATTTCTAAGCAATGAAATCAATGCCACCCTTTTACACCTTCAGCCCTTTTGTCTAATGTCACTCAACAGATTCCTACTAGTATTGTGCAGCTCTTTCAGGCAAGGTAGGAGTAACAACCATGAGCAAGCACCCCCCGCCTTACATTAGCCCCATGGTTCTCCACCAAGGGCACAACTCTTTATTTCTGCCTCTCTTAGCTGTGGATCCAGGGAAAAAAGTTATCTGCAACATTCAGGACCTGAAGTCATCACACTGAAGTGTGCTGGCTTCTGTCAAAAATTACACATCTTCAATGGAATAATTGTTGCAGGAGGGAACATTTTTGGTGTAAGATATCACACAAAAATTTTATAGTGAAAATGTAGGCAGTAATACAGAACAAAAGAATGCATGGAATGAATGAAAGCTTGCAGTTCTTGTGTGATAGATGGTAAACAGAACAGAAACTATTTTGTTCTTAACAGCCCAAAAGCCGGACAGATTTTTTTTGTTGTTGTTTTCCAGTAATTATTTTTAGTATGGTGTCAGCACACTTTCATGCCTGCATAAGACTGTGATTGCACTAAAGGCCCCTGTTGGGGGCAGTAAACGAGACTGTTACATGTCAATATACCAAGTTAGAAACTGCTTCTGTGATGACATCATACCCAGCCATCTTTTCTAATTTGTTTAATTAGTCCAAGTAAGTATTTCATCTTAAGAAAAAAAAAAAGGAAAAAGAAACTGCTAACAGAGGTTTTTTTAAATCAATAAAGTATCAGATTTCAAATTGCAAACTAATAATTTTTCACATTAGTCATTTAGTATTGTGGAGATTTTCTGAATGAAGATGAAAATTATCAGGAATAACTTCACACACAGTTATGTCTAAATGGACTTTGTTGCTACTGGTCAACAGTGAGATGACACTGACACAGCTAAAACTCATCATTAAACACACAGAAGTAGCAGCACTAAGAAAGTGTTAAAATAGCATCAAATGACTAAGGAAATTCTAGAAAAAAAGCGGTGCCAGTGACAGTTTGACTTTTCAATAGCATTAGAGTCAATCCCAGATAGAAGATAGAAATGAGAGCACATTGCGCAAAACATTTGCTTGTAGCAAAGTGCTTTTGTACTGAAAATCAACTCAACTACCAAATCATTTCAGTTTAAAACAGTTTTTTAGGTCTCTCAGAATACATCAGTAGTCAGCAAGCTCCCAAAACCATCCTCTTTTGTGCTGATGGAATTGACACATAAGGCACAAGAGAAAACAAAATGAAGGGACTTGTAATGGCACATTCTGCCCTCAGCAGCCAGGACATACTGGCTTTCATCTAGCATCCATGTTTTTTTCTCCTATATCACATCCCACATTTTTGCTTACACTGTCTCATGGCTGCTCCATTTTATTTCCCTGCTGAAGTCTTTAAATCCTCTTTCTGTCTCATACTCCTTACAGCATACTCCTTTTTTCCCCCATCTTTCAGTTGGTTTATTTTCTCACCGTAATGAAAGATGATGCAAGCATGTTTGGCCTTTCCACTGCAGAGCAGTGCAAAAAGTCACTGGTACTAAACCGCACAAGTGACAGTTATTACTGTGAGATTTTAAGAATTTTACAAAAGAAAAGGAAGGGGAAAAAAAAGGTAGGAGAGGAAAAGGGGGAAAACACCATTTTTTTCAGCCTAGCTATTTGAAAGATAATTGCTGTAATTTTGTCTCTCCTCAATCTTCTCACTAGGCAAGCTTTCTGAGGAAGGCAGATTTCTAGTTCTTAGAAGTGCAACAATTCACATTTTTCTAGAAGTTCTCAATAGTTTGAAATTTACGCTTGACCATTTCAAAATTCTAGGATGAGACCTAAAAAATGGAAAAATGCCAAAGAAAGAGAAATAGAAAGATAGACAGGCAAAAATGAAGACCAAACCATACAATGCTGGGGGGGGGGAGCGGGGGGGAAGAAAGAAGAGGAAAAAAAAAGGGGGGGAACCACAAAGGTTTTTACTTGGTCTGACACAATATTTAAATGTTTTTTAAGTTGTTTTGTATTTGTATAGTTTCAGCTGATATTTCTGAGATACAAAATTTACATTTTCGAGGTGAGGAATGCTGCCAAAGCTGTTAATCCCAGGCAGATGTAAAGTTGCATCACTATATTGTGATGTGGCTTTTAAAAAGCAGCTTAAGAAAATGAAGAAAATAAACCAAACTAAAAAAACCCAAACAAACAAACAAAAACCCCAAACAAAAGCTCCACAAACAAACAAAAAAAAAACCCAAAAAACAAACAAACCAAAAACAACAAAACAACCACCCAACAACCACTGCGAATATTCACTAACCCATATGGTCAATAATTGCTGTTTAATAGTCCTCCTATTACAAACCTAAAAAGCAGCAGCCAGAATTACCAGTAGAGTATTAATAAACAGGAATGAGTTAATAGTGCATAAAGACCTTCTAGTGGAACAGTGGGGGAGTTGAATATTCTTTTCTTAAGTCAGCTGTAAGTAATTACTACATGGTGTGCTTCTGACTATTACCATAACAGAGCAATTGGACGTGAAGAATGGATAATAGTACAGACATGGAGGTATTTTTAGAACATCAGCAGTGAGGCAGGTAAATGAAATGCCCTACTCAGGCACAAACCTTTAAATAAGTTGGCATAACTTCTCTTAATGACACCTACCCAGAGCAGGATTTTGAAAAGATCAATCTAATAAATTATTTGAAGTAACTTCATAAAGACATGTCTGTGATATGTAAATAAGGGAAATGGCAGAAAGATCCCACACAGACATTAAGCAAGCAGCCAGAATTATGGTAACTACATAATCACAGGTTTCTCTCAGTTTCTTTTAGAGTAGTACCTTCATCTGTTTGAGTGGGGACTGTGCTTTGCTTGCTTCCATTGGCCGCTCAGGTGAAAACTAACACGTTCAAATACATTGCAGTTGCAGGGTTTCTACAACTGAGTTAGTTGTGCTCTGTGATTTAGTGATGCATATAGTTTCTTTGAAAATATAGTTACAGGAGCATTCACAGAGCTGCAGCTTCATGTTCATAGGACTGTCCTTCATGTTTTGCGGCAGAGCTTTTCACATACAACTACAAGCTGAGATACTGCCTGTCAACGCAAGATACGCTCTCACACAAAAGCAGCTTGAAATTTTTGATACAGAGTGTAGTCATTTTGCAAATGCACAGAAATATAATTTAAGGAATATTTTGAATTTTTTCAGGCCATAGGTATTTCTCCTGCTACATTGCTACGCAGGGCAGATGTTGATTTTTCAATTTGCAGGTTTGTTAAGCATCATGGAATGTTTTGGTTCTCAATCAAGAATATACTTCCCAAGTGGCTGCAAAGTCCTGTGCCTGAAAATAAATGCATGTGCTTTTTGTTTCTTAGCAGCACATGTTCTGCATTCAATAAAAGCATAAAATAGATAATGTGATGCCATTTATTGGACCAATATATACATTTTAAGCCACGGGATTTCAGAATACATTGTAACTTCAGGTTATGTGCTGCCAACACAGTGTATGTAAGATGAGACAATTCCATTTAGAGTGTAATACCAACAATTCTATTCAGAAAACTAGTATACATTGTGTGCTCTGATGTCATTGGAATTGTGTCCACCCACTGCTATGCCACTGGGTCACCTCTCAAAAACCTGGAAAAAAGCAACAGTTCCTGCACAGAACATTTTAATGATAGCAGGTGAAGAATATCTGTATATACATTCTCTCTTCCTCAAAGTCTTTGTTTCTCATTTGCATGCACACTAACAGGCAGGATAAAATAATTTTGGCACCCCTAAAGACAACAGATTGTGATGCTGAGTTCCCCCACAGTATTTGCTCTCTTAACAGCAGTTTGTGACTAATCTGCTGTAATGTCATTGATAATAGTCCTATATTTTCATGTAACAATCAGATACAGCTACAGAATTCACATTGTGCCAGATCCACCTCTGCATAAAGTTGCTGACTTCAGAATATTTTATTAAGATGGGTTTGGCCCTTTGCAGTCTTCTGCCCCATTAAATTTGAAGATTACGTGCTGTTCTTACTCAATCCACTGTTATCATAACGGAGAGCTGATATTATAATGTAGGTCAAACAAACAGCTAATTGTTCTTGGGCATGGCTTGAGCAAAAAGAAAATGGAGAGGCTGAAGACATTAATAATAGTACTTGGAGCAATTATAATAGATAGCTTCTATCAGAGGATTTAAAAGTCACTTTGCAAGCTTTGCAAGCATATTGCTAAGTGGTCTGATACTCCTGTTTGAAAGTGAGACCATCATCTTAAGACCATGATCACGCATTTAGGTACTGGAGTTATGAGATTTTAAACAACCAAGAAAGCAATAATGGTAAAAAAGGCACAGATACAGGCTGGGTGATGAATGGCTGGAGAGCAGCCCTGAGGAGAAGGACCTGGGGGTCTGGGTCGACGAGAAGCTCAACATGAGCCGGCAGTGTGCACATGCAGCCCAGACAGCCAACCGAGTGCTGGGCTGCATCAAGAGAAGTGTGGCCAGCAGGGCAAGGGAGGTGATTCTCCCCCTTTACTCTGCTCTCGTCAGACCTCACCTGGAGTACTGTGTGCAGTTCTGGAGCCCCCAATACAAGAAGGACATGGAACTGCTGGAGTGGGTCCAAAGGAGAGCCACGAAGATGATCAGAGAGCTGGAGCACCTCTGCTATGAGGACAGGCTGAGAGAGTTGGGGTTCTTCAGCCTGGAGAGGAGAAGGCTTCGAGGAGACCTTATAGTGGCCTTCCAGTATTTGAAGGGAGCCTACAGGAAAGCTGGGGAGGGACTATTTACACGGTCTAGTAATGTTAGGACGAGGGGGAATGGGTTTAAGCTGGAAGAGGGGAGATTTAGACTGGATGTTAGGAGGAAGTTCTTTACAGTGAGGGTGGTAAGGCACTGGAACGGGTTGGCCAGGGAGGTTGTGGATGCTTCCTCCCTGGAGGTGTTTAAGGTCAGGCTGGATGAGGCCTTGGGCGAGCTGCTCTAGTGGGAGGTGTCCCTGCCTGTGTCAGGGGGTTGGAGCTGGATGATCCTTGAGGTCCCTTCCAACCTAAACCATTCTATGATTCTATGATTCTAAGAAAGCTTTAGAAAGTCACACTCAATGAGCAAACTTGGAATCCAAGCAAATGTTTGTGATGGGGTTTCTGAACAAGCAATTTAAACAAAAAGGAAACAAGCAGGCAACAGAGAAAGAATAAAAGTTGCACATGGGCAAAAGTTTGGTTTCAGTGGTTTTGGTATTTCACACACACCACACCCCCCGAAATTAACACATTGCTTTCCATATTTTTTCTGCCACTTCTGCACATCAAGCAACTGCTTTTGCAAAAGGATAGGCCAGAGAAACTCCTGTGTGTGGTTAGAGCTCTCCAGTGAGATCAGGACTGAGCACAATGTGCTGGGCTGCAGGAGCAGGCTTTCTAAAACTAGGCACTTTCAAGCAAAAGACTGAGCTCTCACATGCTAGACCAGGTTTAGGATATTTCTGGTACTGTAGACAGACACACAGCTTCACACTTAAACACACATTTACTAGAATATCAAAACAATAGTACCCCAGGCTATATCCTGCACGGGTAGATTCTACAGAAAGGTAGATACTTAGAGTCTTAAACAGGTAAGGCAGAGAAAGTGTGCGAAGAAATACACAAAGTGGTGAGAGAGAAGTCACAAAATTGCAGCCAGAATCAAGGTCACCCAGAATGATGCAGAAACTGATTACAGGCAGAATAAATCTGTGCTCTGCAGCTGAGAGAGGAAGGAGGGGGACAAGGGGAGGCTGTGGCAAAAGTATGAAAAATAACGTGGCTTAACACAGCTGAAAAAGTTTCACCACACAGGAAAACACCACAAAAAGTGATCTAAAAACTGTCAGCCAGAGATGAAGGTGCAAAATGCATAAGAGTGTGGTAGTTGCAAAGACAATTTTATCTTTTGGTAGACAGTGCCAGAAAAATATTATTATCCACATTCTTTGCACCTTACCATTCCTCAGTCATGTTCTTCAGAAGGCCTAGGACCAAGAGGAATAGCCAACAAAAAGACAACAGAGGCATTACCAGTGGTCTAGGACATTTGATGTACTTGTGAAGAATAAAATTCAATTGTCTAAATTATTAGCTCAAGGGAAATTATTTTGTAGCTCTTGTTCAAGCTGTTGCTCAGGATGTATTCTGTCCTTTAGAACAACCTGAAGCAGTATTCTGCAGTGTGAATTCTTCAAAACCAAGAGAATAAGTTATTTTTAAATAATCAGAAAGATTTGATATAGAATCATAGAATAAATAGAATCATAGAACCAACCAGGTTGGAAGAGACCTCCAAGATCATCCAGGCCAACCTATCACCCACCCTGGTCAACTAGACCATGGCACTAAATGCCTCATCCAGACTTTTTTTGAACACCTTCAAGGACAGTGACGCCACCACCTCCCTGGGCAGCCCATTCCAAAGGCAAATCACTCTCTCTGGGAAGAACTTCCTCCTAACATCCATCCTATACTTCCCCCAGCACAACTTGAGACTGTGTCCCCTTGTTCTGTTGCTGGTTGCCTGGGAGAAGAGCCTGGCTACAACCTCCCTTCAGGTAGTTGTAGACAGCAATGAGGTCACCCCTGATCCTCCTCTTCTCCAGGATAAACACCCTCAGCTCCCTCAGCCTCTCCTCATAGGGCTTGTGTTCCAGGCCTCTCACCAGCCTTGTTGCCCTTCTCTGGACACCTTCCAGCACCTCAACATCTCTCTTGAATTGAGGAGCCCAGAACTGGACACAGTACTCAAGGTGTGGCCTGACCAGTGCTGAGAGTACAGGGGAAGAATAACCTCCCTTGTCCTACTGACCACACTGCTCCCAATACAGGCCAGGATGCCATTGGCTCTCTTGGCCACCTGGGCACACTGCTGGCTCATCTTCAGCCTACTATCTACCAGTAGCCTCAGTTCCCTTTCTTCCTGGCTGTTCTCCAGCCACTCTATCCCCAGCCTGCAGTGCTGCTTGGGGTTGTTGTGGCCAAAGTGTAGAACCTTGCACTTGGCCTTGTTAAATTTCATCCCACTGGCCTCTGCCCTCTCATCCAGCCTGGCAAGGTCCCTCTGCAGGGCTCTCCTACCCTCCAACAGATCAACACCTGCTCCTAGCTTGGTGTCGTCTGCAAACTTACTGATGCTGGACTCAATCCCCTCGTCCAGATCATCAATAAAGATATTTTAAAGTTTTCTGTTATGGTACACTTCCATCTTAAAACAAAGTCGAATCACTGAATCATTAGTCATATGTGGTTAACAGAAGTATTTTGATTAACAAAATAGTCCCATTATACATTTCTACACCGCTAAACTTCCAGAAGAATTCACAAGTCACTTGAGACCAACACACAACTTTGATCAATATATCAGTCTCTCTTGTCTCTGCAGCTTCCCTTGGATACCTCTTGAGAATGTAGTGAGCATATTCAAGCTTCCTTTAGTGATGGGATCAGTGCTAAGGTGTTTAAGGTCTGTGATTATGCATCATTTCCCTAAAATGGCCTATTTTTGCTTTCTTGCTCTTGCATGAGATGGTAAAATGAAACAATTTTTTAAAAAATCAGAACTGATTTTCACAGTCATGGCTGCAGTTGTTATTCATATCTTACTAACATCTCAAAATCTCAGGCGAAAACGGGTCACTGATCTCAGACCATGTACTAAGAGACATCACCCTGCCCAAACAGCTTTCAGTTAGACAAGACGCCCACATACAGGGGGAACTATATAGGATTCTTACCTCATATTGTAGAGTGAGTGGGCAATCTGTCCCAGCAGTAAGCCTTTATAAAGTATTTTAACATATGCTTTCAAAGGATTTCAAAGGCAGAACTTCAAAGATTCCAATGATTTTTAATTTTATTCACCCATCTACATTTATGTCTGATATAAACTAAGGGCTGCAAAGAGTCACCTTCAGTCCTCGCCTTTGCAAATGTATTCACTTAGCTTAGTCACATATGGAAGGATACTTTTTGGTAGGGAATAGCATAGCTGTTTTGCAAGCCAAACCAAGAAGCAGATATTCTAGCTGCAAAACATAACACAGCAACCCACTGATCACTGAGCAGAGGTCTTTAGCTGAGATGATGTCTCCAAGTTTATCAAACACTTCTGCTAATGAAGCCTTACCAAAATTGCTTTGGCCACATTAATCTCAAGTCATCTGCCTTTCATTTATGCCTCAGCCTCACCAAGACACAGTATCAGAGAAGACAATCTAAGGGGACAGGCAATGTTGGCATACTAATGAAATTACAGCCCATAGTGTTTTGTGGTCTATGACCATGGTTTCAGCTAACTGCTGAATATGATCAGTAATACACCTGGGATGCCTATTATGGGAGAAATCTGGAAAGAAGGAAAGAAAGAAATTTTTGCAGCATTTTTGAGGAATCTCAAAGAAGAAACAAATTTGTGGTCTTTGCCAGGTGCTCAGGCTTGGCTACCAAGTTTCTGGTCTCCCATGGCCTGCATGATATGGGGTCTTCAGTCTGTTCTCTATTCCATGTAAGCCAGGGAATGTTTGAAATAACAGAAAATTTATTCAAGACTGAATAGAGTTGGGATCTGCACCCAGCTCTGTGCCTTACTCCTTTCAGCCTTGCTGCAGGGATGGTTCAACTACTTGAACTTCAAGGGTCAAACTGCTGGATATCAAGAGAGAGCAGAACTGTTTTAGAGTACCCACAATGCTGAAATGAGTACATCAGCGGACGGACAGCTAGGGGGCTGACAGACAGCAAGGGCCACCATATATTGTAACAGTTCCCATCTGTCCACTGGTGACCCTCAAATCACCGTTGCAAAGAGGCATCATTCTCATTTCAAATGAGATTTCCACATTGTCACTACTGCTTTCTGTTGGCCAGGAATTCATCTTGTATAATTGCCATTCATCCTGTATACTGCACATTTGTGTGTGTGCTGTGACTCGAGCCCAGCTTCTGATTTCACGCTGTATCACTCATTAACTGAGCAAAGCTGACACTAGTTTCATTTATTGAAGTATAACAGGTAGGCCTCATTTTCCTCACTTGCACTGACATGATGACCTGGAAATATTCCCACCTCTCCCTACCATTCTTTTTCTGGTTATTCTTCATCTGCTTGAAACATGCATTGCCTTTTCCCCCCCCTCCTTCTGCCTTGCTATCATTTCTACTCTCCAAATACACTTTTATTCTTTTCCCACTTTATTCATCCTTCATAATTACATACTAGCTGAAGATCCTTTCCTATTAGCCAGGTTTCTTAGTTACTCCTAATGGGCAATCCACTTAAAGGTACCATCATTTGCAACCTGATCAATTTTTTTGTGCACTGCAG
The DNA here is from genome assembly GCA_013400475.1 of Tricholaema leucomelas. Lineage (NCBI taxonomy): Eukaryota > Metazoa > Chordata > Aves > Piciformes > Lybiidae > Tricholaema lacrymosa > Tricholaema leucomelas. The sequence goes on from WAAF01010898.1 coordinate 557,696, forward strand.
TGTCATAGGTAGTTTTAATTTTCTCTTACCTTTTTAATAGGTGTAGTTTTTTTCAGGCTGACCCCAAACTGTAAAGCTTCTTAGTGCCTTTACTACAGTCTGAGGCAGCAAAGGTTTAAAATTTCATTTCCCATGTTGTGGCAAGGTGTCCAACAACACTACAACAGTGAGAAGATCACCAGAAAATGAAAAGTTAACAGACTCTTCCCAAGACTTGCTAGAGGTACACATTTTGGGATAAATCTCCTTGCTGCTTGTTCAGTTGAGCCTGTAATAGCTACAGGGATGGGATTGTATCTATAGCAGAGAAAAACAGTCAGGCTTTCCAAAAGCAAACAAAATGAACAGATTGACATTCCTAAAACCATATTCTTATGTTCTTGCTGCCTTTTATTTAAAATATTGTTAAAATCCAACCTGTTCCTATGGATAGGTTCAATTTCAACAGAATAGAAATTTCTGATGGAAAATGTACCATCTTAAAAACATTCATCCAGTTCCATTCAGAAGTTTCCCACCATCTTTTCCTGACTGGAGCCAGGAACAACTATATGAATCTATCCTGAGGAAAAGGAGTTCCTTAGTTGGAGGAGTTTATTCTTTCTTGGAAGTATGAGCAAAGTAGCAGCTGATTAATCATGATATTGTTATCAAGAAAAATGTAAGCTAAGTTTCAGCACAGAATTAATTTTAGTAGGTAAATATGTTGAAATTCCTTACAGTAATAGAATGTGTTGCAAAATTCAACAGATTTCTTATTGTAATGGTGTAAGTAATTAAGAAATGTATTAAGGAAAAATAAGAAGAGAAAGTCACTGGAAATATCTTTCAGTGTTTCCTTTACTGCCTATGTAATGCTGCTATAGTGGCAGTCCATATTTTAGTTTCATGACAATCAGTAAAAGGAAGTAAACCTCTCACTACTTGACTTCAGTAGATCTGTATCAATTTACAAGCTGTGGATTTTCTTGATCAGCTTAATGTGTATATGTTCAATTCTGGACACCTCACTACAGGAAGGACAACAAGGTGCTGGCAGGTGTCCAGAGAAGGGCAACAAGGCTCTTGAAGGGCCTGAAGCACATGGCTTACATGGAACATCTGAGAGCGCTGAGGTTTTTCAGTCTACAGAGGAGGAGTCTGAGGGCAGACCTAATGGCTTTCTACAACTATCTGAAGGGAGGTTGGAGCAAGGAGGTGACCAGCCTCTCCTTGCTGTCAAGAGACAAGACTAGAGGAAAAAGTTTGAAGCTGCCCCAGGGGAGGCTTAGGTTGGCTATTAGGAAATATTTCTTCACTGAAAGGCTTATCAAACATTGGAATAGTCTGGCCAGGGCAGTGGTGGAGTCACTCTTCCTGGAGGTGTTCAAGCAGCTTATGGACCTGGCATTTAGGGATATGGTTTACTGTTAACCCTGCAGTGCTGGGTTGAGGGTTGGACTGGATGATCTTTGAGGCCTTTTCCAACTGGATGTGTTCTGTGATTCTGCAAGTCTTTGACAAGAAAGACACCAAATATTTTAGCAATCACCTTTCAGAAAGCCTTTCGTAAGTTTTCAACACAAAGCTTGTCAAACCTCTTGAAATAAGAGCAAACAGCTGAGGTGGGAGAGGGAAATCAAACCCCAAATTTTCACCTGCTCCATCCTCATCTGGGCTACTAAAGAAAGTTCCACATTTGTGAGAACTGAGCATGCAAAATCCACCGAAGGCCAGAACGGACCACAGTCTGAATAAGGAAACTTCTTGGAAGAAAATTTGAGATTTAATCCACTTAAATTAGGACAGTCAATTGATAGTCTGTTTGCCACTGAGTTCATCTATTCAACAGTGAAAAAGATAATGCAGCAATTACACTCATAAATGAAATACTATACATAAAGGATTAGCTCAAGCTGTTTGAGCAGAATTGTACTCTTTCAGAGCCACATAGCCTGCTTAAAAATACTAAATAAAGAGAAAGTCTCACTGGCATGCACTGTTTATTGACACTTACATTGTGCCAGTACATAAGCAAATATTTAAACCTTTTTATGCATCTCAGTATTTCAGTCTTAGCCTCTAACAATGACATTAAGCAGTACATAAATTAAATGCTACTGCACTCTTTCCCAAAATAGTGACAAAGCAGCAGAGCAAGCAAAATACAACTGCATTTTTTAAAAGACGTAACAATCAGTGAAAAAGATATATAAAACCATTATTTTTGCTGGGCTTTGTTGTGACAGTTACCATAGCTAACCCATTAACATATTTGCTGTACAAGTATGGTCATTCTGTGGCCTTAATTAACTTTCAAGTGGAGAGTGCTGTGGCTTACCACTTACTAAATATCCACTACAATAAGTTACAGTTTTACCCTTCCAACCTCACTTAGCCAAGACACCTAGAAGAACCAGCTTTCTATCTGACTATAATTGCTTTTTACTGAAATTAGGTTGAAACTGGACCCCCTATGTAAATGTATTTTGCCTGGTTCATCTAAAATTGGCCACCCTTAATCAGATCTGGTTGATATTTGATTGAATAAGTGGAAAATTAAGTTTCTCTCTGATAATGCTTTGCTTTTTTCCCTGCCTTTCATTATTTATAATGCAGGCATTTTTGTGTTGAAATTTGAAAGCATGCCCTCTAGAGAACAGCAGAAGACAGACACATTGGAAAGACTGCTTTGAGAGCTAATCTACTTCTAGTACAACACACAAACACTGTAGTTACACTAAGCAAAGCTAATTTCAGCAAGCACTTTATTCATGAAGAAAGCCACACGATTTGAGATTTAATCGAGTCAGAATTAGGCTTTGTGATTAGCTAGGCTGAGCTGTTAAGGTATAGTCATAATGATATCATTATTTCCACACACCCATGTGGCATGAGCATTGTCAAGTAGTGTAATGCTCTGTATGTTTAAACTTACATACTGCCATCTAAAAGCAACAGAATCCACCTCTATCAGGCATTCCACTGAGTATAAAACAGGAATTGAATTTAAAAAAAAAAAAATTCTACAAAGAGAACACTTGAAAAAGCCATAGGAGTGCACAACTGAAAAATATATAAAAATGCAAATTTTACTAAACTTCATCTTTGGATGGACTGAAGCATAAGTGAGAACTTCAACAAAGCCATAGAAAAAGATGACAGGTCTGAGTTTCAGAAATTTAAGACAGCAGTAGGATTAGACACTTTGGGTTGTCTTGGCATACATTTCTTAAGGGAGTTAATTCCATTTGACATGCAAGACCAAAGCAAGATTACAGAGGCATAGCCCCATGGCGAGGTGTATGCTGTAGCTAAAAGCTGGGATTTGAATAATTGTGCAGGCTTACTCCAAGAATCAGGCGAGAACAGAATGAATGGATTATTACAAGGAACTTTGTACATTTTTAACTGCTGGACTTAATAAAATACCCTATGTGTAAGACTGGTATTATAGTCCTCTGCACTCACTCTACTTGAAGTTTGTGGTAGGATCTATCAAATATGAGAGAAAACAGAAGCTGTTAAAAGAATGTGTAATGAAGAATTGAGCATGGCCATGTCCAACGTGATTTTTTGAGGGAAGTAATTTTGGACAGCTTTAGTTCAAAATATTCAGGCCCTCAGAAAGTTAAAAAGAATTCATTTACTGCATAAGAAGGAAAAAAAAAAAAAAAAAGTTGAAGGAACACAAGAGATTGGATCGGAAAAATGAAGGGACAAAAAAAAAAAAAGAGGTGAGTTTTTATTTCACTGTTTCAGCTTGTTAGCTAGGTCATTTATTACGGAGAAAGATTACTAATCCACACATCATTTTTTTTTTTAAATTGACCTCTTCCCTTTGTGTCTGTGGAAGCACTTGTCTGTAAAAGGAGGTAATAGCTGACTGCTCCTTAGAGTCAGTGCTGCTTAATTAACTGTCCAGTGAGAATTATTGAAATACTTATATAATTCTTATTTAGCACTCATTAAAGTGAGGGATACAAATGCTGGACAATGAGGGGTTCAGGAAGGCTTTGAAAGGAGGGAGTTAGTACTCTAATAGCAAAGAATTATGAAAGCCTGCCCATTAACAGTAACAGAGCAGACCTTTCATTTTAAAAGTCACTGACTTAGATCTGGACTTATTTAATATTTTTTTAAAAGCTCCTTCATCTAACCCCTTAGCAATAGAAGACTGCAAAATCCTCTTTGCCATTGCTAACCAGACTGTGCTACAGATTCACAAGGGGGGTAAATCACACTCCTGCGCCAGCCTGTGACAGTACTGGGGTTACAGAGCTCCATTTATCCTTGACTGGGTTAGGCTCAGCTTTCACCCCTCCAGCCTGCTCACAACCCTCATGCCCACAGAGCAGATGTCAGGCACTAACAGTGTTCTGAGACAGGCAAGAGAGAACCAGATGCAGTGGTTTGGACCAAAACAGTACTAGTAAAATGGATGTACTTCCTTAACACAAGACTTTCCTCACATAAAACACACCTATGCATATCAATGCAACACATATAAAGAAAATCTCAGGTTAGATAATTTTACCTTAAAAATAATCTCTGTTTCACATAAGTGAATGTCTTGAAAGTCTGCTGTAGAAGATCATCTTTAATAACTTGGCAGCTTCCAATACAGAGATGAAGAGCCTGCTGTGTACCAAGCAACTGCAAGATTCAACACCACATATAACTTAACTCTGTGACATGGATTATGGCAATAATTGAATATTGTACAGAAAGTGAGCTAAATTTATCTGTATCTTTTGAAGAGAAAAAGAATATGCATGTGCATCTTCCATGCACAATAACTTTTTTCAGAAATAACCAGCCAAAAAGAATTGGCTCAATTTCAGTGTGTTTTTTGTGGCAAAACTGAGTTTACAAAGGCCATATGCCTCAGTAGTTTGTCCTCTGAAAATTTACCAGGAACAGAGGATAGCATTATCGCCATCTTAGAGATTTTGAAAGTTCACTCCTCCACGGGAGGTGTGCTCCATTCCTCTCTCTAGTTTGTATATTGTCAAAAGTTCTAGAATCTACAGAATTTCACTTAGAAATGAATCTCAGATATTCTTTCTATTCATATAAAGATTGATGAAACATGAGGGAAAATAAACTGAATTATTTTAAATCTCCCAGGAAAGCATAATTAAGATGTAAAGCATTCTCTTGAAATTCTTGCATCACTCAGGCTGTGTCTCCTACTACATGATCAATAATAACATTAATTAATACAATTATTTTGAAGAATTAGCATGAACTTTCAATTTTTACTATGTTTTATACTATTAATAGGTAAGGATTTGTTTGTTGATCATATCTGAAAACCTTCCATATTCTCAGTACAAGGTTTCATTGTGGCTGGGATTTTTGCTTTCTTTTTTGGTACTCACTGCAGTTCTTAATTTTATATAGCTCTGTATACATACATTACAGAAACCACACTGAAAATAATAATGACATTACAGCCTTACCCTAAGTACAGAAGCCAGCCAATTGCATGGGTTATGCTGGTTTCAATTACTATTTAAATGGAATTCTAGGCACTAAGTATTTATATGTGGCAGTTATATTCAATAATCAACAAAACCCATGTGTCTCCACCACCAAATCAAAACATGACTTGCACTTCCAGTTAACCAAGAAGAAGATGAAGCAAATCGTTTTGGGACAAAAATTGCAAAAGGCATGATTCAAAATAACTTGGGATCAGAAGATAGCAAAAAGGAAAAAGTGCCATTCGCTTTCCAAAGGAATTTTGCCATAGATGGAATTAGTGTAAAACAACTATTATCAATGCAACAAAACTATGTGTGACTTTGCTACCTACAGATACCTATAAACAATCACTATGTGTACATGTGAATGTATTTTTAGTATATGTATTTGTGAATACACATGAAAAACTGTAAATATATTCTGGTTTTAAAGATTTATGCTTTAAAAAGTCTTTAAAAGTCCCTTATATCTTGGCCACAAAAATTAATTCAACTGAAACTCTGAAAATGACATAAAAAGCATGGTAGTTCTAAGTCCCAGGACTATCCCTAAAAAGTGACCAATACTTTCATCAGACGTCATAAGCTCTGTGCTGAGATTTTTTTTTTTCAAAGAGAATTCTCACTGGGCAGACAACTTCCAATTCACAAAAGCTTGTCTAATTCACATGAAGAAGATGGACTTTTCAAATACAAAAGTGTATAGTACAGAGGATACAAAAGGCTCCTGAAGAAGGCAGCACTGGATTTGGAACACTAAATTGTATTATGAAAGCAAAAAATAAAACAAAAGTAATTAGAATCCTTTGGTATCCCTGAAACCGCAGCAATGTGTCTGCAGTTTAGCAAAGTAACAGGATTCAAGATGTAAATAAGTTGGGTGTTTACTTCTTCCTTTAATAACAAAGGCATTGAGAAGGCAAATTTGAGACCCTGCAGAAGGCGGCATGTAATTTCTCCCCAAAGGCAGAGGAAAGATTTCTCAAATGACATTCATCCTAAAAGAGATCAGAGTAAAATACATGAAGCAAGATGACATAATGGGCTGTTGCTTAAATGCAGCCACCAATAGTACTCTATTCTGAAAACTAGGCTGTGGGTAATTGAATGTAAGATGAAGCAAAAATATAGAAAAGGCCAAGCTGAAGCTGAAGAATAAAAATACGTTGTGTGTAACAGTATTGAGAAGAGTACAGCTCTGTAGAACTGATTAATAAGAGGAGCAGTGAACAGTACAGAGTGGATTTGCAGAGATTAGAACATTGCAGGCTTTGTTCAAAAGATTGTATGAAGTTCTTATTGGGTTTGAATTTAAATAGGTTAAAATTTATCTAACACTACTAATTCTTCCCTTTGACCTTTAAACATATCTTTCCTCCACTCACAAAAAAGGACATTTTAAAATAAAATATGTTTACACACCACAGTTTTATACAGCCTGCAAGATACGTGTGTGTGCATGTGCACGTGCACGTGCACACACGTTCACAGTCTATTCGATTCCTTTGCAGTATAGTAAGAAATCAAGTAAGCCAGTACAAACAAACTGCTTTGGCACTGGCAGTCAAATTCAGGAGAACATACACTTTGATATACCCTTTAAGCTGTGTTCTATGTTAACAACTCCAAAACTCGGACATGTAAGATTGCATAGCAGGGAATCGGAAAATTTTGTTTCAAAGCTCTCACAAATACTCCATTGGAACACGCAATGTAGCAGGTGGCAGCACCACCTTGGAGAAGTTAAAGTCAGTACTAAGAAATTTTTATAAAGAGATGAAACATAAAGCCAGCCTGGGTAGAAATCTGAAAGTAATATTTAAAACCAAAAATTTACAGACAGCAATAGGACACTGAGTAGAGATGGTAGCACCAGAAATATGTAACATTCAGTGACAAGTTAATGATAGGGACCACCATTACAGACTAAGGGAAAGACATAGGAACACAGGCTTAATTTTCTGGTTACGATGCTGCTTTCAAGATACCTCTGAGGTAGGACTTCTATACTTCAGCTATTGTGTTTTGGAGAATTCATACCTCTTTATTATATGAGATAGGGAGTTTTAGTCAGTGTAGAAATACTCACAGTAGCCACACATGGGCAAAACCAGTAAGTTTTTATTTCCAGCAAAGTAAAACATTTGCCACAGACTTAAAACCAGAAACAACCGGAGACAAAGCCACAAGGATAACGGTGTTCTCAAAGGCAAAGCACATAATAACAAGCAAAGCAAAGACATTAAAATATTAGAAACTATCCATGCAGTTCCAACATATAAACATGTTTTCAACAAGTAGAAATGCCAGGTTTCAATCCCTAACCTCATGCCATTTTAGAGGCTTTAAAAAGGATTTTTAAGATTCAGTCACAATAAGTTAGATTTTTCTTTTCTAGTTTGCCCTAAAAGATACAAATCAGAAACATAACCCCCTATACATTCAGTGGAGGGTCACAGACATAAGAAATAAAAGTTAATCATCTCTTAGAGGTGACTGCACAGAACAAGGAGGAATATGGTATGTGTCCAATATTAAGTGAGGTGGATCTTACCTTTGCATAGTCATCCAGAAAGTTGGAGAGTTGACGTAGCTGAGTATTACCTTCACTCAGTTTTGGCTAGTACTCCTCTAGAGATTTTTGATACCTCTATGAATCCCCCCATAGAGTTTGAGCAGATTTCAGGATTTGGAAAAAAACAAAATATATAACCTGCTTAACAAGTGAAAGGATAAAAGAAGACTAATTTTAAATGTAGCTTTTCCTGCCTCCATGCATGCTCATCAATGGCTTTACCTATATACAAAGTTGACTAAAGGGAGGGGTGGGATTGAATAACAAATTGATGTGATACAATCACATCATTCACAATCACATAATGGACTATATCCCAATTTTCAAAAGGCATAAAGTATCCTCATTAATACGATAAGTGCAGCAGTCAAATCAGTACTATGATTTTATCAGAGTTTTTGACTGCACATGAATTAGAATATAAAATGCATACAGAATTTTTAATGGGAAGGATTTAACATTCTGTGAATGTATTTCCTACTGTCATTTACATCGCATTAAAGTGAAATTCCACATAAAAGCATAAAGAGAATACTCTATGTCCTAAATTACAGTTTTTCTTAGTTGTCATGTCCACATACTGGCAATCTTACTCAGAAACTGTAATGCTATCTTAAATCTAAAAAGGGTAAGATAGTTCTCCGTTTGTTTGGTATGGCTGGTAAATGGAGTTGTCACACAGTAAGATCAGGTGGTCAGAATGAAACCTACAGAGATCTTTTAGAGATGCAATTGTATTCTCTGCCTGTCTTACACAGATTGCTAAAGCCTGGACTCCTTTCATTTTCCCACCTTGCTTTCAAAACTTAAGTTGGAAATAAAGTTTGTCAGCAAGTACTTGTCTTCAATTCCAAAGGGATGCATTTAGTTCTTAAGAAACAATACAGACTAATTTAGCAGGCATATCTACTTCACATTAATTTTTAACATAAAAACTAGAAATATAACTTTTTACAATCTAACCTATTTTCTCAGATCCAGTAGTTTCATGATGCTTCAGATTTGATTAATCTCAAAGAAAAAGAGGCTGTACATTCTGGTTTGTTCTATACTCATCCAACTACCCAGCACAAAGTGAGTTATATTTCTGACCAACATGTTGTACTTGGTCTAAATTCTTTTCAACTCTAAATGCTGTCAGTTAAAACATTGGTTCTTTCCCCAGTGCAACTAGAAATGGTAGAGTGTAATATAACTCCTGAACTGTTAGAGAACATAATGAACCTGTGTACCATTTACAGAACAACACTCTGCCTTCTTCTGGGTGCAGCTCTTCACACAAATGCAGATTAGTACCTTCTACAGACTAGCAGGTATGAGCTTTTCAGCAACACACTAGATACTTCCTTAGATGCTGAACGTACGAAGGCCAGAAGCTTTGAGCATTACTCTGATATTAAAAGCCCAGAAGCTTTGAGCAGTACTTTGATATTAAAACTTGGAGTTCTTTTCCTGATGAAAACAGATATTTTGCAACTAGGGCATCTACACATCCTCATTGTAATCTGTTACTTGTACAAATACAATTGTATGATTACTTCTGATTCTTTCCATTTGGATGACTTGAAGCACAGGCAGCATCACTGTTAATAAACCTTTCCATCCTCCTTCAACCAGGCTCACTAACCTCTCTTAGTCTGAAGTAATTTGGGTTGGTTGTTTTGTGGGTTTTTGGTTGGTTGAGGTTTTTTGTGGCTTTGTCTGTTTGCTTGTTTTGTTGGGGTTTTTTGGGGGGGGTTGGGGTTTTTTGGTGATATTCTGATGCTGATGAAGGAGGCACCACCTTTGTGGGAATTAACTGTGGGATTCCGGGGCATACCAAATAACTGCTGATTTTTTAAACACTGAAAGATTATATGCTCTTCCTTTTTGTTATTATCTATTTTTTTCAAATATAGAATACAGAAAAAGAAATAGAGAAGTGAGAATGGTACCTCTAACTGAATCTACCAGGACCAGGTTATGAAGGAAGAAACCTTTCATCATTATTCTTGATATGAAAATCCACACATGTCCAGGTCAGTACAAGTGTGTATGTTGAACACGCATAATTTAATCTGCTTTATTTACAGTGCAATATCATTGTGCTAGTTTGAAGCTAGCTAGAATGTTTTGGTGAGAAGGACTAAATCACAGGCTGTGAAAGAGAAACAAATGGTGATGTCTACTTCACTCATAGGCTTGCTGAGATGTATAAGAACAAGAGTATAAACTTAGATAAGGTATTTGCACTTGGGGCACTGCCTGAGCTCTGGGTATTTCTCTCTCTAACCTCAGCTGCCCTCTCTCTGAGTAATCCACTTGTTTCCTAACCTCCCTGGCTGACCCTCCGTTATTCCTTGGGGCACAAGGCAACGTCTGTGGTAAGGCTGAGGGGTGGGAGAAGGTGGAATGGTGGTTGGGAGCCCCTCCTGGGGACTCAGGTTTCTGGGAAGGGGAGTGTGTTTCTGTATTACCTTATACCTTGTATATTTCTGTATATAACTGTATATACTGCAAATATCTGCTTTATATTTACAGCTTAACACAATATACATCTTCATTCAAATTTCCAGAGTTGGCTGAGTCTAGTCTGGGTGATTTCCAAAGTGTGTGGGGGTGGGTAACACCCAAACCACCACAATCACATAGTTTTCATTGAGCAGAATCACAAGATAGTAAAATGGTATGGGTGAGAGGAACCCCTGGGGATCATCTCATCCACCCCCCCTTCTAAGGCAAGTTCACACAGATCAGGTCACACAGGAACACAGACATCTCTTGTCCAGAGAATGAAACTCCACAGCCCCTCTGGGATCCATCACCCTCAAAGTAAAAGCAGTTTCTCCTTGAGTTCCTGTGAAAGCTCCTGTGTTTTTTGTTGTATCCCTTGCTTCTTGTTCTATTCCCAGCAAACATTGAAAAGAGTCAACCCCCATTCTCTTGACCTTATAAGCACTTATAAGATCCACCCCCCCCCACCTCGCCCAGTCTTCTCTTTTCCAGGTTAAAGAGCCACAGATATCTCAGCCTCTCCTTGTAAGAGAGATGCTCCAGTCAGTCCCCTCATAAGCTTTGTAGCTGTTTGTTGTACTCTCTCCAGCAGTTCCCTGTCTCTCTTCAATTGAGAAGCCCATAACTGGACACAATGCTCCAGACATGGCCTCAGCAAGGCAGAGTAGTGAGAAGGAGGTGGGAGGAGAACCTCACTCAACCTGCTGGCCACACTCTGCACCCCAAAATACCACTGGTATTCTTGGCTACAAGAACGCATTGAAGCCAAAGCTCTCCTAGCTTCCATTTCCTGATATAGGGAATGCAGGCTCCAAAGAACTCAACATCAGCTAAAGTGATTCCTGTCTCTGAAGTGAATCTGATTTTTAAAAAAGTACAATTCTACCCATCCCTTGTACAAACTCTCAGAGATCATTTTCCCAAGTTCTACTAAGAAATGACTGTAAGTGACAATCAGGAGCCTCTCATATGCAACATCCCAACCAGCATGGTGTTTCCATAAAGATCTTCCTAATGCCCTGTTAATCAGCTGCTCCAAGTTTTTCTCCTCCTTGTTACAACCATGTTGAAATTGCATTTCTTTTCTCCCGCTTGTTTTTTTTTTTTCAGACCTCTGCTTTCTATCCCTCTCAATTCCAGATGCTACAGAACAAAATATTTAAAGTAACTAAGGGCAGGTATTTTTAAAATTATTTCTACAGGTGTTTCCTGTTAATTCTACAGTTAAATTCAAAGATTTACAGGGCTGACAAACAACTAAAAAGAACAGACTTGATTAGAGCGAGGTATTATTGAGCAATTCACAGATGACAGCTTACATGGTCAGATTTAACCTTGTTACATTCAGACCTTAAGAATATTCAGAATCTTGGGTTGCAAAAATGCAAAGCAAACCCAGGATATTTCAGTAGATAATACTGCTATCTAATTAATTAGCTGAATATTCATCCAACAGGTGCCACTTTTTCCAAACCAGAAAGGAATCAGTGCATTACTGTGGTGTTAAGTGGTGTGGTATCAGTTTGCAGTATCATCTTTTAGGTGAGATATTAAACAGAGGTCTGATCCATAATCATATTCCTAGATCATAGGGTATATTTTAATAAGTGTTAAGGCTGGTGGGCTGTACTGGATTTAATGTTAACTAATTCAGCTACAGCTCTAAAATTTCCTTTGCAGTTTCTTTGGAATACAGAAATGTTGCAATGTCACAGTTTACGAAGAATACTGCCACGCTGAAAGCATTGCATTTCTCCCCCAGTGAACTGATTCCCACATACAGGGGCATAAAGAACAGGATTGTTTTCAAAACTGATCTTCTAACATAAGCAGTGAGACAGACTCGAAGCTAAGTTGGAAAATTAAGTTTGCCCTACTAAAAGGTTATTTTAGAGTTCTTTCGTGTGAAAGATAGTAAATAAATATGAAATATTTTATGAGACAAAGCCTCAGAAGCCGTATTTTATAATTTTAAAAGCAATCTTTGTCTTTCAGCATCTTTCAGTTGTTTCTATGAATGTCTTTGACTCTAACAAGAGATAACAAATCAAATAGACATGAAGGGGAGAAAAAGAATTACAAGCAACTGGATAGCAATAATTTTTAAACACAAAATATACAGTATGTTAATGAATTAGCCTGTTTCTATCAGAAATTCAGTGTATATGTATGATAAATGATCGGCTGTTTGGATGTAAAAGATAGGTAAAGTCTTGTCTTCACATAAAGTTTTCTGATTAGGATTTTAGGTATCATTTCTGATGTTTTTTCTAGATTGACACCCATAGTCTACTTTGATAATGAATACCCTAAGACAGCACAGAGACAAGACTGGGTCTCAGAAGCTAGGAGCATTTCAATCAAAGATGGTTTGTTAATAATAAAGTAAGAAGGGGGAAAAAAAAAAAAAAGCCATTTGCTGCTTTTGCAGTGACTGCAGCGCTGACCCTCTCTTGGTCCTGCTAGGCCTGTCTGAGCAACAGCAGAGTTCAGTGGTAATTAAAGAAACAGTGTTGCGAAAAAAGTGTGAATTACTTTTACAAGAAGACTTGGATGTTGCTACCGACTGACAAAGCACAGCAGGAGAACTCTGCTGGATATTAAAGAGCTATGGTAGTCACTGTATTGTAAGGTGGCTTTTCAGCACAATGCAAAATTGTGACTTTTCACAAGTTTATACCTCAGGAGCCGTTTGAGTTATCGGCTTAAAATTTAGTATGTTTTATAAGGCACATAGCAGACACAGTAAATGTGTCATACTTGGCAAAATCTGGCCCTGTTTAAATTATGTAGACCCTAAATTCAATTTTTATCCTCCAATTATGACTTCACTGGGTAATTATTGTAATATTACAGCCCAGACTTGTGTAAAATCACAGAAAAGGCTATGCATCCAGACACCTCAGCAAATCTTTGCAGTGTCAAATAGTATGAATTTCCATTTCTGACATTTTTAAAACTAAAAAGCATAGCACCTCACATTTTTAGCATTGCACGGAGAATATATACCAGGTATTATACAGTAGCCCTGTACTGTCTATATATCCCTTTAAGAGAACATGGTTCTGTGAGGCAACACAAAAGACTAGTTCTGACAAACACTTCACTGTCTCAATGTTTCTTCTATAGTCACTGGAAAAATTACATGTTGCAGCAGTTTTGTGGGTGGTTTTTTTTTTTTGGTGGTGGTGTGTTAGTTTTTTTTTTCAGAAGAAATGATCTTGAAATTACTTTTCTACATATGTAGATCCACAAATACTCTTATCCCTTGTTTTGAGAAAATAAAGGTTAGAATTCAGCCCAATAATTCACAGAATAAAGGGAGAGAATTCAACACAATGTGATAGTGCTGTCCATCAAGGTGTGATATGATTTAATTCAATAGTCAGTACATTGGTTTCTGAATTCGTTTTCAGTAGTGTGAGAATTTTTTTAACTAGCAACATAAAATTTATGTAAAAGTTTGAAATGACAAATAAAGATTTTCTAAATATTCATTTTGATCCTATTTTGAACAAATTCTTGGACCTGCTTTAACCAGTCCAACTAATTTGCAATATACACAAAAATTGATTTCCATGAAAATCACAAAGAAGGGGTGGAATATACATGTAGGAACAGTCTGATGGAATTGCAAAAATATATCTATAAGCCTAGGGTTACAGTCATAAAGTCATACTTGGTGTTATCCTTGGGGTTAGAAGCCTCATTACCCCCCATCCCTGCCCCAAATATTTTCTTTCCAGGTTTCTGAAAGACAGTCAGTGCGTGTTCCACACTGTTCTAGAGAATAAGGCAGATCCTGGGTATCCCATAAGGAAAATGCTACATACAGACTCAATTTTGCAATCCTGGGGTTACCCCAAGACAAATAATTTCCCTAAAGTTTGTTTACATCACAATAAAACCTCTGATTTGAGAACCCCCTAGAGCTGGGTGGAGTGTGGTGCAGTGCTTGACCGCAACCCACAACTGTCATAAAATAAAGAAATCAAGATAAAAAGAAAATTACATTGGAAGAGGCGGGACACAAAAAGAGTTTGAAGTTCCTTTTCTACTGTATCTTCAAATGATGGGTACTGTTTACTGCACCTAGACAATGAACAGCATAAAATATTTCTTAATATTATTCTACTTTTTTTTTTTTTTAAAAAAAAACTTTTTTTTTTCCCCCTGGATTTTTAGATAAGCAATGTGTATCTTTTGTTCAACCACTTCTAGGTCTCTCAAATCTAAGGTAGGTCATAAGACCTGCTGAAAGTCTTTTGTGCTAGTGAAAATAACAAAGGGAGTTGTTTCAATTCAGAAGAATGGTTCAAAATAATAAATATCCACCTAAACCCTCAAATGTCCTGTTATCTCTCAAATGCATACACAAATGTACATAAAAATAATCAAATCTCCAACATCAGTACTATAAATACAACATCAAAACAAATGGCCATTAAACTAATCCTTAAACCACCACTAACTCCTAGGCTGCCTGTCCTTGAAATGAAGACTTTGGACTTATTTACAGTGAGCAAGCCTTTGGTGGCTGTAAAAATGATACCAAATACAAAAAACCGTGCCTCACTCCCCCTAGCATGTTGCCTTTTATTTTACTTTTTTTTCAAGGAAAGCTTGATTTTTGCAATGATCCAGCAAACATTTGATCATGTGCTTAATTTTAAGCATTATGTAGTTCCTCATTTGCTTAAATGCTTTTCTGGATGAAGGTCACAGCACTTCAAGCCTTAGAAGAAACCTAAATTTTGCCTCCCACCCTCAACACAACTAAGCTAATAGTGACATTGATTAAATCAGTGGAAAGCTTAGTGTTCACTTTAGGACATAGGATACTGAGTCAATAAAACATTTTGCTTTACCACAGTATCATGAAAGCCACAGTACCTGCACCTGGCATTAAGATAAAAAGACATGGCTGCTTGTTTTCTCCTGCAACAAATAGGTAGTCTCGAAATTACTGGTCGGAAACATCATTCTTTGCTTATGCCTTTAAGAAGGGCGAAGCACATTATTAACTGAGTGGCTGCTATGATTGTCCCATAAAGGAAATCTCCATGTGTTTACTTCCAAATGACAGTTTTAATTTTGAAGGGGTTTGCTTGTGCTCAGCACTAGACAGAAACAGCTCATGGAGGAAAGGTTCCTACACTGAGACTACTTCTATGAGTGAGAACCACTTAACTACCACAGAAAGTCACATAATCAGCCACTTAACTTGAAAGCCCAGTATACTCTACAGAACAAAACCAGTGAGCAACGTGTCCAATTAGTAACAAAGACTTAGTTGCTTTTTGATCACATTTTATATCCTTCTCTCAATATGCAACAGATACAAATGAATGTGACATGTCAGTCTTCAACACTCTTTGTCAAATGGAAACAATTACAACACAATTAAATGACAATCTCGTGTTAAATACATTGAAACAAAACCAGGCTTTTACAGCATCATTCCAGTCACATTCTCTAGCAGTTGGTTTGCCACTCAGCAGTGCTGCTCAGCTAAGCTGTTATTCTTTGCTTGCTTTTTGATCAATTTTACAGTTAACCTGAACTTCTCTGATCAATCAGATCTTTAGACATTCACAAGCTCAACCTTAGGGAGAGCCACAAGCCTTAATTTAATTATTATGCATTGGGCCCATATGAAAGTATGCATATAAAAGCTACTATTCATGCTAGTCAATTGTTTGCTTCAGTAGTGAGAACAGACTTTACAATGCGTGACCTTTACAGAACAGAGGAGTAGTGGAAATACCTTTGACTACTACTTGTATTCAGATATATGGATATTGAGATGTTACCAGGCAGCTCATACACGTGAAGAACTTTCTGTACACTGAACAGTTCTGATTTCTTCTCGAGTAGGAAACAAAAAAAAAATCTTTACTTTTCCCCTGTGTTTCAAAAAGATTTATGACAGTGTCCCTTTGTCTCTGAGCAATATAATTTTATGATGGTAAAAACATGAAGTTCCTACATACAAAGAGCTCTTGCAAAGGTTAATTGTGAATTGAAACAATGACACACTTGGAGTCAAAGCACAGTACTGAAACCTGTTTCTGTGCAAGCAGATGACCTATGCAAACAGAGTATTTGTTTCCTGAGGAGGTAGAAATGGGCACTCCTAACACTGAAATAATTAGAAGTCAGGCAGAAAAGGATTTCCAAGACAAAATTAGTCTACTCTAGAATTCCTTTCAAGGGCAGATGTTCTGAATCACAGAACTTTAGAGGTTGGAAGGGACCTCCAGAGATCATCGAGTCCAATTCCCCTGCCAAGGCAGGATCCCCAGAGTAGCTCACTCAGGAACACACCCAGGTAGGTTTTGAAAGTCTCCAGAGAAGGCAACTACATAAGCTCTCTGGACAGCCTATTCCAATACTCTGTCACCTTCATTGTAAAGAAGTTTCTCCTCATGCTAAGGTGAAACCTTCTGTGTTCCAATTTGTAGCTACTGCTCGTCTTTTAGCTGCTGGCCAGCGAAAAGAGATTGGCCCTATCCACTTGACACTCCTCAGATATTTGTATACATTGCTAAGACCTCCTCTCAGTCTTCTCTTCTCCAGACTAAACAGCCCCAGGTTTCTCAGTCTCTCTTCGTAGGGTAGATGCTCAAGTCCCCGGTCACACTCATGAGTACTTCTTGAGTGATACTGACTGCCTTATATTACTTTTAAAGTCAGTCTTGCCTTTCCCATCCTGTCAGCATCAGCCTCAGAGTATCAGAAAAAGGAGGGGAAGCAGGAAAGATGGAAAAAGGAGAGAACAAGAATGTAAAGTCAATGCCTTTTGCATATAGTCATAATGGATTCCTTCTCCATTCTCATCACACTGGCCTCAAAATACTACACTGTAAAAAGTACATTTGACTTTAAAAACTACCTACAGACATTTATAAAATGAAATCTTAATGATTAAAGTATACCACAGTCCTCTGGTGCTCACAAATCGCAAGATGTGCTGCAGATATGGGTGAATTTCAAAGACCATATGTAATATTTTTATCATGTGTCATCCTAAAAAGATAATTTTCACAATTAGATGCTGTTGTAAATTAACACCTATAATTCAGTTCCTGCCTGGATTTAAAGCGGGGTTAAAGAAAGAACAGGCCTTCTTCATGTAGGGGACCTCTCTTTTCTGCCAGCAAATAAAAGAGAGAGTAAGTCTATCTACTGAAAAGTGCGGAGACACAGAATGTAGAGGCAGCATAATCTGAGTTTATGCCAAAGGCATTGTGCCTGTGACTGCAAGTGAACAGCAAAACCCCTAGTGATCCACAATTGTACAAGTGGTATAATTTCCTGTGGAGACACTGCTGTTGGTCTCACCACTTGGTTGCCTCAGAAAATCTCCTCATTTGCCTGTTTCAGTCATTTGGTGAGATAAAGAATGAGGCACAAAGGGGTGGCAAAGTATAGCGTCAGTGAGGGAATGAAAATTAAGAATGTGAGGTTAAACTAACAAAAGTTAATGTACAGTATTGTCTACACTGCTTTCTGTGCTGATGTAGGCCCAGTATACAAAGAGGTACAGCCCCAGTGCACGACAATGACTCCAATAGAACAATTAGAAGCACAAAGTTGTGCTTTTCCCTAGCCGTAACAGAAAACTCTTAGTAGTGGCTTGTCTCAGAACATGAGTCCTAAGTGAGTAGAAAGTTCTGCATGCAGATATGCTCAGAGGCTACAAACATAGACTGAGAATGGAGAAGGCACATACAAAAATTACATTAAACATGATCTATTAGGATAGCAAATTGAATTATGATGCAGAACGAAGACAACTCCTCCACCACTTCAGATAGACAGTTCTTTTACTCAGAGGTACTGTTGTAATTACAAGAAATGCAGAAAACAGCAATCTCACATCAGCTTCCCTCCTAATGGGTGCAAGGAAATGTGATTCTGCGACAGAGCAGCAACTTGACCACAAACTCCTGAAATATATCGGGTAGGCACCTGCTCAGCCTGCAGGGCAAGGCATATTACAGGTTAGCACAGACAAGCAGCACAAGTGTTCAGTGTGAGCTGTACCTTTAAAGTTGTTCTTTTGTCCTGTCTGCAAGATTAATGTAGTTTGCTGAAACTGAATTTCTGTAGCCTAGTTTGTACATGTATGGTGGCTTCAATATCTGCAGCCAAGTTTTGTAAGGTACAGCTTTTGAAGGTACCTCATATACTAGTGTAAATGGTAAGTAAAATAAGAAGAAAATGATGACATTCTTCAAGAAACAGCTTTAGGTCCTTGAAAATGATTATTTCAGTTTGCCTGCAACTGTAAAAATGAGTTTCAGGTAATAGCTTTTCTTTTATATAGTAAGTGACAAATGAGCATTTAAACATTGACTCATCCACCAACGAAGATATAAAGAACATAAAAACTCACTGTGTTAACAGGGAGTTTGAGTAGTAAAGTCACCTGATTTTTCAACCTGGTGATTACACCATAAGGATGTTCATTTGTCTTTACTTTCACTCCAGTGTTCCAAAAAGTACATATATTTCCAGCAAAGACAATCAACCCTTTTCACTTCTGCCATTTATATTTCTGCACTAACCCCCACAAGAGTCTTCCATTCAAAGTTCATGGGTCTTTTACAGCCGTAAGGACTACAACTAGAATATTCTGACCTTAACACATCTCAAGAAAGTAAAAATATTAAAAGAAACCCTCCTCCAGTGTTTCTTCTCACTCAATATAGGATTAAATACCTGAAGAAAAAAATCTCATGGAAAAAGTCTTATCCACTTTGATTACCAATAGCAGTTCACATAATCAGATCGTCTTTTGGTCTCAATGTGACAGAAATGACAAGTAAAATCATTATGTTGGGCATAAGATCTTTCTACTTTGGGGGATGGAATCTGAACCAAAAATAGAGTATGAGGAGAAACTTCTGTGCTTATTAAAGTGGAAGTTCTCATTTCTCCTAGTAAATACCTTTCCAAAGCTTTATAATGAATACTGATATGAGAGAACTCCAAGAGCACAAACAGAAGTTCACCTCATAATAACTATTACTTAACAGATCAGCTGCATTTTAACATTTCAAGAGAAAGTAAGTGTTTGTGGTGAATCAGAGGTATAATTTGTTGTCAAGGTTTTACTTCAGTTGTCTCCTGCATTATCAAAGGACGCCACAGGAAATAAGACATTAAGATTTTTATTGTGCTCCTTGCAAAGAAATCTTACATTAGATTTCTGGAGGCTTTGGGCTCGGTTTGTTTGTTTTGAATCAAGAAGAAAATTACTTGGTGTAATAATATATTTTCTGTTTTGAAGAATATAGGTTTTTAGCTTCCCCACTAGCCTACAATAGACATGCTTGCCCAAAATTTATGTAGTTCCTTGAAAACAAGTCAAGATCTTAGCTGATTTTAGCAAATATGCATTTTCAAGTAAAACCACACTTTTTGCATGTTGTTCTATTTTCTCCAACAAAATGGATTCCACCTTAGTAAACAGACAATAGTGTTGGAAAATCTGGAAGTGCCCTGTCCAATGCTTCCACAATTAAAACAGACAAATTAAGTCATACAGACATTTAAAAGAATGTTTAATAAATTTATTTAAATGCTTTTGGACCTGGAACCTTTCAAAATAAAGTCAATGAAGAAGACAGAAAATTATTTGATTCAAGGATATGAGTATTTCTTCTCTCTGCTGACTCAAAGAATATTTAGCTCATGAATTTGGTGAGACTTGCTTTCCAGCATTAAAAAGCTTTGGAAAATAGTTGGCTGCAACTCTGTGTGAAACATACTACGTCTTATAAATGGTTTCTTGTGATCTGAATACTGAAATAAAAATAGACCAAGGATGCTGGAGAGAGTGTAAATTAACTAAGGTCTTCACTCACTGACATTCCAGCAGACAGAGAGTAGTTCCTTAATCAGAATGAGGGTGTAAATGAACAATAGATTCAGCATGAAAAGGGGCAAAAGCACAATTAAAAGTGGAACATGCCTTGTAACATTTACACACAAACTTTGTCATTGCAGTAGAACAAATGAGGCATGTTTGACAGTAATGCAACAGTTCCAGTTCAGCTTGTCACTTTCTATTGCAGGACTCTTCAATTAAGGTGCTTACAACACTTCAAAACATTAATAATTTGGCCTATCTTCTGAAATATTTGTCTGGTAAAGTTTAGGCAAAACCAATAGGACCTTTCTAAAATTATGTGAAAGAAAAAAAATTGAAGTTACAAATAAGATGAAAAAACCCTGCCTTGAACTACATCTGCCTTTCACTGAGAAAGGCTCCTATTTACTGGATCCTTAGGCTTGTCACCAAAAAGTTTCCCTGATGATTCAGCCTGCTCTGAGGATGATACAGTCTAGGGCTCCTAAGGCAGTGCAGAATGGCAGTGCTCCATCAGGTTCACCTCACTCTGTGCCTAGGTTCCAAGAGAGGTTGCCTAGGGAGGTTGTGGATGCTCCCTCCCTGGAGGTGTTCAAGACCAGGCTGGATGAGGCCCTGAGGGACCTGTTCTAGTGAGAGGTGTCCCTGCCTTATGGCAGGGAGTTGGAACTGAATGATCCTTGATGTCCCTTCTAACCTAAACCATTCTATGATTCTATTAGTCCATCTTCCCTACTGCCCCATCTGGTCACAGCAATCACAGAATGGTCTAGGTTGGAAGGGACCTCCAAAGGTCATCTAGTCCAACCCTCTTTGCAGTGAGCAGGGGTGTCTTCTACTAGAGCAGGTTGCCAAAAGCCCTGTTGAATCTCACCTTGAATATCTCCCGGGTTGGGGTGGCAACCAGCTCCCTGGGCAACCTGTTCCGGTGCTCCACCGCCCTCTCTGTACAGCAGTTGTCCCTAAAATGCAATCTAAAACTACTCTTCTCTAGTTTGAAGCCATTGCCCTTTATCCTATCACTGCAGGCCTTTGTAAACAGTCTCTCTCCATCCCACTTGCAGGCCCCCTTCAGGTGCTGTCAGGTTGCTATTAGGTCTCCCTGGAGCCTTCTCTTCTCCAGGCTGAAAAACCCCAGCTCCCTCAGCATGTCTTCACAGCAGAGGTGCTCAAATCCCCAATTCCTATTGGAATTCCTATTGTGGCCCTCTTCTGGACCTGCTCTATCAGGTCCATATCTTTCCTATAGTGAGGGCTCCAGACCTAGATGCACTACTCCAGGTGAGGTCTCACCAGAGCAAAGTGGCAGAATTACCTTATTCAATCTGCTGGCCACACCTCTTTTGATGCAGCCTAGGACGTGAACTGGCCTTCTAGGTCTGTACCCATCAGCAAGTCCTCAACATTCGATATATTTTGGTGACCAGAAAGGTCTCCGTGCAGCCACCACCGCACCAAGCACTCACTAGAACTACCTTAAAGTGAGAGCTTGGGCAAGTACTCATGCCATTCCTCCCAGATACATTCTTGCCTCGTTTGCTGTGAATCAAAACTGGCACATGTGGCTGTGGGAACAGGGAACCCCATCTCTATTGATGCAGACATTTGAACATGTCCAGTGAATAACCTGGAGGTTTCAACAACACTAACTGGAGCATTTCTTGCCTTCAGAGCACTTAACTTTGTAACCTTAGCATATGCAATCCCATATCCAATATAGGTTTTTAAAGTACTATCCTACTTGTATTTGAAAACGAACAGCCACCATCCCACCAGATTTCCAGCCCTAGTCACTCCCACTTTAAGAGATAAACCCTAAGGACTGACATACATAATTCAGGTTTCGGTTCACAATAACCCCTCTGAAATCTCCTGTCTTGGCTGTCAAAGAAATTGACCTTTCTCAGTTTAAAGGTGCTTTCTCATAGGAATCCTCTCAAAACTTAAAGGTTTTTAACATCCATCCAAGAAAAACAATATCTTAAAGTCTTTTGGACTCTGCTTCTGGGCTTCTGAATATATTCATTTGTCATTACTAATTTTGGAATCACTTCTCCAGAGGATAAATACATGTGTGTGCATACACATATATATATACATTCTATACGGAAATCCAATTAAATGTATACATTTAATAAACAATTCAATAAATAACAGCTTTTAAGAATTCCTTGAAATGTAACCCTGCATTTCAAGCCCTTTGAGACAGTTTCCACACACAATCTCCTTTTACAGCTTATATACACAGTTTGAGCCATCAGACCACTCAACTAAGGTTGAATGTTGTATGTAATTATATTTTACACTCAAATTTCTAAGTTGCTGAGCTTTGGAAACTTCTGCTGTCTGAAAATAAGACCTAGCTGCACAGATAAATAGCATGTAAGTCTTTCACTATGTTCTTTCCATAACATATTAGCTATGTGGTTATAGTATAGTTTCTCTCCCCTGTTTCTAAATTTCCAGTTTGTGAGAGAGGATAATCTCTCCAAAACTCAAATGTATTTCTCTGACCAAATGGACTGAAAAGCCTGTGTTATCCCATAGAGTGGCCAAGTATGGAATCAAGTCACACTGAGCCATATATAATTAGCAGAAAACAGGCTCCTTGTGAGAGCAGCTATTCCTATGTAAATTCTGAACTGCCTTTTGCCAGTTCCTACTGACTGAGGACAGAGTCAACCCTGACTGTATTCTTAGCTCAGGCACTCAGGAAGTACCTGAAGTTAAAGAAGGAAAAATCTCACTCTTTGTCAGTGGAGATGCAGTATTTGCTGACGAAGCAGCCTGCAAAAATAGTAAGAACCACGAGGAAATCCTGCAGATGTTGAGTAGTCCTCAGACACAAAATCTTTATGTTCTTTTGCACAAGCCTCTCTATTTCACAGAACTGGCAACATATCCTTCTTGTCATCTTGCTTCTTCTAAGATTTCATCACCATGCAGAGACGAAATTACATGACAGTTAATGCTGGCTGTCTTAAGCTCACTGACTGTTCCTTCAGGATTGTATTGCAGCTACGGGGCATAACTACAGTCTATAATAAACAGCCACTAGGTCCCTCAGGTCAACTGGAAGCCTTGCAGCTCTGCTAGCTCAGACAGACACCAGTGTCTATGAGCTCAGGAAGAACATCCTGCTTGGAAGCCTCAGATCATGCAGAAAGATGACATATCTATTCAAAGCCTAGATCACTAAAAAGACATTGTGGGTGTTTCTATCCCCTCCTTTCACATTCCACTGTTTAAAAATAGTCCACAATCTTGTAAGAAGGCATCTCAAAGTCGTATAGAGAAGAAGAATATATTAGTCAACTCCATGCATGTCCTTCCTCATTCTAATGAAAATCTTAAGAAACCTTCCTATTCATAAGACATCAAAAATAAATATACATAAATAAATGCAAGTAAGATTATGTCTAAATCATACAAAATTCACCAAAAAAATCAGTTTTGGTTTGGAGAAACAAGTGAAGAGGAAATGCCTTCACAGAAAAGAGGTTGGGATACTCTTCAGGCACAACTAGGAATACAGTGTGATTGCTTGACCTCAGCCTTCCTTCTCTAGGCATACAGAACAATTTTCAAAAGATTACAAAAAATTCAATTTTAAGCAGCTAAAAAGGTTGCATTTTAAAGATTTTCTCTTATCTCAATAAATGACTTGTCAAAATTGAAAGTTCAGAGAGATTCTGACAGGTCATACAATTGTTTTACATCTTCTCATTTGGAAATTTAAATCAAAACCAAAACATCAATAGATAAATAGGACACACAGTAAAGCAAGAGATATTTAGATTCGTTGTTGTTCTTGTCTCTCCCTCCTAAAAAGCAAACAAACAACCCCCCCAAAAACCCAGCCCAGATAATTGCATGTAACTAGTCAGCATTACTTCAAACAAATTAGGCTCTGTTGAAGAATGAATAGATTTTTCTGGCACTCTTTTGAGTTCAACATATCTTATTTTCACCTGACAAAAGATATCTGTAGGCATAACTTGTTTAACAGTGTTATGGTTTGGCTGCACCAAAACTGCTCCTCAGGAAACCTTTCCTTCTCATGTCACTTTTCAAATAAATATTTGTAACTTTTATCTCAGAAATTCTCAGGTTCACTAAACAAATACAGTCTCTGAACACAGGGTTCTTTGTGCTTTATTTATTACAGATCATCTCCCTAGAACATTACTTTAAAAGACTGCAGAATGAAGAAAGGAGACAGTGCGACAAGCTTTCAGCTAAAGCACTTATGCATAGACTACCTTTTTAAAGTTTTCCTTCTTGAATAAATTGATATAGTCAGGCCACTTAAACTGCTGGGTCATGTCCATCACTGGAAGATGCACATTTCTATAAAAACACAGTATAAGTTTTGTCACAAAACATCAATACTAAAAAATCACTAGACAGCCGGTGTGGGCGAAACACTCGATCTGCAAAGTCAATGGAACAAGTTCTATTGACCACTGTGAAGAAGTGTTCCCTGGCTTTCTCACATGGCAATGAACTACACATGTGCTATGGGCACTTCAGAGGTAAAACGAAAAGGTGAACACTTCTGCCTCTCCTTGTTTCACAACACTGAGTGGCAAAACACAGTCATTCCTGTAAAAGCCTCACACACTAGGAAAACCACAGATTATTTTAAAAAATGTACTAGCTCCATATTACCTACAAGTATAAAGCTACTTTTATACAGGAAATACAATAATTATTTGCTGTTCGGTCAGAGTTTCAAAATTGACTCCTGTTTCCTTGAAACAATTTAAGCCAAAGAGCAATGACAGCCCAAACTTTCAGCAGTCCTATTACTGGATAGTGCAATGCCTAGCACAAACACAGTGCCCACCAATGCAACTGAAATTCATGATTTCTGCTTCAAAGCCATCTTTGTACAAAATATTCTCCAACTTGAAATATTATCATCTGCAAATGTAACCTATTTTCAAGAGAAACTTGCAAAACATTATATGAGCTGCTGCTGTTTCAATGAGTAGAATAGAATCAACCAGGTCGGAAGAGACCTCCAAGATCATCCAGTCCAACCTATCACCCACCCCTATCCAGTCAACTAGACCATGGCACTAAGTGCCTCATCCAGTCCTTTCCTGAACATCTCTAGGGACGGTGACTCCACCACCTCCCCGAGCAGCCCATTCCAATGGCAGATCATTCCCTCTGTGAAGAACTTCCTCCTAACATCCAGCCTATACTTCCCCCGGCACAACTTGAGACTGTGTCCCCTTGTCCTGTTGCTGAACAGCACAGGGAAGCACAATGCAAAGACCATACAGTGTAGCTGTGGACATGATGTTAACATCCGTTATGGCACAGCATCAGACACTAAACTGAGGTCTAGCACCATTCAGTACGTCAGAAAGCTTCCTCTTTTGGGATGCAGGATGAAATTACTGGGATCTGTTGAGGAAGCTTTCTCATACAAATTCACAAGAAGAATGAAATGCTAGAGAATGATGACAAGAAGAGCAGTTTCTAAGCTACACAAAGGTTTAAGCATCCAGTGCTTTAATACATCTGACCACCATGTCACAAAATAAAAAGCAAGTAGTGAACTCACAGTTTCACTACAGAGACCTTCTTGGTTGTGCCATGAAGTAACAGTATCAGGTTTAACCACTTGAATTCGAGGACTGTAAAAACAAATAGAGTAATTTAGTTACTAAATAGGTATTTCAGTGTGAAAATTTGGTAGGAAACAACATTGCAAGATTGTAGCAACAGTGTGTCAAAACTCAGAGTAGGCACCAATAGAGGAGAAATAGATTTTTACCTTGAAACAAGATCAATTTCACACACCGAAACCACTCTCTCCCCCACCTTCACCCACTCTCCACCTCGGAACACTACTCCAACCATACATACTGCAAGCTCTCTGACACTAACCTGTGCACACATGTGGCCAGGATCCCTCACAGAGTAACATTATGTAAGTACGTATAAAACAATTGGAAATGTTGTCCTGAAAGCCTGTGTTATCTCCAAGGAGGAAATAAGACAGAAAACAAAGGTATAAGACAAATTTGCAGAAAGCAGAAAGATCAAAAAAATCACCTGAACTACTTTTATATTATTAAAATAACCATGGAAAAATCAACACAGGCCACATTTCTGAATCTTCATACAAATTTCTACTGCCCCAGACATCATCTCTCAGAATATCTGCTTTCTTTAGTTCTTCCTTCTTCCATTTGTTCTGTCTTTCTTACTCTCTGCCCATCCTCAATCCTGTCGTTTGCATTGATGCCAGGAATAGTGGCACAGTGGAACAAGAATACGCACCACAAAATCACTCACAGCCTTCTCACATAGATTTCATTTAACAAGATCTGAATAAGACCTGACCAGCCAGAAAGTCAGTCTCTGAGTACATGCAATTTCTGGGCACCAGTAAAACCAGAACAATGATGAGATAAGTCAGCCAATGGAATAATATGCAGCATATAATTTTGTGACAGATGTGAGGTACACATTTGTGCTTCAGATACTTGAAGTTGTATTGCCTCTAAATATACACAAAGGTACAGCAAACTCATATCTACATGTGTAAGACTATAATTTGGTTCGAAGTTTTTAGATAATTGTCCATATAGAGACACGTTTTCTGATTAATATCGACAACCAACTTCAACCTTGCACTTGTCTCAAAAGGAATATCTGAATTATACGGGCACCGACATGAAGTGTGTATAGATACATACCTACACATACACAGAGAGCTGAATATTACCTTTACCTTTCATATCTAAGAAAAAGAAGGCAAGAGAAGCTTCTCTATAGATTTTAGCGGGAGCAGATATTAACATTTGTACATGTAACCTCCTCATTCCATTATTTGGAAACCAAGCTGAGAAGAAGCATTAGCATCTCGATTCCAGCTCACGAGTTTCAGGCTAATCTTTTGTTTTATATTGGTATTTGAGGTCCACATTTACAACATTTACATACACTTCTGTGCAAGTAACTTTGAAAACACAAGTCTCTGTATTATGATTTTAAATGAAAGAATGGCAAATTTTAATAGTTGATTCTCCTATGTGATTGCTGTGTATTCCTAAAAACTAAAGCTACTGACAGCTGTAAACCTTCCTTCTCCATAGCCGCTTAACTTCAATGACAAATTTAGATTATAATTAACATGATGAAATAAATCAGAATATTAAAAACAGAACTGTAAAAGGATAAAAGCAATGTAGATATTTTAGATATAACACAAAGGTTTTAATTAAAACACAGAATCTTCAATTTGCTCCTAAATAAAATGGTAACCTTCACTTGATTGATTTTAGGAGTGTTGCTGATATATCTTGTTACAGCAGCGTGAATCACATATTAATTAACAATTTGAGTAATTAAAATGTTTTTATTCTTTAAAGATAGTAGATATGGAGCCAAATATCTATCATACATGTGCGAAATTTATGTTATGCAGCTCTGAAGGAAATTTAGTGCTGATAGGAATTTGGTCTGGCTGACTATTATATACTTTGAGGTTAGTATGTTAGCTTGATTGCTGTATGACAACATGTACAAACTGACTTAATAGATAAATCTGTTGTTCATGGGGATATTTTTGAGGCAATCCTTACAAATAAAGGTAAACAAAGTCTCTTCCATGTTTTCTGGAGATTTACTAGCATGTACAGCTTCTGTCCAAACTAAGTGTTCCTATTAGCTCCAAAAGGCCATTATCTGTGTGCAGCAACTTACCTGTACAGAACTGATTTCCTGTCCTTAGAGAAATCAAGAGTTCCTCAGAGTACTTCATCAATTCTACGATAGCCTTCCATAATGGTATGAGTAAAGTATTAGATCAGTGGATGTTGTCTATCTTGACTTTAGTAAGGCTTTTGATACTATCTCCCATAATGTCCTCTTAGGCAAGCTCAGGAAGCATGGGTTAGAAGAGCATATGGTGAGATGGATTGAGAATGGCTAAACAACAGAGCTCAACAAGAAAAACTACTTCACTGTAAGGGTGACTGGGCACTGGAACAGGCTGACCATAGAAGTTGTGGAGTCTCCTACACTGGAGAATTTCAAGACCCATATGGATGCATTCCTGTGTGACCTGCACTAGGTGATCCTGCTTTGGAAGGGGGACTTGGACTTTATGATCTCCAGAAGTTCCTTCTGACTCCTATAATTTTGGAAATCTATGAATTCACGCATTCATTTTCTTCATGTACATAACAGCCAAAATCCCACCTTATGCACATTAGTAACAGAGGGAATACATATATTGTCACAACAGTTGTTAAAAACAAAGTGTAATTATTGCAGTTCATATATAAGAGATGCCTTCGGCCTGTTCCCCTTTGTTGTCTTACACAGGTTGCAGCTTTCCCTGTCACATTATGCATCAGCAAGGGCTTTGTGCACTAGCCAGACCCCTGGCTCCTCTAAGGAGACCTGATGCTGCTTCTCGTCTTCTGCAGAGCTCTCCTCCCTTCCCAGAGTCTGCTCCTTTCCCCTGGACCTTTTCAGAGTCCTTCATCAAACACTTCCTCACCTGAAGGATTCAGGCAGGGTGCCGTGAAGAAAGCTCACCACGTGCCTCACCGATCTACACACCCACTCACTTTCAGTTGCATAAACAACTCAGTTTACTTTTGCTAGTTTCACGCTTTCAACTTTATCCCTCATTTTTGTGTTACTCACCTTGGTTTTCTTCATGCTTCTTTTCCATTAGTCTTCTGTGGCCTTCTTTTTCCTCTCCCTCCATGATCAGTATTTATGCCGCGGGTGCAGGGGCAGTCGCTGCACTCTGAGCGGAGGCGGAAACGGCCCCCTGCTGGTCACCACCCGTTACAGCTGGTTCCAGCTAGTTCTGGAGGGTTCCGGCAGCCCCAGGCTGTGGCCCTTCCATTTCACCTGAGGCGCCTCACCGGAAGTGGGTGTGAGAACAGAAAATGGCACCCAGCAGCAAGGTCTGAGGGAAAAAACCACCAGAAACAGCCCCACCATGGCAGAGAAGGGGAGGAAAAGAAGGACAAAGGCCAGCCCAGGTTACATTAAGAAAAAAAAAAAAAAAGTTTGGTTTGCAAAAGTTTGCTATTTGTGGGGGGTTTTTTTGGGTGTGGTTTTTTTTTCCCAGTGATTCTCGTAAAAAAAAACAAACCACCCTTTTGATCACCTTGATAACTAGCACAATACACTGCCAGCTCTAAGCTTTTGATGAAAAAGACATATGTACATAAATTTCTGTGTCACCCCAAGGAGTACAAAAACACCCAGGGTACTGCACACCAGTTCTTGCAAGTGCTAGTCACAACAACAGAGACTTTCTTGTGTACCCACACATATTCTGGTTTAGTAAGTTCAGTGGGAACTTCTGCTTTTACACCAAACAATCTTCCCAACAAGCCGCACAAGAATTCCTACCTTATCGTTAATTTTGATACTAGCACACTGCAGATACTCCACAGCACTATCAAACCACAGTATAGAATATAATTTCATTATTTAAACCTTCATCCCACTCTGTGTTGAAACCATGATATTTCTACGTTAGAATCTCTACATTTCTACACTGTGATAACCTTGTTTGCTCCCCTGTGTAACATGTGTGAGAGATCTTTCATTTCTCCTCAATGGGAAGAGAATGGCTCAACTGCACATCATAGGTATTAAACAACTGGAGTCAAGTTGCAGAAGCCTGTGTTGGGAGGTCAACAGCTTGAACTCCTTTCTCTACACATCTTCACTTGCCATCAGGTCAGCACAAATATTTAAGGGCTGAGAGCAGCTGTGAACAAAGCAAGCCAGTGTTGGTGAAGGGCCACAGATTCTTTCCCCTCATGCAGTACGACTTGTACATGCCACAGCAAATAACTCAAATGATGGGGCCACTATCCCTTTACCCTCTTACACATTATTTGCCTGATGGTCGATCCAACACAGTCCTGTGTGCTTTATTTGCTGGCAATTTTGAATGCTGTCAAAATTCTACTACAAGGTTGCCTCTATCTCTCCACATTTTTCATAATACTTCATAGCAACTTAAGTTTCATTCCTACAAAATCTTATTCCTCAAGGCCTGATGCTTTCAGAATATTGTTTTCTAGCACTGTCTGGTAGAATATCTTTCTCCATTATGAAAAGGAATACATATGCTCCTTAAAGTAGCAAGCAATTGGAATAGTTCTCTCCAAGTATTGCCAGTCGCTATGTGAAATACAGAGAATCTGGAATTCCCTCAGCAGTAGTAGAGAGTCCCAAATGCTGTCACTTTCATAGCTTTCTATGCATTATTCTGAGCATCTTGAGCTACAGAAATCTGAGGTCTACAGACTAGTCAGATATAGAAAGACCAGCTAAATGTTGGTGCATAAATATGCGATTTTGCCTTTAATGCACTGTTAGAGAGAAAGCTGTATCTAATATGCTCCCAGCTTAGACCCAACTGCTTGTCTTGATTCAGAATGATAGTGTGAGGACTACACAGACAACAAAATCACTTCCATGTATGAAGAACTTGAATTAGAAAAGTTTTAGGAGCTAACCTGGAGGATGCTCTCATGAGTGTACTCTATGCATTCTGCTATTGGGCGATAGTTTGTGAGACCTGGCTAGAGTAAACACTTCAGTAAACACCTGTTGAAGCAAGAATTCTTCTTTATTCTAGACATATTGTGACTTCAGTAAGAAACAGCAGGAGTGTCATATATCATGTTCTGCTTTAACAAAACCCCTAGCCTTAGTGCAGCTGAAGCTTAGGAGAAATTCCTTAACTTCCTCCAGCTTTAGAATACATGTTATCCTTTCAGGGAAGTTGATGCAATAAACATCCAACACTAAACAGTCAATGCTATTGTGGACCTGACTTCATCCAGTTCCCAGAATCCTCTAAAAAAGGTAAACAAAGTATGTAGAGGATTAATGATCACTAACTAATGTTATTAAATCTGTGATAATTCAGTGAAGACTGAAAAGAAGATGGAGACATAAATTAAACGAAATGCTTTCCCTGACCTTACATTTCTTGAGACTTGCTTTATATATGACCTAGGTGCCATCATTATAGAACACAGAAGCAGAGCCCCACTTCAGATTTCAAAGCACACTCATGACATCATAACATTCAGCCATAACATGAGAAGGCTACATCTGGATCAAACGGATTCTTACTGACCATGGCACAGAAGGTTACTCTGGGAGCCAGACTCTGCCCAAAAAATAAACTTGACTTGTAAACACAGGATCTGTGAGTTTAAAAAAAAAAAAAAAAAAAAAGGCAAACCCACAGAATACCCACAGAATCCTGTGTCCATGTTTCCCCACAGCATTTCTGAACTCCATTCTCAAGTATGTAAACCTTTCTGGTTTACTGATGTTAGTAAAGAACTAGATTATCAAATGGTTAAAAGAAAAATCTAAGTTTGATCATTAAAGCACAGAATTTTATACCTTTCCATTATTCCCTTTACCTACATACTTGGAGGTAAAAGCTTATATACAAACCCATATGCACAAAGGTGTCAACCCTTTCCATCTGATAATTTCAGCCAATAAAACTGTGAAAATTACTAAGTGCCACCTTCAAAGCTATCACTGTTACTACAGACAAGTCTCTTTCTCACTCATACACATACATGCACACAGATGAGCTGCCAGTTCTATTTATTAGACGCCTCATACACAGAGAGCAGATACCTCATCTGCATTTTATCAGGTGTCTGTATAATTAAAGCTTATTGCAAACAGAGATATTATTGGTGTATTTTATTGCTTGTCTATGAACAACTGAACAAAGTAAGAGGCATAAATTAATGCAGTTTTACAGTACTTTGTTTTAAACAAATGTCACTACCTACACACACCTAATTATCAGTTCTTACACATTCTGCCAAATATCAAGCCTATAGTTCATAAGCCAGACTCACGACAGGCAGTAAATATATTCACCCTAATTTAAAATTTTATTGCAAAATACCCTCCACACTACATTAACCTACACTAAATCACACTATGCAACACCAGCCTTACCACTGCTTGCTTACTTATTTGAAAAGCAGAAAACCATACAAATTCCTGTTCCCAGAGATCTGTACTAAAAGTGACATAGCTGCGTGTACAAATTTTGAAGCGACAATGCAGGATGAGAGACTAGGGCTGTAAGAAACAGTAAAAGATTTGTCAAAAGCCACTTTGTTATTTTTTAAATCACATTTTTAAAAGACCACACAAGCCTTTCAAAAGTTCCTTGGTAATTCTTTCTACTAAACTATATTAAAATGTAAATTTTTACCTAGATCAGGCAGAGCACTTCATAATCATGATCCACTGCACAGTCAGGTAGAGAGTGTGTTTAGCAGTGTAGGCTACTGAAGACCATCAGATATCTCCATAACAAAGAAAAGTATGCTCAGGAATGTGTATATGAGTAGATCTCTGGAAGGAGCTCAAATTCAAGCCTCCTGCTTCTTAGGCAAGCGTTTTGCCACCAGCTAAGAGGTTGCTCAGTAGCTGAGCCCTTCAGAGGTTCTCTTATACTTAACCTATACTTCTTTACGGGTGTTTTATTGTCTCCCAACGCTGTCTCTATTATTGCTGCAGACAATGGGACGTGGTGGTGATGGACATCACAGTCATGTCACATTTGCCAATAAGAATTATCTTCTGATCCTACCCTTTGCAGTGTTGGTCTTTGAGTGTCCCACATTGAAAGGAGCCTGAAGCCATTATAACAAAAAGCACTGGAAGAGCTTGGACTGTTAAAGGCTACATCTGGGCTCAGTAACATGCATACTAATAACATCATTACAGCCGAGTGGTTTGGAGAGTGTGTTTACTTTGTTGTGGTTCCCATCACCTTCTAGAGCTGAATTGTTAATATGTGGTTTTAAATTCAAATAGCACACAGGGCTAATTTTCTTGTATTTGCCCAAAAAATTAGGTTACATAGTTCATCTAATTCTCCCTCCACTTTTTCATGTGTGGGTGGTACTCCTTGTAGAGAGTACTTCTTTTCCATGACATTGAACTTGAACCTGACTGACCTTTCTATAATGAGTGAATTGAAAACATCTCCCTTTGGAATGTGGTTTGTAGATACTGGATACGCCAGTTTTTCTGCATTTGATGAATTAAAGGGACAGAGTCCCTTTCACAGACCTAGACCAGGGCAGCTATTTAAAAGCACACACAAAAAATTTCTCCTGCAGCCAGTCTTCTTAATTAGAGCTGCTCCACTACTATAAACAAAGACTCTCTTTTTTTTTACCCCCCCTCTTTCCATTTTCGTTTTTTTGCATTTAAGCATTCTGAAGGCAAAGCAACAGACTTTTTCAAGTAACAGGGAAATATTTAAGCAACACAGTCACACTTTTTTGTTTTGAAACTGACATTTCTACTTTTTACTTCCTATTGTTCTTTATCTGCCTGTGATTTTCTCCCACGATTAAAGTTAAACAGAGTTGCATTCAGAACAAGACACATAGAACAATCATTTAGACATTTCTTTCTTTTAAGCATTTACATAGTAAGGATTCATGTTCCTTATTTTAGAAACTTTTTTTTTTTTTTTAAAAAAAGAACATCACCTCATTGATAGAAAGCAGCTGAAAAAAGTCAGCAGCTTATAGTCCAGCACTACTGGCATCAGATCTTAATCATAATGTATTCTCTGTCTGGTTTGTCAGAATCTATCATTCACGAGTACCTTCAATGGACAGTAATTTGAGGTGTGGCTTATTAGATCACACGATCTTATGAATAATAAGAAGTTATGGAAAATTGCATCCAGGCCTGCTATCCAATTTTCACTGGTGTCACCCACTTTATAGTGAGGCAGCATGTTTATGCATGATTTCTGTTTCATATGTATTGACTAGATCATTTTCCCTGTTGTCCTGAGAATTGATGACATACAGTGTATTAAGAATGATGACCTCCACAAGGGGGATAACACTTTCTCTAGATTACACTATTGTCAAAACATATTGAAATATCCTTTACACATGTTACTGCCATATTTTTCTGCCTGAAAGACCCTGTTAAAGTAAAATCTTGCTGCAATTTCTAAATAAGATCCCAAGGACAAGTGTTTCTGTCACCATACTCTCTACTACCCTCCAAATTTGTTTTAGTTTAAGAACTTCTGTTAAATGACCAACCTGACAAAATTTCCTATCTCAGAACAGTACTGGGAACCAGATCAGCCCTTCAAGGCAGTTCTTGGTAACTTTTTGGACGGTCATATTTGAAAGATACCACTTACTGCTGGCATACTTCAAAGCATCACTTTCTGGAAACAGATGAACTCTGTTATGATTACAATTGAATATTCAGATTTATAATAGACAAGTGATTCAAATTCAAAGGGCAGCATCTTCAATGAAAATTGTTTCCTGGAAATAGGTGTCATTCTCACCATCAATGCAATGCTATTGGCTTTTTAACTTTTGAATAATCCATCCAGAGCCCTCACATGTCATCATATAGTCCCATGGTAGGTAGATTAAGTATGATTTACAGTACCACTACTATCTGCCTGTTGCCAAATCCAAATGCAAATTTAGGCTGTGCACCACAGTGACCCTTCTATGGCTAACCAGGCTGTGCAAGCATGTTTTAATTACCTAAAATTTATAATTCATCCGTAAGTAGCACAGAGGATATCAAAATAAAGATGATCAACTTCAAGAGCAAGGACTTTTCACTGAGATAAAAACAGAAAGACAACTCCTCTCTTTTAAGCTAATTTAGTAAAGACAGCTCCCCTCCCCCCAGTATTTTCCTATTACTCTGTTCCCAAATTATACCAATCAGCATGTAAGCCATTATCTTTTAATGCTTCCATTACAGCAAGCTCTCTCTGGATCTCAAAAAATCTTCCTTAATGGGAGAAATCGGATTGAAGAGGCTCCATTTAAAGTGGATTATGTGAGTAAAATTCTTCTTGTAAAGAGGACCAGACATCAAAACCTCAAACAGTAAAGGTGTTCAGAAACTTTTTTTTTTTTTTTTGGGGGGGGGAGGCACTGAGCTGGTTGCTATTTTATTTTCTATAGAGATCCTGCACTAGATCTTAAACTTGTTGCAAGCAATAAAAGATAGTGTACACCTAAGCAAAAGATATGTGAAGTCTGTAATTGAAATTAATTATATATTCTTTACATTTTCCATTTCCCTTTTCAAGTCGGACAGGTGGGAATGCTTTTGCTCTTAAGTTACAGCGTCAGGTTCAAGCTCTGAAAATCCATTCCAGTCAAACATTAGGCTTTCACTGCACTCCCCCAGCCAGCTTTGTCCTCAAACATTCCTTCACGACCTTACCTGGCTTAAAATCAGACTGGCCCCATCCCCCAGGTCACCCTGGCTGTCTGCCCATCCACACATTTATGTCTGCATTTTGAGTGTTTTCCGAAGCCCATTAAATTGTGCCTTGGCAGGCCAGATGCATTCAACTCACCCTAAGACCCAAAGAGAGAAGGTTATCAAATTCCCTCATCTTTGCCAGACATACAAAGCTTCGAGTTCTCTAGCCCTGCAAGGAAGCTATGCAATTGCACAAAGTAAGATGTTAGAACTTGTAAACATGTCATACAATATTACACTATGCCTGCAGGGCACTGAAGTTGGGAGGGCCCAGGGACAGAGCGCCTGCCCTCTTGATGGAGCTGTCTTAATGCATTTTTTTTCTTTTTCTTTTGAGACAACACAAGTAGAATTAGCTTCCATAAAGAGGCTGACACCACTTTCTTAAATCAACCAGTCTTGACATTTTTTTTCATATGATCTTCCGTAGGTCTTGACTGAAAGAGGAAAACAAGCTGCGACACTCTTGCACCTTCTACTGGATAACAACAGAAAAGAGGAAAAGTGGAAGCAAAAGGAAGAAGAAAAGTTAAGTTCTGGCATATAAATAAGATTTAGAAACTGGTTGTTACAAACATCTGCACATTTCCATCCTTAAGATAGGATATTTATGTGAGTACCTTTCCCACTGCCCCATTCTCAACTAGCCTCTGCGGTCTTGGATCCTGAGCAACAGCTACATAGAGTATGGAATTCTGTCCACAAGTGATAATTTTTACTTGACTTGTGATGAGATGACAAAGTACTACTCCAAGCAAGCAATTAAACCAACACATATAGCATGAAAGTAGACTTAATACAATGAAAACAATCTGAGGGAATGTGGTTTGTAACATGACCAGAAATGCAGCAATCAAGAACAAAAATATATATTTAAAATACGCACGCATAAAAATCAGAACTACTCTGGACACAAGATAATGCAAACTAGCTTTGCTAGAAATGAGCTGCAAAATACCTTCATTTTCTCATACAGTGAAACCCTGATAAAATCACAACTGTTAAGGTCATACAGTATATCAGGTGGAATCACAGTCTTTAGAACTCCATTATTAATGCACACAACCTCACAATCAAAGAGGATAAGAGCACAGTTCCCAGATGCCAATGATTTGATCCTATCTTATTTGGCTGTTTACATTTAAATAATGTGGCTGTATAAATTTAAATAATAAGAACCACCAACAGATGGAATGCAGTGAAAAAAATGTGCCTTCTACGAGACCCTGAACATATACTACACGGTGCTTTACAATTTATTTGAGCAGAGCTCATACTAAAAAAATAAAAAAAGACTCATTTCTTCTGCCATTATGGAAATAAAAGGACTTGTGCTTTAGTTCATTGCTAGCACTGCCAAAGAAACATGCAGTTCTCTAACCTCCAGTACAATGTACCCATAAGGTACCAAGCATCAAAGCATATTAAAAGATATTAACTGCATATTTGCTTATGAACAAGATAAAAAGCTGTAGGGCCTCCAGGTTCTCAAGCTGTGAGTGGAACAGCTTTGCAATTTGCCTGCAAAACTGCATTTTGATCTTAATGAATATAAAATGGCTGCCATTAAAAGTAAAACAGATTATTTCAGGTCTTTTAGGGCCCATAGCTCTTTGACGGTCTTGGAGGGGCACTATGATCTTTCATTAAAATCTCACAGCAGGACTCCCTCACCAGCAAATCAAGCCTTGCAGTCGAGGAGATTGGCTACATTTAAAAGTAATTTTCAGAAATCTACACAGATTTTCAATTTGGTAATGAAAGCCATAAGAGAATGCAGGCAGCATTTTGTTGAATATTGTTACTAATCCAGTGCTCACATTTGTTAGAAATTAAACTGCCCTGTAACTATCACACTGATGGCAGCTTGCCATTTCAGCTCAGTTGTAATCTCCGTTTGTTAATGAGTAGCATGTGCTAATTGTTGTCAGCATCCCTGCCATACATCCCTTCTATAACAATGTATTTTACCTGCTGAAAGGTGTTACCTCTCGCACTGTCAGTATCCAGTTTAAGTGAACACATCTCTGAATAGTATAAAAAATGGTAAAGTTTTGTTTGAAATATCATGAAATTAAAAGTATACACTTTCATATTGATATCCAGACCCTTCTAGCACCTCATTCTGTGTATCTACCATTAAAATACTGAAGTGTGACAGCACAAGGAATGAGAGAGGAAAATTGTCTAGATTGTAGCATAAAATAAGGGATGCAGCTCCTGGAAAAGTGAAGTTAAAAGGTTTGAAAAGTTAGAGTGATCATATCTCATTATTGCAAACAATGTAAGGAGATGATTAAAACAAAACCTGAGCTGGAGCTACAATGAAGCTGGACTGGGACAAGAAATACTGACTCGGAGTAAGTTAGTCAGAGCTGATGACTGTGCTGCCCTCAGGTGGAAGGTCTTGTCAGGAGGGAGAGGCCTTCACTCCACTTGCAGTGAACAAATAAAAATAATAACAGTAAAAAAACCCTCAAACAAAACCAAACCAAACAAAATCCCCAAACAAACAAACAAAAACCCCCAAACCAGCTCAGCTTTAGTGGATGCAGCAAACAAAGATATTCAGAAGTATGAACAAGAAGGGTTATAATACACAAATTCTCAAACAAACCAAATGCGAACTGAATTATGGCAGAAGAGAGCAATTTTCATCTAGTGAATTGTAAAGTGGGTTTGTTTCCAGTTCATATTTGAAATGCAAGGTTGATACTTGGCTTTTCATTTTATTTCTTATCTGGGGGGATTCTAATGGAAATTACTGACTTGAAATAACTAAAACCCTATTGAAGAGCTCTAACATACGCACAGTGTAACTGACATGCATTCTCAGAAGCACATTTAGTATCATTGCATCAAGTAGATTAGTTGTTCAGCTGCCATAAGTGACAATATTATATACTACTAAATGTTTAAAATTATTTGAATCACTTCTGTACACATATGTAGTATCTTTTTAAAACATTTTTTTAAATACATAGGCAGAAGCCATCCAAAGGAAAAGATTTCTAGTGGGAGGTGTCCCTGCCTGTGTCCCTGCCTGTGGCAGGGGGTTGGAGCTGGATGATCCTTGAGGTCCCTTCCAACCTAAACCATTCTATGATTCTATGATATTACAGGGTATTCTGACTAACAGGAAACAGTCGTATGAACTTATTTGGTGCATTCACTCATGAATGGAATGCAAGCACTTTTCTAGGGGCTTTGAGATGTACACAAAGTACCCACAACATCTCTATAATAACAAGATGTTTCTTCACTTTGGGGCAGACAGCTAATCAGGGTTGCACCAGCCCTCAGATTGTTCTACCTGGAGTCCAAAGCAGAAAAATCAGCAACTTCAGTTTCATAACACACATGAATGATTAACCACCGCATCCAAGTGACTGGAACGATAAAATATGGATCAGTCCAATCTGCTGGAATCAGAAATTAACAATCTTTTGCTAGATTTTTGGGTTTTGGGGAGCCAGAAGTAGTTAGCTGGAACACCTTTACATACAGTTTCAGAGTTTTCTCACCAGTTTGAAGTTTCACCATTTTAATTTTGAGAACAGCTAAATTTTTCCAAAGCAAAAGACATCAACAAAAATGCACTGCAGGTTTGATTTCAGGGTTTGATCTCCTGTTTTCTCAAATAGCTGAATATGGCATTTTCTAATTCCTTGTGCCACATATCACTATACTGTGTCAGCAGTATTGTCACTATACATGATGCTTCACTATTGTATATATCATGGCCTGAGTGATGTCATATTACCAACTCTTCCTAATACGTACCAACCCATACAGCAACACATAATCTCCTTTTCCTCCTGTAACCATTGCAGAAGCTGCAAGTGAATTTACAGAGCACTATTTTTTCAAATCTAGGACAGAAGGCACCTGTAGTGATGCATTGTTGAACTCAGCAGAAACATCCACTAGCTTTGGTCCCATGCAGGCAGTCCAGGCTACTCAGATGGACAAGCTCAGCCTAGGGTATACTTGACCACTGATATGCTTAGGCTCACACCAAGGGATGGTGCGAATGTTGCCTTTGTTCCCTGATGTACTCTGCAGATCAACTGTAAACCCACATTTGGTTAGGGACTGATGACAGGGACTGGTGTTCAAGATCCAGAGAAGACTGTGTTTGAGCACCGACAGGAAACAGTGCTGTCATCTATACTCAAAGCATATTTGTAAGGCTACACTGCCACAGGTGTGTTTCTGCTAACCAGCTTTAAACTGGTAGCAGCGTAACTGTGGGAGCACCAAGCTGTATGTGGTTCCAAGAGTGCAACTGAGCAGCAGAATAAATATTGACGTGGCACCCTGTGATGAGGTTTCTACAAGGCCTTCTGTATACAGGAGTTCAAAGCAAGTTCAGAGTAGGCACATAAGATTTCAGTCACATCTTTACCAACAGCTCAGATGCACCCCCAAAATACTTCAGCTAAATCATACCATACAAAGGTGCTCTCAGTGCAAGCTAAAAAGTGCCACGATGACATTTAATACAGTGTTGCTACCACACTAGAAATTCACACTTCAGCTTAATGTGTGCTAATATCCCTCCAAATGGGGACGAGAGAAATGGAACAGCTCTGAAGTGACAGTACTGCAGCTTCTGAGCATGTGGACAAATTTAAGCTGCTTTTCAAACACAGAGTTCAGGACCAATAGGTTTGGGAGCTTCACAGAATTGGCTCTGACACTGCTCATTCTTAGTCTTACAATGGTTCCAATGAAGCTATTGATGAGAATAAAGAAACAGTCACTTGAATAAAGATTTATCAAGTTAGCTTTTAAATTAATTTTGTGTGTGTGTGGTTTTGGTTTTTTGTTTGTTTGGTTTGTCTTTTTTTTTTTCCTTTTTATTTTGTTTGTTTGGGTTTTTTCAACACCTCAGCAATTTCTGTAAGTAGCAAATATTTTGTTTTCTTCTTAAAATGCTATTTTTTTGATAGCAGATGGATCTGACTACGTATATGTGATTTTGTTTCCTTGTACAAAAAAAAAGTATGCTTAATTACTGTGCTTCACAGTTGGTGGCCCATTTTGGGAGACCTGGAAGAAATGACAGACCTTATACCTTTATATATCTATGTAAGTTAAAAGGAAGTTATTTTTTGTTTGTATGTATCACAT
The DNA here is from genome assembly GCA_013400475.1 of Tricholaema leucomelas. Lineage (NCBI taxonomy): Eukaryota > Metazoa > Chordata > Aves > Piciformes > Lybiidae > Tricholaema lacrymosa > Tricholaema leucomelas. The sequence continues at coordinate 598,587 of WAAF01010898.1, forward strand.
TCTGAAATACTGTAATAATATTTACATCGTGGCTAACTTATCATTATAAAGAAAGGCAATAATTAGATTAATTTTCTAGTATAAATTCCTAAACATGAAACCTCTTAATTTAAACTGTCTATATTTCAAAACTGTGATGAAGCAAGTATGAGCAGTTTGGGGTTTATCCGTTCTCTATCTAATCTCTAATCCTTCTTGCAGGAGCTTTCCTTTACACATTTTGCACCCAGATGTTCCTGCTAGTTGTGGAACTTGGTGAATTAGCTCAGGACTTTGAATGCCATTTAACATCCCTGAGGAAACAGGCTCTCCTGAAGAATTAGCTGTCTTAAGTATAGTATCTGGCAAACAGGGAGGAGGAGAAAACAGAAGCAAGACTAAAAGGACTAAGAAAGGAAGCAGAAAGTCATGTAAACTTATAAATAGGAGTCTCACAGGGAGAGAATTTGCACAAACAGTAGGAAAATAGAGCTAATACAGCCAGGGTGCAACATGCCATAATCAAACTCACATTTTACAAAACTTTTTTTACTCCCTCTTCTTTTCCCTTTTACAACCCTTTATACAATGTTCTCAATTAGGGTTTTCTAAGAAGCCCTATTCAGAAGGAAAACAGCACAAAGTAAAAAAATCAGTCAAATGTCAGAGACATTTAAAAGGGATGCAGCAGCTCTATGTGCTCCCTATACAACTGCCTATGCAATTTCTCTTTGTATACTTACCTGAGGAACCACCTGACATTATCCCTTATTGCTTGATCCAGCCTGCAAGTCTTTTTGAGCATGCCCCCCCTGCAGTTATAGAAAATCCAGCTTGACCAAATGAAACACTTTCAATTGAATGGTTCACTTACATATTCCCTGGATTCATGCATTCAGATCTTCCTTAGTGAAAATTTGACACGCAAGCACCAATCAAAAGGGGACTACAAACAGGACATAAACCAGACCCCACAGAATTATGTAGCCAAAATCTGACTTCAGCAGAGACAGAATTTTACCTTACAACCTGGCAAAAGACAAAAAAGGAAACTGTAATATCAAGGGCAGAAAATATCTCAGAGCCAAAAAAAAGCAACAAAATAAGCAATTTGCTCTTATCACATCAAAAATGTCCAGAATCTACTCTGTATTTTTTCTAACATGGCTAAAACAGCACAAAAAGTAGTGCATCCACCATCCGATACATGTCTTGATGTATAATGATGGAAACTTAAACAAACTGAAATCTGTACCTAAAGCTTTTCTCTGACCTGAGTGAACCTCAAAATCAGGCAATTCCATAGCTTCCAGAACAAGTGCAAGGTCCACAGTCTGTAACAGTGCTTGCTACCATTCTAAAACACCCTAAGTCTCGCCAATGTCTTTCAAAAATGCTTTTCCTCCCTGCTACAGTTATCTGCAAACAGTTCAGCTTTAAAACAAAAAAAAAAACCCAACAACTTATCTATGCTTATTATCCACAACTTTTTATGAACAAGGTGACTTATAAACAGCTGCAATAAAAGTGGTCAGCTTTTTTTTTTTCCTCCTTACAAGATCATTCTCAGTAATTTTTCAGAGAGAGCAGAGAGGCTAAAAGATACGTGACATTCATAGATTTCATCCCTGAAGCCACAAAACCCACGCTAGCAATTTCTTCATTTGACCAAAATGAATGGTCATCAGAAAAACAAATGTAAGTTTGGTATCACTGATTTGGCTGAGACAGCTTAGGGGCTTGAACTTAATAGACTTCCTCTGACAGATTAGGATCTTCTGGTATGTCTGCATCATCCTGTCACTGCAGATAGCCAAGTCCAAACCACAGGCATGGGTCTGCCCTTGATCCATAACCTTAGAATACAAAATAACTGACTAAAGAATGTAATAAGACTCCCAAGGAAATACCTTTGAAGACAGTATTCATTTTATTTGGTGGTCTTTTATAGCAGAAGGGTGGGGGGAAGGAAGACAATTAAGCGTTAAGAACTGATTGATGCTTAAACAAAATGCCTAACAGTAAAAGCACATTTCTATATTCCAAAGGACCAGGGAAAGCCATCCCTAAGAAGGGATTAACTGCTATCAGATGATATTACTACTGGATTAATGGTGTTTCGCATTCACTGTATTTATATATTAAAAAAAGAGATCTCTTTTGAGGAAGATATAAGTGATTTGTATAAAACCTTAAAGCCAAAACCTAGATTTTACTTTTACAGCAACATGATGGATAGTATTGTCTTTATTTATACATTGTTAATTTAAGTAATCCCCCCCCCCTTTTCTCCCTCTCTCTGGAAGCAGGCCTTGTTTTTGTTTTGAGAATACTACAGCCCCTGAAAAATAGGAAAGCAATGCTCCATATTCCAGCAGATATTTTAAGCTGTTCTTATTTCAGAGAATTGTTTTTGTAATAGGTATACTAAAGATGATCATTTTACTTTATTGTCAGTCATTGCTGACTGAAATATTTTGCCAGATGAAAGTAATTACTGTGACTGTATTACTTTCCTAACCTGTTCGATATATCTCAGATATTTGTAGTGTGAAATCCTTTTTGTTTGCAAAAAAAAAAAAAAAGTCACATCACTCTGGCCTCTGGCCTTTATTATATAAAGCCCATATAGATATTATCCATTTTCTTTCTCCACTTGTATATCTTGTATTTTCAAAAGAAAAACTCCAATCTTAAGGTCGAATTGTGCAGATGACAAAGTTGAACAACATATTCACTTGTTTGTGTTAAAAACGTGGGGGGAAAAAAAGGATCTGCTTTGACCAAAACCAAATTACTCAGGTGATTTTTTTTTTCAAAGGATGCAAGGATCAGCCATATTCTTTCTCCACATTACTCACTACTAGCTAAAATTATACACTAGAGAAAATATTTTTCTGAGACATCCTCAGGATTATATCCCCTGGAGATGTAAAATGGGTCTGTGTTTCTCTCTCAAAGTCGTATCTGCTTTGAATAGACTTCTTCAATTCAAATTATAGTAATATATGCACAATAAACTCACTGTTATAAATATTTACCATAATATCCTTCTTTTTAGTTCATCTGCTACCCCAACCACTATTCGTGCTACTGTAAATCAGGTGAAGTATACTGCAGGAGCTGCAAGCACCTGTGGTTGTATTTCTGGAAACACCCATCCAAGAGGAGGCAAATGACACAAGAGCGACAGTAGAAATTGTGGCAGACTCCACATTTCAAACTGTTACGCTCCTGCTCCACTTACTGGGTAAATGTGACATTCTGGGTTAAAGATGACCAGTGGGTGCAAAGATGTGGGTGGAGTAGGTAGTGAAGTATCTAGGCCACTGAAAAGCTTTTAGGTTTTTCTTGCGGAAAGCATTTTGATATATGGCAAAACCTAACTACACCTAAAGGAGTGTGAGAGGAACCACCTTCACCACCAATCTCATGGGAAAATTCTTCTTTCAAGTACAAAAATATTTTTTTGCCCCTTTTTTTTTTCTTGCCATGAATCGCCAGTGTTGACAAGTGGTAATTTTTTTCTGAGCAGTGAAGTTGTTATACTGTGTGAAGGACAACATTTTCCTGCAAAAATTGCAAATGTCCATTTCAAAACTCTCAGTCTTTTCAAAAGAGAGACTTACGCAATTGCTACCATCATGATCTATGACATCTCCTTCAGGAGATGGCACAGCAGCTCCATTCATTGACACTGGACAAGGATAAAGCTTTAACTTCTCAACTGCTCTACAGCCTACCAGCCATTATGAGTCCAAGTATAAGTGCTTCTTGGTGACTGCATAAATTTCAACCACATTCAGTAATGTTCTGCATAGGGAACAGAGCAGTGTCAAAAGAAAGAAAGAAGGTAGACAACAGACAGATTAAAACTCAAATATTTCTACACACAGAGCTTTCTTCTGTTAAGCTGATAGTTCTGAGTTTTTTTGCCGTGAGATAAAATTTTGGTTACCTGAAACACCATGAAATGTGGTTCACAGGAACTAATCACTGATGCCAAAAAGCAAAACCTCAGTCTTTATTGTTGTACTCTATTCTACTATAGGCTCCATTCACACACACCTGAGCTAGAAACAGAGTAGCAGAGGACATATTTACCCACTTTATTGTGGTATTTCACAACAGAATTTCTGTAGTCATTTAGTCTCCAAATACAGTCTCTACTGTAAATGGTTTAATCTGAATCCATAGTAGGTAGGACTTTAAGTAAACTTTTCTTCTGAAATATTGTCACCAGCATTATTGATTAAAGAAAAAAAAAGTCAAAATATGATTTCTTACAAAAGGTAATTAAACAGTATAATATAGTAATAAGTGGAACGAACAATACAAAGTTGTAGTAAAATATATGCTTTGTGCAGTGGAGGACTGGTGTTTCAGGAGATTAACAATTATGATCACCAGTCCTCTTCTGTTTCTGTAATACTCCACACAATCTTTTTTAAATTACTTTATTAACCTTTCCTCCTAGCACAGAAGTGCCCGATTACAGATAATATTTCAAAATCATCTGAGGTGTAAGTGTGTTTGATTTGCTCAGTAATTATTTGTCTACTTTATTACATTGACCAAGCACACAAGCTCCTTGACCAGTTTTATTTCAAGTCCAGTTAAGAACAGGGTCATATCATTTTGTATGATCGTTCCCTTTGGGCCCTGGAGTACCTGAAATTTCATGTGGGAGCTGGTAGCTTGGACACAAATATCTCACACTTTAAACATGCAGAAATCAGTCGGTATGATATCATTTAAGGTGAAGGGGCCTGTTCATAAAGTAGAGGTTTAATGCCCATATGAAAAAGGTTTGTTGATTGTATTGGGTTTGGCTGAGATGGAGTTAGTTCTCCCTGCATCATCTTTTGTAGTGGTTTAGTATTGAGAACACACCAGTGTTTTGTCTGTTGCTGAGCTGGGTTTGCACAGTACCAAGTCTGTGTTTTTCCAATATCCCCCAACCCCCTCCACCCTAGGAGTAGGCTGAGGGGTGGGCAAGGTCTTGGGAGAGGACACGGCAGAGACAGCTGACCTGAACTGATGAAAGGTGCCCCATCTCTGGAGATATTCAAAATGAGGCTTGACATGTCTCTGGGCAGCCTAATCTACTTGAGGATGTCCGTGCTTGCTGCAGAGGGGGTTCTCAGAATCAAAGAATTAACCAGGTTGGAAAAGACCTTTGAGATTGAGTCAAACCTATCACCTAATACCTTCTAATTAACTAAACGGTGGCACTAATTGCCTCATCCAGTCTCCTTTTAAACACTTCCAGGGATAGCAACTCCACCACCTCCCTGGACAGCCCATTCCAGCAGCCAATCACTCTTTCTGTGAAGAGCTTCTTCCTAACGTCCAACCTAAACCTGCCCTAGTGCAGCTTGAGACTGTGTGCCCTTGTTCTGTCACTGGGTGTCTGGGAGAAGAAACTGACTCCCACCTGGCCACAACTTCTCTTCAGGTAGTTGTAGAGAGCAATAAGGTCTCCCCTGAGCCTCCTCCTTTGGAGGTCCCTTCCAACCCCAACCATTCTATGAACCACATGACATCAGCTCAGATATAAAAGCTAAGTTAAAGAAGGCAGCGTAGGGGTATGCGTTAATGGCATTTGTCCTCCGGAGCAACAGCATCACATGTACTGAAGCCCTCCTTCCTGGGAAGCAGCTGGACATCATCTACTGATGGCATGTAGAGAATAATATCTTTGCTCTTGCTTCCACACATGCCCTTTGCTTTTGCCCTATTAAACTGCTTCTATTTTGATCCACATGTCTCTTGTTATATTTTCCCTCTCCCTATCTAAAAATGGAATTATGATAGAGCAATTTTGGTGGGCATCTGGCTCCCAGCCAGGGCCAAACCACCACATTTATTCACTGCATTGCAGATGTAAGACATTTAAGGATGGGCATATTTGCCTTTCTCAATCTAAAAGGGTGTAAAAGCCCCACGCATTTGTCAAATCATACTCTATCATAGTTGTTTATTCACAACAGTTCACACAACACATTATATCAGTTTGAACCCTAAGTATTAGACCATTACCAGCTCCACTACTGTGTGTGACGTCATGCTAAACACATAGTGACCACAGAAAAATAGGTATTTCTTACACAGACCTAGAGGAAACAAGCAAGTATGAAGATAAAAAATGCAATGAAAAAGTTTTCCTGCTCTAACTTTGCAACTTTGGAAGAAATGAAAATAATGTTTACATTTTTTTAAAGTCAAAAATGCAATGAGATGAAACATGGTACATCAGATTATTCCTGAGGGCCACCACTAGGATAAAAGCATAAAGCCTGGGGACTTTGTTTACTGTCCACAATCAACAAATCCTGAAATCTCCATATGCAGCAGGTTTCTAAAGCTCTGTTAGTAATACTGTTTATTGCTGGTCAACTCAGTCACCCATAGAATTACAGTGTAGGGTATGGATGCCAGTATTTTAGACCCGAAACGAGCATAAAAAACACAAAGTAAAATTCAGTGTCAGCACAAAGTTGACAGCGAATGATTATAACAGCTTCGAAGCTTGAAAAAGAGTGTAAATAACTAGGATCCCCCGCGGGCTCACTCAGCCTGCATACATAACAACTGTGATGGACAGCCACTATGGTAAAGTATATAAAAAAAAAAGGCACTCTGCAAAGATGCAAAAATTTCTCCTGCTACGAGTCTTAACTGTCACCTTTCTGACTAAATCAGCTACTTTTATAGAGAAAAAGTATCTATATTGTAAGGTGCACATTTTCAGTATGGGCTGCTACTATAACAGGTAAACCACTAATATATTTTTCAGTGCTAATAAGCCCCAAGATTTTTTTTTCTTTAAAACAAATGATTCAAAGCCACATGTTACCAAGTCCTTCCTCTCAACCATCACCCAATTAACTAAAGACACAACCCAGACTACAGAGAAAAATAACTTCAAACAAGGCATGTATATGCATGTAAGAATGAAAATACTCTTATTTACCAACACAGAAATATTAGTATGCTTTTTCCTTGGGACATTTGTGCTTCTTACATATCTACATATACAAGTACAACATGCACATGTAGTAATGGCTTTCAAGTGCTGGCAAATTGCAAGAGGGTAGATGCACTGTCAGATGTGTGACAGCACTGTGATTATGTAGTCCCTTCATAGTTTCTGGCTGTAAGCGAGGGAAATAGGAATTTAATAGCAAACACAAGCATATGGCTACAAATTACTGATTTTAAAAAAGTAATTAGCAAACTACTTAATTAACTAATTTTTTTTAACCCCTATTTTATTCTATGTAACCTTTCAATTTTGGATTACAAAAAAAAGAAAATCCCAAACAGCAGGTACTAAAACTTTTCTCCATTCTGCTTGTATTTATCTGAAGTAGATGACTTGAAATACCAGCCGTTGGTCAATGGACCATTGTTTTGAGAGCTTGGTTTTAATCTAAACAGGAGCTCATAAATATGACATCACAGAGACATTTGTGATGATCAGGCAGTATCTACCGAGACAAACAAGTACATCCAACCAAAAGAAAAGAAAAATTCTCTCTTGAGATAGTATAAACTCTGGTTCTGGTTAAGCTCATATTAAATTATGAAACAAGAGAGCTTCTCATCCTATAAGATACTAAATGCTTTCATCCTTTTCTGAATGTAAATAGAATAAAATGTTCAACACCTTGTAGGTTGTGCTGATTGATTTGGAGAATCAGACACATAAATTATAGTTTTGTAATTTTATGAAGGGAAGCAGTGACTACTAGATCTCTGAAGATCCTGAACATTTTCAAGGATGACCCTCAGCAAAGGGCTTATGTTCACCTGTAGCTACACAATCCTTATATTTTGCTGACACTTTTTGATCCTAACTGCTGTTTATTCAGAAGCTTTCAGTTTCTCTCTTGAAAGAACAGTGACATCCAAAGGCCAGCATAGGTGCAAGTGTTTGGTTTAGGCCACTTCATCTACTTTGTGCTACAAAAATGTATCAGGTACTCAAGAATTTCCCTCAAAATTAGGGCATATGAATGGTGGGATAGGTTAAATCTTGTACAGAGTTTTGCAGTATTACTCTATTCAGGGAAATAAAACTTCTACATGATAGCTGATTTGGCTGAAATATCAAATGTATCCTAGTTCTTTATTTTTTCATGCAGCTGAAGGCTGTGTGGCCATCCAGCGAGACCTGGACAAGTTAGAGAGCTAGGCACAGAGGAACCTAATGAGGTTCAATAAGGATAAGTGCAGAGTCCTGCATCTGGAGAGGAATAATAAACTGCACCAGTACAGGCTGGGAAGTGATCTTCTGGAGAGCAGCCTTGTGGAGAGGGGCCTGGGAGTCCTGGTGGCTAACAAGTTAACCATGGCACAGCAATGTGTCCTTGTGGCCAAGAAAACCAATGGGATCCTGGGATGTATTAAGAAAAGTGTGTCCAGCAGATCAAGCGAAGTTCTCCTCCCCCTCTACTCTGCCCTTGTGAGACCTCACCTTGAGCACTGCATTCAGTTTTGGGCTTCCCAGTTTAAGAGGGACATGGATCTGCTGGAGAAGGTCCAGCAGAGGGCTACAAGGATAATTATGAGGAGAGGCTGAGGGACCTGGGGCTGCTTAGTCTGGAGAAGAAAAGACTGAGAGGGGATTTAATAAATGTTTATAAATATCTGAGGGCTGGGTGTCAGGAGGGAGGGGACAGGCTCTTCTTACTTGCTCCCTGGGATAGGATGAAGAGCAATGGATGTAAGCTGCATTACAAGAGTCCACCTCAACACAAGGGGGAACTTCTTTACTGTAAGGGTCACAGAACACCGGAACAGGCTCCCCAGAAAGGTTGTGGAGTCTCCTCCTCTGAAGACTTTCCTGGATGTGTTCCTCTGAGACCTGAGCTAGATTGTACGGTCCTGCTCTGGTAGGGGGTTGGACTTGATGATTTCTTTGGGTCCCTTCCAACCACTGACATCCTGTGATCCTACAATGAAGGTGGGCACCCAGTGCTTGCTCTGTGGTCTGTTTAACTCCACAGGCTGCTTTCAACTGATTGACAAGACCAGCTTAGTAGAGAGCTTTAAGAAGCTCTCTGCAGTTCAGCCTACCCACAAAAAAAAGGCAAAAAAATCACTAGCCCATTAACTATTTTAAGTTCCTTTAGGAAGAAACCAAGCCAGTTTTATAAGATTAAAGATCTGGAAATCATGCCAAATTTCACAATTTACACCTGATCTGGTAGAGTTCCAACCCAAAGGAACTGATAGCTCCTTTTCTATTTTATCTTGACACCATGCTGGTGGCTTTCAGAACATGAGACCATAATGAAAATTACATGTGCTAATTCCACCAACTACAGGCAGGTTATTTCTGACTTGGGCCAGAGGCCTTTCCTTCTTAGAAAGGACAATAGGGTACGGTACCAACCAAATTAAACAGCTGTATTCACAGCAAAACAAAAACTCTCAAGAGTAAAACTCAAAGCTGTATTCACAGCAAAACAAAAACTCTCAAGAGTAAAACTCAAAGCTGTCTTTTAAAGTTTCTTCTTAGGAATGACCAAGCAAGGAGCAAGCAGAATAGCACTTGTTAACCATGCTAAGTGAAGCCAGATTTGCAATCTCACAGAAATAAAAGGCAGAACAGTAGATAGAGAAGACATCATTCCACACCAAAATTAGCATAACCCAGCACATCAGAATATTAAAATTTAACAAGGATTTCAAACCATCCTTGTATCAGCAGCAGAGTTGTGTCACAGGATTTTTATTGGTTCAGCAGGATAGGCATAATTGTATCAATATTTTAATGCTTGATGCATACTGTCTGTGATAAATTGCTTGCATAAATAAAAAGCACCAATATTCAATTGTCAATGAAATAATCACACATCCTAGTTCTTTATTATATCATGCATTATTTAATTACAATAATCAGAATCCTTTTGAAGGTAAAACAAGATTAAAAAGGTTTTGGTTTATTGGATCTATATATTTGATTTACATTTTATATGTTAGCTTTCCATTAAGAATTTATAAGGCATCAATTGAAATGGTGATATTATAAGAGTTTATTCCATTTGTAATTAGTACAGTACTCTTAAAGTACTCTGGCTACGAGAGATAATATTTCAGTATTTTAATGAGCTTTTTAAGTATAATTGATGTAACAATCGTTGAATTACACATTTCTACCTGAAGAATAATGAAGGAAACATTTTAATAAGAAATGTAATCATTATTAGCAAATGATCTACTAAACTGCCATTTACTGACATTTAAAAGCTTAATAGCACAAAACGGTATTTTGTACATCTGCATCGCAACAGATGATTATTGTTTCAGTTACTCAGGCTTCCTGGGATAAGTCTCTGACAGGTTTTTGGGGTTTGTTCTTAAATTTAAGAATTCTTTCTTCAAACTTACAATTGTCAGCTTCCTCTGCAAAATATGGGGCTTGACATGCATACGGATAATTTAAACAAATTATCCCCTTTTCAGCCTTCAGCATTTTTTCAGTATAAAAGGTCCCATTCTTGGGAGTATTCACGCTTGCATCAGCTTGATTCTGATGAATGCCCTGTAACCTTCCTGATAGCACTTTAGATATGGCAATCCCACCATGGCACTCACAACAATGTATGAAGCTACAACTTTTTTTGAATTAAAAACAAAATAAAACACTCCCAAAAACCCAGCCCTTGAGTTTTGAGACAGTCCCTGCATATGTGCCGCAAGAAACACAGTACACTTACTTCTCCTTGCTCATTCTCCACAGGCACTCAGCTTCTCCAAGCATTATTTTTTCACATCATTCTATTTTTCCACATATCTCTATCTACCCGCTACCTCAAAACACAGAGAAAACTTCTCCTCCTCAACTGCTTGCACTTTGGTTCACAATATGCTCCTGTGAGAGGTGCTCTTCAGGGCGGAAAACTGTTCAATGGACCAAAACAGCCTCTACAAAATAGATGGTAGAGGTGGAAAGCAACAACATCCCACTACCATAGGGGAAGTCACCTCTACATCACAGATGTGAAGTGAAACAATGGCTACTGAGGAATAAACATTTATCAGTCTCTAGCCCCACCTGATATAGGATGAATGGAGATCTAGGAACAGATATTCTGCTCTATAACTGTACAATGCCATAAAATTGCACAGTAGAAATTCATGTTTACCCGAACCCTTTAGTTTCTTGTTTAAATCAGTATGATATACATATCACAGTATCACCAAGGTTGGAAGAGATCTCATAGATCATCAAGTCCAACCCGTTACCACAGAGCTCAAGGCTAGACCATGGCACCAAGTGCCATGTCCAATCCTGCCTTGAACAGCTCTAGGGACAGCGACTCCACCACCTCCCCGGGCAGCCCATTCCAGCAGCCAATGACTCTCTCAGTGAAGAACTTTCTCCTCACCTCAAGCCTAAATTTCCCCTGGCATAGCTTGAGTCTGTGTCCTCTTGTTCTGGTGCTGGCCAACTGAGAGAAGAGAGCAACCTCCTCCTGGCATAGTTATGTGCAAGTCAGGCAACTCTGCGATTTGCATGGAGGGAGAAAATTTCTACTAGATTTAGAAACAATCTTTAAAAAATAGAAAAGGGGAAGAAATTACTGCAATACACAGACATAAACAGTATGCACAAGATGTGATCTTAAAGATGCTACTCAGCTTGCACAGAGCTAAGAAGGTGCAGACATGTACAGCACTTAGTTTAGGAGACTTCTAAATTCAAAGCAATAGGAAGCTCCTTGCTTCTAAATAGATAGTTCTATAATTTCTGAGCAATATTGATATATCATTGCAGCATGGTGCGAGACAGCACCGGTTCACCATAGGGAGGTCCAATTTAAAGGGGGGGGACGACGTTCCACTCTATTATTTGTAAGTGGCAACTCAGTCTCCGAATAAACAATGGGAATGCAAATGCACATAACAATAATCTGGTGAAGCATTATTAGCATGAGGTTTCTCTCTCATGACTGGAGCTCCCACAGCCATTCACTAGGTAGAAAATCCCCTTGTTCCATGAAAGTCCTAAAAATTTCCTTTCCTGCTTTGTACATGGAGAATAGTCTAGAAAAAGGTACAGAAGGTGGTCTGAACATAAAAGTAAAACCTTGCTAATAATGTTCTTTGCTAGCAGTAATAGAGAGACTTGAGAAATTCTACTGTCAAATCCAAACACACACTCCTCTCAAAAAAACCCCCCAAACCCAGCAAAAACTACAAACACACAAAAAACCCCACACTGCAAAAACCACAGCAAAAAAAACCCCACACAAAACCAGAGCCCCAAATCACCCGACCGTGAAGCTAAAAAAAAAGATGAAATTAGTATCCTCACCAGGAAGATCTCTGCAGACAGATAATTAGTTCCTATTCATAACACCACCTAAGGTAATTCAGACTCATCAAGCTACTTATGTCTAGTACCTGGACTGCCTCATTATGATATCTGAAAAGATTATAAAGAGAACTTCCTTGAGTGAGTAGTAATACATTAGGAATCCTTCTGCTCCTTTAGGATGAGCAGGACTAAAAGGTATGGATGGGAAGCAAGACCATCCTTTTGGGTGGTCATACATCAGAAGCTGCCCACCTACGTCAGGGAAGCTTTGCTTTCATATGTGAAAAAGGAGGACTTACAGGTCTTCATTGCAGGTCAGACTGCTTCAGATCAAAGTTCAGCTTTTACTTGTACATTCCCTCAGTGTCCCAAAAAGATGGTACTCTTATTTGCATAGCATAACTTTCTTTTCAGAATTGGAAAAAGGATAGAGGACTCAAGGAAAAAATAATTTATTCCCTGAATATTCACATACTGGCCTGAGTCAGAGTTGTTTAGGATAGAACAGCCTTTTTAATGGCAAAAATCTGCAAAGAAGATACAATCATAAACTGATTACCAAAAGCCTTGCAAGGAACTACTGGTGATCCTGTGGGATGTACATTACATCTCCAATCCCTGTGCACAAAGGACAATGAAAAAACAGTCTCTGCTCTCCCCTTGCTCAGGGAGAATGTTTCCATACATCTTCACTTGGCAACAAAGCCTTTTAAGATTCCCCAGCATGGCTTTAGCTGGGTCTTCTGAAAACTGTAAGCATTCCGGGACAAAACTCATGTTATCATTAAACAAGGACTGGAGTGGTCCTACTGTACAAAAAACTCTTATAAAAGTAAAACATGTCTAGAAATTATATCATATATATATATATACACACACACATACACCTCCAGGCTCATAAATAAGGCACATTCTGAAAATCTTAGCTGTTGCAATGATTTAAGTGAGCTACCAGGGAATATCAGCAAAAGTGACACAGAAACCAGAAGTGGACAAAGGCGAGTAATAAAACCAACAAAAAAAACCTTGAGCTCAAAATAAATCAAAACTGGCTTCACTGATGTGTTTTCATTGCTTAGAGATGTAGTGCCATTCTCATCTTGTTAATTCCAATTCAGCATTTCTTGGATATATACCTTTTATAATTTTATGTCTATTTATAATGAACAACATTTTTCAATGTAATTTTGTAATAAAAATGTTTCCTTTTTTCTCATTACCTAAGAACAAGATCCTGCACAGCTATTGAGCATGCTTACACTGTGTATAGTGTATCATCTCTTTCTTAGCATTTAATCTCTTCATAGTCTACAGATGTCAAGAGGTTCAGATTAAGCTTGTTAAGGATCTGCTTCACTCTAACTCACTGATGATTATTTATTTAGCAGTTTTATGTAACCCTGTCATTGATAAGCACTCTATTAATTTGCCGAGGGACAAATCAACACTAGTTATTTTTCTACTGGCTATTAGATTCAGTGCTGCTGTTTGTTACAAACCACTTGCCAGTTAATTATAAATTATGGGTCCTCTTTGCCTATATTAATTGATATCTCCTCTGCCTTTGTAATACTAGACAAATAAATTAAAGGCAAGATTTATTAAGTAGTGCATGTCTTCCATCTCTTGATTAGTATTCTTTACTTTTTAAGCATTTATACTTGTTTATACCGATTTGACGGCAGAACAGTACATTAGAGAAGTGATCCTTGGGGTGTTTTTGGGAAGACAGGAAGACTTATTTAGCAGCTTCCCACAAATTAGGTCGAAGTGACACACTATTTAAGTTAGGCAATTTTTAAGTGCTCCTTTTGATTTACTAAAGTCTTAGATTGCACTATTTTCCTCTATAAACATAACATACACATATTTTACAGAAATTGTGTGTACTTGTCAGCATTCAGTAAGCACCATGTATAAACTGCTGTGTTCTGTATGCATAGCATTTGTATCTCTAAACGGCTATGCTGGAGTGAAAAAATGCAGATGGATATGGACAGACACACACATCTCTATAGATCCATCTTATACCTCAGATAGTAGATTCTCTGCCAGCTATCTTCATGCAGAAACGAAGGATTTTTTGAATAGTTTCATTATCCAGACCTGAAGATGTAAGGAGAGGTTTCAGAACAACGGAATGTGGCCATTTTTAATGTGCACGTGCATAAATTATATGAAGTAATGGTATAGTCTCCTCCATTTATACACGATGACTACCTACATGGAACACACTCTTTCAGAAAGACGCTCACATTCCACAAAGAAGCGAAAAGTCAAAATTTGTGCCATGTACTTTTGAAAAAACCTCTTAATTCTTTTGCTATGTTGCTAGTGTCAAGCATAGAAGTATAAAGCAAAATTCGGTTCTGGAGTAACTTCTTTGGTTTCAAAGGAAAAAGGCATTCCTAATTACACCGCCACTGAAACTGGCCCACTCTCCAACCTTTAAAGTCTACCCTTCATGTGACAATGATGTGACACATTCAAGTGTTCATCAGGGTTATAAAAGGTTTTACCCTCCTGCCACTTGACAGGTGCCAGGATCTATTGATCCCAGGGATTACATTTACATTACAAACTTAACTATGGACAGTTTTAAATGCAATTAACAGCTTCATCTGCAGTGCCCAAAGTGTTTTGCTATATATATTATGCTAGCTAAATCCAAAGAATGCACACTCATGGCCCAGTGGATGAATGCATTGCTGTATTGAGCGTCCACAAGCAATATCTCTCTCATTAATTAACACCTATTGATTAGTATGTGTGTATGTAAAAGGACACTTATTTGCAAAGATAACAATTTTACAACTTTTTGAACAGGATTATGTTGAAGAATTGAGTTGTCAGAACAATGTCAGAGCCTCAAAACCCATCAAAATCCACACAACATCTGAAAGCAAATATGATTACAGTGTGATTAGGCTGATCTCCCTTTAAGAGGCTGTAACTGGACCCAAGCTGCTAGGCACGTGGTCAGCACAAGACTTCCTTAAGAGCAGCAAGTACAGTTAGGAAAAGTAGACAAACTGAGTGTACAAACTGCTTTTTGGGTCTTAAACAGGAGCAACAGACACTAGAGAGGAAAACCAGTTGAGAACAACTGTGGTCAGAGTTTAATTGAATACAGACCAGCCTGGCTGTTTTTGAAAGGAAAGGCAATTGTCACTCATGAAATGTGAAAGAGAAAAAAAACTGTGAGAAAGTGTTTAGGGGGAGAGAGAGATGTACACTTTATGGTCTGTGCAACATGGAGATGTTACTAGGAAAGGGGTTGGGGGTTAGAGTATAATGTGCTGCAAAGCCAGCATCTCCATTACACCTCTGTGTTCAGCTTTAAGCATCAGATCATTGCAGAGCAATGGACTCTTGTCCACTCCGCAAGCGCAAGCAAGTGGGTGAGACTACACTCAGACCCTGTCAGTTGCAACTCAGTGCTGCATCAAACATCTGCGATGATGCCAGTGGTTCCAAGGTAAGGAATGCTTAAACCATTTTAAATAAGACAGGAAATAACCTGGACTGTTGCTGTAAACCATTTTTTTCCCCCAATTCATGTAAGTTTGAGCAGCTTTCTTGTTCTATTTTCCATTTTCTTTCAGAAGAAATGTAAAATTGAGGCCTTGACCACTCAAGGTCATTAAAAATCCCATTAACCTTTCCACAAGGTAGGGCTTAAGTAGGGTTAATTAAGCAATATTGCTTCACAAGGGTCTGAAAAAGCATTTTTCTTTCTAGTTTCAATATATATGCCAGTAGGTTTCCATGTCTCCCACAAGTTTTGTTTTACATTTTGGGTCATGTTGCCCAAAATGAAAAGAAAAAAACAAAAAAAAAAACCCCACTCAAACAACCCAAACCAAAACAAAAAAAAAAAAACAACCATCAGAAAACCATGCATGTAATATATACACTGATGTGTATATATGAGTTCCGTATGTCTCACTGAAAATTATATCCATGCCCTTTTAAGTGAGACTCAACGGCCGACAGAATGGCTTATACACCACACAAAATGCTTTGCAAAAACTCTTATCGCTATAATGTATTAAAAAAACCAAACCCAAACAAACATAAAGAGAATAAAACCTTACCACCACTCCCCCCCCCAAAAAAAAACCCCCACCAAAAACACAGCCAAACTCACTGAGTCATTTTCTACAAGGCATAAATAATAATTTACATTTATTCATTGCTGGGTGCTGTAGGCAGTCTCAGAAAAAGAACTCAATGCAAGTATAAATCAGTCATAAAAAGTGAGGGAAATATGATAAACTACATATTAGGCCAGAGAAAAATCTGCCATACAATGCTTGGAAACTGTCACTATACAAGAGGAATCTGTGACTTCCATCTGTAACTGCCTTCAATCATCTTCTTCCATACCCTTCATCAGAACACCCCGTACATATCATTATTCTAGAATTATCAGCATATACAGATAATAATAACCAGGCAGAATCACATTTGCAAGGTTGTTCTTTTTAAATACAAGGGGAAAATAACTCAGAATAATGCAAAACCAAACTTTTTTTTTTTTAAAGTAGGAATCCAAAATTGTTTGCAGACAGGAATTGTAGCAGGGGCATAACATCATTCTCTGTGCTATCTAGTTCTGTGTAATTGTATAATGAAGCTGAGCCCTGTTTGGGTATTCATTCTCTTGTGTTGCTAAGTCATAGCAAAGCCACCTAAAAGGCATGTAGAAAAATAAACTTTTCAGCCTGTTTTGTTCAAGAAGTCATTATGGAATTAATTAAATCAGACAGTAGAAAATTCAAAATGAATAACACTTCTTTACAAATAGACTACAGGACTTCCTGCCACAAGATATCCCCGCTAAAAATTTAGCTAAATTAAAAACGTTAGACATTTATGTGGCTAGCAAGCATATATAAGTGCAATAACGCCAAACTAAAACACAAGGAGGGCTTCGCCTCCCACAACAGTAGCAGCACTAAGACATGTGCTTTTTACATAGGAGGATTATTAGAAGGTATGTATTTAGCATAAGAACCTTTCTTTTCCTGAAATCCTTCACATTAAATACAACTAGAGGACAAGAACGACTGCTTCCACCCAGCTTTGGGCCTCTCACTTTAAATACGCACCTATCAGAGCTAAGTTTCATGGCTAAGCTGTATATAAAATAGTTTGTCAATGGCATGAATGTTTCCTGATGAAGTGAACTAAACATCACATGCCATCTGGCTTGGTTTGTGACTGTAAAACGTAGTGATACCTGTCAAATAGAATATACAAATTGAGTCTATTTATCTAAATAGTTGAGTGGGAAATCCAAATATTTTAGTTCTCAACTTCATCCTACCTTGGATAAAACTAGTTGATGTTAGTGGCAGCCCTTAATCCACATTAGGATTTACAAAGATGGACCTATACAGAATTTCCTTGTTTATGAACTATGAAAACATATCCTTACATTTTCCAGGTTGGTTGCAGAGATACAGAGGATTCAGGCACTGCACACTCATACAAATGGTACTTGAGGTCTTACTGAACACTGATACAAAACTTCATTGTTCAACCAGAAATCCAACCTCTCCTCTTCCTCCAGAATCTTTAATCATAATTAACAAGACTCGTGATGTACACAGTATGATCTCCATGCTACATACAGAGAATTCAGAAGTGGAGGAGATTTCCCAGAGCCACAGATAAATTCAGTATTATAGGCAGAACCAGAACACAGTTTTAGTTAACAAACCTATGTTTGTACCACTAGATCATACTTCACTGTAATATTACCTGATGGAACCCATGTTTATTGAAAGTGAAGCATATATTTTCTACTAGACTGGAAAATACTATTTTTTTTTTGTTAATATTAATTACATCAGTTGTGTGTCTGAAAATCATCATTATTGTTGTCTTGGGATTTCATTAACACTACAACCCCCACCCCTGCCAGAAGAAAATTCTGATGCAATGCTTACTTTAAATGGGTAAATTCCCTGTTGTGGTTTTTTTTTCCTTTTTTTCCTCTCTCTCTTTTTCTTTTTTTTTTTCTTTTCTTTTTTTTTCTTTTTTTTTTTTTAGCCAGAAAGGTTGGATAAAAGATCTATAAAATAAATGCTGAGTGAATAGGACTCTTGAGCTATAGAACTTGTGCTGTGAAAATTCTACTTTGTCTGGCAAACACCATTAAACAGGAATCTATGAACAGCATTTTTTTTTCTATTTCATACAGGGGGAAAAAAAGAAATCAGATCTGACCCAGTGACTTCGATGACAATGGTAAGAGTTCTACTTTGTACAATAAGTTATAAGGACAGAATTTTTACTCTTGGGTGGGCATTTTAACATTCCTAGCAACACAGTTTCACTACTAGACTTGCTGAGATCACTTACTAGAGCTCTGCTTATTGGCACCAGTAACTCTGGTATGTCAAAGTAGCCCTGAGGAACCCTTTTTTTTCATGTTAGTTTCTAAATTACATAACACAATTAAGAAAGTGCTGTCAAAGTGCAGACTACTATCACTGTCATCTCAGTTTTTGAATGCTTTCTGCAATTTGAGTTTTAGGTATGCAAACTTCATACTTTCATGATAATTTAGGTCATTTCAACTAGAATGAAAAAACAGGTGTCAGTGGTGAAGTGCCTGGAGTCTATCAAAATAACTTACTGTGTCACCTTGTCCTCCTAATGATCCTTATATATTTAACATTAACATAAACATCATAAAAGTAAGTGCTTATTCAAGCAAGACCACTACATATGTTTACCTGGGCTTGTTTTTTAATTTGCACTGACTATAAAAGAAGAGGGGAAATGTTCACTTACACAATAAAGCATCAAACTATGGACTCGGAAGTTTGATGCTTGCCGCTATTTCAAGTAAATTCCAGAAGCTACTCTTATGGAGGGTTGTGGGAGTCTAAATCGTCTCTCCCTTGTTCATCAACAAAGATAAAGATTGCCTTTGTTACCCTTCCGGGCTCAGCTGAGGTGCCTGGCTGAATGCTCAGGGATGCAAATCAACAGAGACACAGCATCTTTGTGGACTTTTCAGACCCAGCTCAGGTTTCTGGCCAAAAGCTCAGAGATGCAAAATGACAAAGATACAGTGCCTTTGTGGACTTTCCAGACCTCAGCCTAGCTTGAATGACCAAGATGTGCATGTCTTACATCAGCTACCCTGAAGAGGTAAGTGTGGATTTTGTGTATTTGGGGTATGGACAGGTAAGTGGCACAGGGAGGGGGCGGAGGCCCCCCCATCCTGGTGCCACTGGACCCCTTTGAATGTATGAATACACAGGAAGATTTCCTGGGGAGCTGCACCTGGACACCAATCTAAAAAACTGTATAAAAAGACATGAGCAACGCCTGCCAAGGTGTGGACCTCCACCAGAGCACCTCCACCAGAAGAACACCTGATGACCTCCACAGAAGAACATCCCTGGGCCACACACACATCTCTCTCTCTCCCCCCATCTTCAGCTGATGGTAATATAATCCCTACTCTTTTCCTTCCCTGTTCCTTCTCTTTTTCTCTGTTGCTTCCTCTCTCTCTCTCCCCCCTTCTCTCTCTCTCCCTCTCTTTCGTTCAACTTTATCCTTTAATAAATAGTTTTGTGGTGATATATGGTCTCACTTGCACCTTAATTTCACAAAATGGACATCTATAAGAACAGATCTTGCTCCTCTGGACAGAGATATTGTTAATCTCTGTTCTCTGGACCTTGACAAGGGTCATAATGGCACACACAACCTACTTTGAGATGGTTTCTTTTCTTGCAATGCAGTGTGCTTCTCATAATAACATCCAGCATTTATATTGGTATTTAAATCTTTTAAGCATAGTACCAACAACTCATTAATCCTCACAACACGCTATAGGGTAGGTAAGAACTATTATCTCCATTTTATGAATTGAGAAATTGAGACAGAGGGGTAAAAGTGACTTAGTAGAAGGCACTCAGCAATTTATAGGCAAAACTCAAAATGAAAACACAGAGAGTTCCTGAATCCCAGGCCCCTGCTCTGTCCATTCAGCTAGACCTGACCTTGTTACCTTCTCACAAGAACTAGCGCCTGATTTTAGACTCACAGAGACAAAACTTGTCCAAAAATCTTTGCACTACCCAGCATGCATTGCTTCCATTCTGTGCTGAAGACTTTTCAATCACGGCAATGTCAAGCGTGAAACAGTTGTGCAGGCTCCATCTTTGGAACCCCTCAAGACCTAACATGACAAAACTCTGAGCAATCTAGTCTGATCTAATAAATGTTCTTGCTTTAGGCAGGATGTTGGATTAAAGACATCCGAGGTCTTTCCCAGCCTAAATTATTCTATTTTATGAAGTAGATGTTTTCAATGATGGTTACAAGTTTTCCCTCGAATCACTCAGTCAGCTCTGACATCTAGGTTCTTCCTTTAGGTGCTTTGATTACGCCTGAACTTTGGCAAGGATACCTATACATGGTACTATGTCTGCACCAACATGAATAAATGTAATGGCATCATATGCCATTTAGCAGTGAACTGAAATGTTAATTCTGTAAATCACCACCAAGTGTAATTTTTTCTATGGAAGAAGACAACCTATAGATTTTCTTTTATCTGTTTTTCCTAGCAAAGCCAGTAAAAACTGAAAAATAAAGACTTGGAGTTTACTGTTAGGGTTGCCGATAGATAGGCTAAAGGCACATGGTGTTGTCACTTAGATACACAAGTCCATGCTCTGTATTACAGGACAGAAATACATTCTGTCCCTGTGCAGCCCCATCTTTGTGAACAGCACTGTGTTCAGATCCAATAAGAAGTTGGCAACAGCAGTATAGATACTCCTGGAATGACTCTCTGTTTAATGACCATCCCTGTTGTAGTATGAGAGGTAAGATCCAAACCGATAGCTCAGACCCCCAGAGATGCTCAATCTCCTCAGCAGTAGCTAGTTATTTAGGGAAGATGAAGCTTCTTTGGGGAAAAAAAGTAACAAAGTTTTTAGGAGTGCCTGGTGTCCTGCAGTTCCTACTAAAATGCAACTGAGCTGTTTGGGAACTTCTGTTATTTCATTCTGATGCCTAATGGGAACTGTTGGATGCAAAATTGTTTTAGGAATTGAGCTTTAAACATCCTCATCCACTCCCCTGCACTCCTATAAAAGACAGTTAGTATCCTTTTGCATATACTTCAGAAAATAGAAGAAATTACAATATTCTGACTACTTGAAAGTAAAATTAGCAGCCACATAGTCAAATAGGACACAAAAGATGAGGCTACACTAGAAGCAGATATTGCCGAAATGTAAGTGTATGCTTTTACGTACATATTTTGCTGTTTAAAAGCCTGGTTCCCTGTTGCCTTATTCTGTTCACAGCCACTTAAGTTAAAAAAAAGAAGGTTTTTAAAATGCAACACTGATAGTATGATTACATTTCATTGTGCTTGTAATCCCTCAAGGGAAAAACAGCGGATATCATGCAGTAAATTTTACCTGATATGACAGTTGTTTTATTCCAAAACTTACCTAAATCCAAGCAGAGTATTCTGTATTGAACTGTACTTCATCAAGATTAAGGATACCCCAAGAAAATTCAATAGGAGCATCTCAGAGACATGAATTTGTATGAAATTTTTTTTCCCTCCTACTTTTTCTTCTCTGTGCTTTTTCAGCTTAGCTAAAGGCTAAACTACATTTAATATTCTTACAAATTATATTTAGACATTTCTACAAATGAACTTGCATTCAGCTAGCAAGGGCTGTCTGTTAGACACCTGTTGAAAACAATGCATTCTTGCACTTTAAGCAAGGGTCATTGTTCAACCAGCACACTGAGAAGTTCTTCACTAATCTGTCTCCTGAGCATCCCACTGTGGTGCTTTACCACACCAGAAGAGAAGTGGCAATATTAGTACAGCATCAGACTTTCTCAGGTTAGGAAGGAACACAGCATGATAATGTCAATAGCCTTTTAAAATACAAAATATATACACACACACACATATATATAGCTCTTACATACATCACTGTCTACAGGGTTCACATTTGTGATTACAGACAGCAATACAGACAAAGCCACTGTAGTTAAATCCTTTGTGAGGAGTTATTAAGCTGTTGACAATATGAGAATCAGATGAATTTACCACTGGTTCAGTAATTGTCTTTCATATATGAGCAACCCCCTACATACAACTTTTATGATTCATCATATTTATTTTTTGTTTCCTCAAGCAACATCTTTTATTAGTTGTACACTCACTACAGAAATTTAATTTCTGCAAGAGAACAACAAAACAGTTGATTATTATTATTGAGAATCTGGTACAACACAGAGTGAAATAAAATCTATAAGGCATTAAAATGACAGATTAGGCAAGAGCTGTATTCATTTACAAGTGTTAGAACATCATGTTAATGCCTCACAAGCACAACATAAAATGAAAATCAACTCTTTCATGCTGCTATACTAATACTGCAAAGCTCCATGGAGCACAAATAGTAGTCCCTGTTAAAGAGGCACTGTCCTTTTGTAGGTTTTACATGCAGCAGGTTTATCAGTAGCTCTTGACAGAACACTCTCTTCCAGTGCTTACTAGCCATTAAGATTTACATTTTTAGCACTTATTAATTTAAAGATTATTATTGATCTCTAAAGTGTATTAACTTTATGGCTGTCCCTTCACAAAATTTCAGCATTTGTGCACAAAATCTTTTTTTGCTTAGAAGTGTTCACTTAGAAAGTATTCTATAAAAGTTTTACTTTCTCTAATTACTGCAAGGCTACCACATCCAGATATATACTCATATTAAATTTTACTGCAGCTTTATTTACTATAAAAATCTTTGATGTAGAGTGACAGGACATGCCAGTAGGAAGACTTGAGATAGTCACTTCGCTCACACTAATCCAATCACTAGTGTACATATTTGATGGCATTTGTATCCTTTTGATCATATTCCATATTATTAATGTTATGATTTTCCTGGACATTTCACCATTCTTTTCACTCATACTTCACAGCTGAAAAGGAAGAGAATGATGCGCTGCTTTGGGATGTAACGTTAATTCTACAAACTGCTCTATGTCTTGAGAGAAGGAAGTCGGTGGATTTTATTTAGTATTAACAAATATATATAGATATATACACATTGCTTTAATTTGATTCTCAGTACATTCTCAAAGATTAAACATCTGTAAACCTTTTGAGGGATGTTTATACTAAGAATGATACCTGTCACTCTTACAGACCATGGGGCTATATCTGTACAAAAGTTAATACAGACTGAAAGAGAAAGCGAGGTGTAATGAATGCTGTATGTCTGTGTATACCTTGCTGTGGACACAACTATGCTCTGCTTACATTTATCTATAATTGTTATATGAAGACATCTTTGGACCGGGTGATGAGGAGCACAGAACAGGTCTCAGCCCTGGCAAAGAAGCGGAAAGTGAACATCAGATCATCTCAAGTAAGAAGAGAAGGTGGGGCTTCTGTCATTCAGGAAGAAATAAAATGAAGGAGGAACAGTCACAGTAACTTTTTCTCCACAAGGCAAGGTAGGTATCTAATTTCCAGTCTCTTGTTTCATCACTTACTTTTGGTTCCAGTCGCAAGGGGAATACAACATAGGGAACAATAGCACGACAATTAAATTATGCATCTAAACCAAATAAATTGTAAGTAGGTGGAAGTGCAACTATCCTTATTCTGAACAATGCTGTAAGAAAATGAATGTTACACACACATTCTACTTCATTAAGGGTTAATCCCTTTTTTTGTGTAATATCCCTTGAATATACAAATAGCAAACTTTCTGATCTGACAAAGTAACTAATTTCTAGGAAAGCCAGAAGCAATCTGATACACTGTGATGCTGGATAAGTCTGTAAATTACCTAAGTCATGGAAGGTTGATTTTTATCCCAGTTATTATATACTATCCTTTGATGAGATTATAAAAAAAATAATAAAGAGAACAGGAAATAGCACATTTCACTAACACCAGCGATACTACTACTTTTTTTCCCCTGTGTGTTTAGCTCAAAGTGTAATATGACAAACCTCTCTAGTTCCAGTTCTAGATTTAACAAGTGAAAAGCTAATTTCACATCTACATTTCTCATAAGGTTGTATCTTTGACCAGAAGCAAACATACTAGTTTGTAACTTAGAGGCTCAAGCATGGCACTACAGCATAAATATCATACAGCTACTACCCATGCCAGAGTAAAGCAAGCTAAAAACCTGGAGAGTTACACCTGAGAATTTATTTGGTGCACTTTTGCAAAGTAGGTACCACAAAACAGGTAACACTCTAAAAGCATTCTCGAGGTTCACTAAAGCCAAGCACTCCCACAAACATCTGGGGCAGAGGGGAAGATCCACTCTTAAATAAGGCATAAAGATACACTTAGGAAGTTGACAGAAGAGAAGGTGGTATTTGGAAGACACAACCAGTGGTGGAGATCTACTTAAATATTTATCCACAAATCAGTAAATGACATGATATAAAATCCTAAAAAAGCATCAAGAAATAATGAACAGTGCTTTCCCCAAAGGCATATCTTGTAACAGGATTTCCCTTTTCTTTACCACTCTAAAATGTCCTGTCCTCATCTTACTTGAAGGTTGAATGACAGCTGAGTAAGAGTTCCTGCAGGAATTCTATAACTCATTTTATATACTAACCTGTTTGTGTACCACCAAATAATGTCACCATACCAAACCACCTTTTCTGTAAATCTGAAAAACTAAGTCCTACAGAAAAACAAAACAAACAAACAAAACCAGCCACAAAAAAGGCTGCTCTCTGCCTATGTTGCTGCCCTTTTCATTAATTTGGTTTTTAAAATCAGTATAAAATTAATCTTAACAACTCCACTGAAACACCACTACTATCAAATTCAGTGAAAATACTCAAGGAAGAAAAAAAACAACAAACCACCAATCCAGTAAATGGGGGTGGTGTGAATTGTACCAGATTTATGAGTGTAGATATCTCCACCTTTACGACTTTTTGAACTACTACTTTATACACATAGTATGTTCTTCAGTTTTCTCTCTACCTACCGTATGAACTCAAACTACGATAATCAGCAGAACACAATTTTTCCCATCAGTATGAACCCTAACTAAAGGTATAGGATTTATGTCCCTTATGGCAGCACTCATCCTCTGCAACCCCACATCTAAACTAGATAGTTTATAATGTTCCCTTTATGGACAAAATTACTTTTCACCTGACCTACTTTTGATAATATTCTTTGTGATGAAGTTCACAGTTCACAAGGGGCCTAATGTCTCAGACACGGTAGCCACAACATAGATCAACTGAATCTCAGTGACTTACTCTTTACTGCCCATGAGTTTCTACTGGAGTTCTAATCCTGCACTGAAAAAGATTCAGTAAGGTTTCTATTTGAGCAGTGAATATTTTGAGAATGCGGGTTCATAGCATCAGAGATACTCAAAACTACTGCAGAAACCACCGCAAAATCTCAGAGCCAGATATTTTAGCATTCCATATATCCTAGGCACACTTTTTCCTTCTAAAAAAAAGGATTAATTGAATTATCTCCTCTATTAAAATGTCATAAAGAACTTAAGGCTTGATAAGGAAAAAGTTTGGATTTTTGTACTAGAGGTGTTCTTAAAGATAGACTGATAAAATTTTGCATGAGAAATTAAAAGTACATAGTGGGCATGGAATAAATTACAGAAGATTTTAGGTTCCGAATATAATTCACACTTTCATGTAACATGCAGTTGCAAAGGAATAGAGGAAGACTAAAATTCAAAACATAATATAGGCCTCCCTGCTTTGCCCTGTTTTATGGTCAGAGTTAGAGTGTTACAGAGCAGTGTTACAGGAATATATGCATTTTTTAACAAAACATTTCAAACAGTGCATTACATGCAAACAAAATGAGGCTGTGCAAAGTGAACTGCAACAGCATTCTCGTACTGTGGATCTCGTCATTACAAGGAGCTAGAAGCCAGTTACAATGTCTAGGAACCAGGGCGGGCAAAAATGCAATCCAGAAAATAAACAAACCAACACAATAAATAAATATATGGGGAAAAATAAATAGCACTACAAGGCAAGTGCAGTATTTTGGGTTACATGGACATGCAAACTGCTGGGAATGAAAGGGAGGAATAGGGCAGCATTGCAAAGGAAGGTCATTTCTTCAAGGAAAATGAAATCTGGAAGAAGATCATACCTCACCAACATTCAGCCGTCTCTCAAAGACAGTCAATTTTTCACAGACCCTTTTTAAACAACAACCAAAGAACACAAAACATAAGGAAGAGTTCAGATGTACACTTGCTCTTAGAAAGAGCACATAAGCACTTTTACTGAATAATCAATAATCATCTGAACTGCAATCTACTTGATATATCAAAGGATAGGTACATATTCAGACTATAATACGAAGACACTTTTTCTTGCCATGTGTGTTTCATGAAAGCAACCTAGATGATGATTGCTAAATTCTAATCTCTTGCTTCTTATGTTTTTTGTTTGTTTTTTTTTGGCCTTTTTTGGCCTTGGTTTTGGTTGTGTTGTGTTTTTTTTTTGGGGGGGGAGAGGAGGCAGGTGGGTTTTTTGTTTGGTTGGTTCATTTGGTTTTGTTTGTTTTCAATCTGAGCACCTCCTACAATGGTATTGCTGCGTATTATTTCCCATAAGGAATGCAGTTATCAGTATCTTTCCTTAAACTATTTATCCCACAAAGAAGCTTTTGATATCTGCTGTGCAGTGTACAAGGAATGGAGTATCAACTTTTTCAGTACTCAGCATTTTCATCTCAAGTGTTATCTGCCACTGTTCCATGTAAGAGAGAAGGTAGCACAGGTTAGATTCAAAACCAAAACATGAAAGTGACAGGTAGTGTGATGGACTGATGCTTTTGTTTTGTTCTCTAAGAGAAGGTAGTCATACAAACAGAATGCTATTTTACAAGACCTTTGCTAATACATATTTGTCACATAGCTGTAAAATCAAAGGTAACCACAACTACAGAAAACTACCAACTTCCTATGTCATCCCGGAGAATGAAAGTTAAGAAAGTGACATCAAGTTTATTATTTGCATGGGCAACAGATCCTAAGACTTATTCACCCAGTGGAAACCGAGAGCACTCTGAACTGCCTAGTAACTGGTACAAGTTTTACAAGAGAAAAGAGCTGATTGGATAGGCAGGTGAATCACCACTTGATCAGCTGGATTGCTTTGAGACTAAAAACTT
Source organism: Tricholaema leucomelas (assembly GCA_013400475.1). Lineage (NCBI taxonomy): Eukaryota > Metazoa > Chordata > Aves > Piciformes > Lybiidae > Tricholaema lacrymosa > Tricholaema leucomelas. The sequence goes on from WAAF01010898.1 coordinate 626,123, forward strand.
AGAAAACCTATCATGTTTGAGAAGAATTCCACAAGAGAAAGAAAGAACAAGGAAGTTCTCCAACTGTAGGTAGAAAGAATGAGATTCCAGGAATCTAGTATTTAAACAGGGTCAAGAACTAACTGTGCAAAACCCTTTAACTTCCATAAAGGAGCCTGTATGGAAAGATACAGACAAATGTGGCTTGAAAGTTTAACATGCAGAGTTCTTTTATGAAATTTTATGTGTGCATCAACCACAAACAACTAGCCAAGATAAAAGCCTGGCTAAGGACAAGCTCATCCTGAAAGACTTAAGAGAGCCTCATCTTGGAAAGATGTTTAATAAGAAAAAGGGACAACTCATTTACTACAGCATGAAAAGGGCCATTTGGTAATGCTTCTGCTTCTTGCTGTTGCAGAGTTCTCAAAGCAATGTGATGCTCCTTCTTGTGAAGATATTTCTGCTTTCTGATCCAACAAAGACAACCTTGTCACCCATCTTGTTTGACAACCCTGAAAGGGGCAGTTGTCATATTATTACCAGCATGTTTTTCCCTATGCTCAGAGCAATCCCTTCACTTTCCTAGCCCCAGGAAGAAATAGGTGCCTGGATGAAAGCCACTCAGTTCAATCTATTATAGAGATATCAAGGCCATTGTCAAAAGGAAATGTTTAAGACTGTCCCAGCACCAATAACTGCTCCATTACTTACAGCTGGGGATCTATTGTTGTAACTATTCACAGCCTCTACAACTCAGTATTTGCACTGAAGAGTTCTAGCGAGCAAAATGGACAACAGCAAACTACTGCCACCTCTAACTACACTGGTTTGAGGCTAATTGGAATATTTTAATGAGAAAAAAAAGCATATAGGCTGTGAAAAGAAAACAATGGTGATGTCTACTTCACTCATAGGTTTGCTGACACGTAAAAAACCAAAAACACAAACATAGACAAGACAGAGTCTCTGTCTGGCGGAGTTTGAGGTCTCTCTTTTCTCCCTGGGCTTCTGCTGCTGCTCTGTCTGGATCTGCGTAACTACTCATTCTGCTTCTAACCCCTCTTGTTGATCCTCCAAACTCACCTTGCACGTAAGGCAGACTCTGGGATAAGGTAGAGGGGTGGAAAGGTGGTGGAAGGGTGGTTGGGAGCCCCTCCTGGGGACTCTAATTTCTGGGAGGGGTATTGTGTTTCTGTGTTACTTTTAACTAGTACATTTCTGTATATACTTGTAAATATTTGTAATATATTGTAAATATCTGCTTGTATAATTGTGCTAAGCTGTAAAGATAGCTTCATTCTTTAACTTCCAGATGGCTGAGTCTAGCTGGGGGGGGGAGGGGGAGCGTGCAGTAACTCCAAATCCATCACATTAAATTAGGACACATACCTTGTAATAGCTTTGGTGATTTTTTTTTATCCATATTTTGCTTACTTAGTCTTTTTGTCTGTAGCATTCCCAAACTGCAGCTGAATGGTAATTCAGGCAGAAGCTTCAACTTGATGGAGAAAGGTTGCACATCAGATGAGCAAAGATCATCTGCAAGAATATAATTCACTTTTCCCCTACATTTTCTACCTTTCCATAACTGGATGAAAAAAGCTGCAGTAGGATTACAGTTCAAATAACTCAGGGACTGCCTCTGTCTGGTGCATAACTAGAAGCACCTCAACATTCAACCTCAAGTGCCAGAACAAGAATTCTCTCAGTTATGCAGAATTAATCTGTCCATCCAACTAGCAGCCACTAAGATCAAATAACTGACAGGAATTAGTCAAAGGTTTCCCTGGATGGCTACACTTAAAATTTGGTTTGCTCCTCACTAACCAATAGGAATATCTACTTTCAAAGGAGTTTCAGAATTTTTAAAAGCAGTAGTATTTTTACCACTATCATCTCTTTCCATGAGCAATGGGGTCACTTTAGAGTTGATGAGGAGTCTCTCGTAATTAGAAGAAACTTCTGTGCTGTGAACAGGGTCCACAGCTCACTCTAATACTTGGTGATGACAGCTGGAAACAGCCAAGGAAACTTACCAGTTTAACGAGGATAAAGGTACATCAATTCTGTCAGCTATTTCTCTGGTGACTATTTATCCACAGAAGTCCAGGTGCTCTTGCAATAGCAGAGAGAGCAAAGCACCACCCCAACCTTTTTCTCTATCTCTTTGCTAGAGTACAGAATGCTCAAACCTGATTCTGTAATAAAATCTTATAGAAATATGATTTTTTTTTTTTGGGTGGTGGTGGGGAGGGTGGACAGTGGACTGTAACAGAAATTACATTGTTGCTTCTATTAAATGTAGGATTTCCTTTAGTGACTAAACAGATCTACCTGGAACTTTGGTTGATGCTAATAACTTCGTAGATCAATGTATGAGTGAATCGATGGCACAGACGGAAGACACAGATTCTGCTACATTAATGAGTTACACTGAATGCATTGGAGTAACTGTGACTTGAGTTGAGAATGTTCTCCTAATTTTCTGGATCCTTTAACAGTGGCATGAAGTCTATTAGATATTTCCTCTTATGCTGATTTACAAATGTATGAGATGATTTCAAAAAAGTATGAATAAAAAAAGGAAAGTAAGTCATAACGAGGGCTACTGTTCGTGTGACAGAGTTGTGCATAATAAAGGCCAGGATGATTCAGCTCTCAGGTCAACAAAGCATAGTCAAGCCCTCCCTGTCTGCTACATAATACAAGCATACATTTAGAGGTTTGATGAAAATTAATGGTTTGCACGGGGTCTCAACACTCAAGACGAACACAGTGCACAAGAGAGGCAGATCTTCCAAAATCAAGGATAAATATAAACAGATCTTAAAACGAGAGCTTTTTAGCTTTGGATTCCTATGCACCCTTAATGTTGCTTACACAGGCTTATTTACATATGAGAGCATGATGAATTTGTTCATAAACCAACATTTCTCTTCAAGGATGCCTGACACTGAGGTTTTCTTGAAAAATCATCCTCTCTGGCAGCACACAATAAATGCTAATTTGATAATAATCCCTCTTCTTAATTTTTATCAGTATAAGTAGACAAAGTTTGACCAAGCCTAACAAAGAAAGACTGATAATTCACACAGAGTGGCTGGGGCAGAAATGAGGGGGTCAGGAAGGTGCTTTATGTTGAAAAAGAATATGAACCTGCCTAATTTGTAATGATACTGCTTTCAAGTTAAAATAAGACAACACACTTATGGCAATTTCTTTCCCATTCTAATATTGCAAATCGTAACATGGAAAATAACATAAAGACTGAGAAATCAGCTCAGGATGGATTGTATTTTCTGGAGGTAACTAAAACCATGCAAGTATCAGTTCCTAGGATGGCCTTAAAGAAATTCAAATGACGCAAAACATTGCATCCATCTCCCCTAGATCTTCTTCTGTTCCCTGTACTATCACATTAGTGCAATCCACTAGCCAGTCTAAAAGAATGGTCCAGGCTTAGCCTCTCCTTGTACCGTTATTGGTTTTCCTATAGGCTAAGTCAACAACACATCTCTTCATCTTGGACTTTGACTCTTACTAGAATTTAACAAGCAGGTTTCCAAAGTCTATGCTATTATATTACAATAGATCAGCCCCAGTCTACCCGTATCTGTTTAGACATCTATCTTGCACACAGCAGAAATAAGTTGACATAAAATGCTCTAAAAGGGCAGGTTTAAAAGACTGTAGTCCTTCCTGACCATATTTCAGAGGTACTGGATGTCTGAAAAGCACCTAACTCCTACTAATTTAATCTAGAGTTAGATGCCTATGTATTTAAAAATTCCATTTGGCATCTTTTGATTCTCCAGGAGCACAAATGCCAAGAAAATCTGCCCAGTGCTCTTCAAGGTACCTGATGGACACTCAGGGTATGGCATTTTTGGTCAGTGTTAATTAGTATAGCACAATTATAGGTGTAAGCACTTTCTAATCACTTGGTACGGAAAGTGTGAAGAAGTGCTGTCATTCCCCTTTACATACATCCCCAGAAAGATTAGTTCTCAGTGGATAGAGGGTGTCTGTATCCAGCCAATTTCCTCCCTATACTTAAGCACAAGGTGACTCTTTACTCAGTAAAACCCATTTAGTTGTTCCCTTCTATACAAAAAAAGAGAGACAAGCTACAAAATCACTCACTTAACAATACATCTGCTGTGAACTACTACCAGATTACCCAGTAACTAGATGAATCAGAGAAAGGAATTAACACAATAAGCATTGCCACAAACATGCCTTGCAAACCTTCAAAACATATCTCTGATACCTCTTTATGCCTCATCTTACTCAATCAGGGTTTTATCTTATTTTCAATAAGCAAATGGCCATCCAAATCCTGCCATAATAGTAATGGTAATTCAAAATAAAAGACACCCTTCCCCCCTTCCCCCCATCAAGTTAACATTCATCTGTCCTTGACTATGCAGGTAAAATTGTTTTATGGGTTGTCAGTAGAGAATACAGCAAACCCCTCTCCCTGCACGACTTCAGACAGAACATACACTCTGGGAGCAGATTGGTGTAAATTGTGGTGTTTCCATCATATACAAAATTCAATGGGCTTTTCATTTTTAGTATAAACCTAAACTAGCTAAAGTCAGAGTGTGGAAGAGTCTCTGCTATGAAAGAGCAGTTTGCATTAAAATTACATTATATTGTTTTGACATGTCTGAAGCAAAGGTTAAAATGATCTTTTTGCTGGACATTGTTTCTGTAATGATGCCCCACTGCAAAGCTTCAATATGAACAAGGCCAGAATGATGTGAAATATTTCTGATACAAGTTTTATTTTTTATGTGAAACTATTCAAATGCTGCTGTACAACATGAACTACCTGAACCAAATCAAATCCTCAGGTCAATTCCTTCTTCCGAGTGCTCCTTAGATAACAAAGTCTTGTTCTGCGAATCTGTTCAATATATTAAAGTTGATTCACTCGGACAGTGTGTAAGATATAATACATTAATCTGGGCCATTTCAATTTCTGAGGCTGGGACTATAAAACTGGTGTGCTGCATATCTAATTTTTTTTGAATACCTGATTTATGCATCCCTCTGATGCATAGTGCGGATGGTATGGTGGATGCGGCTGCTGCATTAACAACGGGCTGCATCAGCACTCAAATCTTATCTTGTTAAATCAGACAAATGTAGCTCAATGAAAAGGAAGGAATAAATGCCTAGGATGGTTGAAAGGAGTGAATTTTAATCCTGTTTGTTAGGGGACTTCCATGGTGAGGGTTGAATGACTGAGGCAGGAATGTCCACCAAGAGCTTATGAGACTGAATTATTATATGCTTATACATACAACAACACTTGCAGTTTAGACAGAGACACAGTTTTTCATTTTATTTCTAAGAAGACAGATAAATATCCACACATTGAAATTCATCTATATACAAACACATACATTTCTAAAATGGGGGAAATAAATGCCTTTTAGGAAAAGTAGGTCTATATTTACCAAGTGTATATTTCTATCTCTTTCTGAGTCAAGAACAACCGTAATTGCTTCTTCGTGTATGATTTATCATTCTATGCAGTGAAACAAAACTTGTCACATGGACTAAGTATTCAGAAATAGATTAGATTTTCAGAGTAATTATATATGTTTATATGATTTTGTGGATAGACGGAGTAAGGCTGTCTCTCTATACACAGTCAATATTAATTCTCAAGGCAAGAAAATGTTCCTGTGTTTGCACAATCAACGAGACCTTTAGAAATAAGCTTTCTGCCAGCCACAGAAAAGTTTCAATAGCACACACTTTGCAGACTCAGCCTAGGTATTTACAATAAATGGAAGGTATTGTTGGAATTAATTCTTAGGGAAGACCCTGAATCACTGATCCTTCATTTGAATTCCCTTCTCTAATAAATTCTTGCATTTTATCTGCAATCCACAAGCTGATAAAGAACTTTTGTTTGTTTACATAAAAAAAAATTGGGAGGAAGGAATGATCAGGAAGCTGATGCATAGGGTTATAACCATTGCAGCACCAGCAGCCTAAAGAAGTAGTTGTAAATATGAAGTTAAGTTGTACCTGCAATTATTTGATTAGTTCAAAAGTGAATTTTTATGCTAAATAAGACACTGGAAATACATAATTTGAGCATGCACCAGTTTAGTCTTTTTGCCTGGTTTTCTCTCCACAATGACTAATTATAAGAGGACAAAAATATGGAAAATAGCAGATCCCATCTCTTCCCTCATGCACTGAATGAGAAGGTCATAGTTCTCTATTTCTAGCATCACTACTGCTTGGTGTGAGAATTGTTGTGATGTCACAAACAGCGTTAATGTACGTAGAGATATAGTATTAATAAGGAGACCTGAACAGAGCCTCTCATGCACACAAACTGTAATGCCTCTCATATCTGAAAAAGACCTAGAACCAAACCCTTGGGAAGAAAAAGAGCTATCTAAATGCCATGCTTTTATTTCCATTTTGACTGAACATGAAAGTTCATCTCTAAATTCCTGAGTTCCTATCTTGAGTTTACGTAACCCAACCTTGAAAAAAAAAAAAAACACAAACCCCAAACAAAAAAAATCTCAAAACTCCCAAACCCTAAAGAGAAGCAGTAACAGAACAGTACAATTATATAAATTTTGATCCAATTATCCAGGAGAAGTTGAAGATGCAGCCCAAAGAGGTGCAGGCTAGGAGAAGAGAATACAAATAAAAGCTATGTTGTCACTTTGTCTAAAAGCCGCAATGGCTTTCATATATGCCACGCATATTTTAACATGCGTGCTAGTCATTTCAAAGCCATATTCTTGCTTAGGGAACAAAGTGGGGGGGAACCCACATTTAAGCCAACAATTACTAATCTTTGAAAAAAAAAAAAAAAGTTAATGTCTCTGACTGCTTTGGAGAGCTGTGCTGTAAGCAGAGAGGTTCTACTTCACTAGTTTGGTGAGCACTACAGGCCAGAAAGCCAGAAAACTTTTTGGAAATGGAAGATGGAAATGGCTCTTTGTGTGTATGTTTTGATGATGTCACATTGCAGTACTGTGCTACGGAACAACAGTCTGAGGACGACACGGCTGAAGTATTGGTGGTAGCTACCATCCCCAATGACTCTTTCAGCTGAGATCCCTATTGAGGAGCGGTGGGGAAACAAAATGGCCAAACCTTGGGGAAAATACAGATAAAATGAGCAAATCAATATAATTGCACTAATTATCGTAACGAAGGAAAGGTTTTGTGTTTGCATGAAGGCTTCCCCTCCCCCATTATGTGCATGATGCTGCTGATGCATTCAGGGCAAATGAGTTCCAGGCCTCGCTAGATGCTTGAATTTCTGTCAAAGTGGCTCCATTACATATGTCTCCCTGAGGGTCAGACTGCATTAGCTGCCTCCTTTATTCCACACATGATGAACTAAGGAGTCGGCAGAGCATGTTCCAAAAAATGCCTTCATAATTGGTATTTTCAGTGTCCCAAACAACTTCATCTCAGTTTAAAATATGGTGGGGTTTTGGGGGTTTTATTTATTTTATTTTGGGCTAGGGTTTTTTGTCTGTTTGTGGTGGTTTGTTTGGGTTTTTCTTAAATTTGTTGTTGGCTTTTTGGTTGTCTGGTTTTGGTGTTTTTTGTTGGGTTTTTTGTTTGGTTGGGGTTTTTTTGGGGGGGGGGAAGGGGGGTGGGTTTTTTTTGGTTGTTTGGTTTGGTGGTGGGGTTTTTTTGTTATGTAGTAGAAGAGAATAAAATATAAAATGTCACTAAGGTCATGGAACAGTGACCTCATTGGCTGGGCTAATTTGATTGTGCCAGAACAATAGCACTGTACTCCTCTGCCAGCAAAGTGCATGCTAATTATGTGATTTGCCCTTGATAAGACCTTGGTGGGTCATTCAGCAGTTGTGATCTGTCACTGACTTCTAATCATGTATTATCGTCTGGGTGAGTCAGAATGGTACCCTAAGCTTTCTGTCTTTACAGCAATGTGGCACTCTAATTACCTTATGCCAAGTGGATATGCAGAGACTGAATTAAGTGATCACTGTGATTGCCTTCAAAATCTTCTCTTTATCCTTTGTGTTGCTTCTCTGCAATTTACATTTTAAGATGCCGAGAAGCTTTTGGTAAGACTGAAAATTCTACTCTAAAAAATAATGATTTTTTAATTTAAAAAGCCTAACACTAAATTTAAGTCATAGCAGTTCCTAACGTTATTTAAATGCTGCTCAACAATAAACCTTAATAAGAATCTTTCCATAAACTTGTTAGAAATTATAAAACATTCGCTGCCTTTTAATCTGCAACTTAAAAAAAAAAAAAAAAAACTAAACAAAAATCAAACCAGAACAACCCAGAAAAGGGAAGAAGCCTAATTTCTTCCTAAAGTTTTAACAATCTGCAATTTCTATTTAATAAGCAAAATTAATTACAGAGTGCTTTCCCACATTTATGTCTGTGAAATGTACATGCCAAAACAGCAAGTATAAATAGATCAAATGTAGAGCTCAAAAAGCATCACTGCTGAGTTCATCATGTTTATTAGTAACAGTAGAGATGGGGCAGTCCTGTAAGCCTTACATATTTGGGAGGAAATTTATTTCTCACCTATTGCCATCATTTAGTGGCAGTTTAAGGCATCTGTAGTAGGTTAGCTGTGAAAATGTTTCTTCTTGTACCCAGTACTTTAAAAATCAGTTAGAGCTGCACTGCGCTTCTCTATTGTTGCATAGCAACTCTCAAAAACTACAAAGCAATCTGTTATGGTAAACCAGTTGCATTAACATCTGTATTTGCCCAAAGAATGATCTAATGCCTTTTGCAAGGAAAATGTGGTGATATGTGTCTAGGTTAAATAAACAAAGTAATGATTTATAAATTTTGATAAGATACATCTGTCTGAATCATCCTCAAAAATACGAGCTCTGAAGTGCTATTTGAAAGTTGGCATAAAACAGACAAAAATCCTCACAATGTTAAATTTATTGTACCACTAACAGAAAATAAGGATTTCCAAAGCTTTTCTGTGTTGTATGTCAATATTGCAGTATAATTTTTTTTTTATAGAAACAAACTGGGGGGAAAAAAGTCAATAAAAACCATAAAGGACAATTGAGAAAAAAATTGCAAGCCTTATTTTCCTTGAATCACATGGTTCCCAAGCAGCATTATTTGCTGAAACCTTGGTTTGTTAGGGGATGTGAGGGGGGGGAAGGAAAGAGACAAAATGAGAGAGAAAAAGAGAGGCAGAGTGCCTAGGAATAAGCTGCATTCCCTGGGTGGCAAAACAAAAGAGCCCAAGGGAAAAAAAAAAGGGGGGGGGAAAGCTGTAGAAAGTTGACACAGTCAAGAATAATGGCTAAATCTATCAAGTTTGATCAGGTCTCCTATAATGAAGTGGAGTTTCATATTCCAAGCAGGGACAATGAAGACAGAAGTCAGGCTCTAGAAATGTGCTGCTCACTTTGTGCTTGGAATATGCAGCAGCCAGCAGGGAGCCACAAGATAATTACACAGTATTTGTGTGGTTCCAGGAAGCTTCCTGCGCAGGTTGAATGCCCGCGCTATATTAAAAGGCAGCACAGTGAAATGTTTTTAATGAATATTTTTGTCAGAGAAAGAAAAGGCATTTGAATGATTTTACTGTATGCAGGGAACGAGAGGTGGAACATCACTGTCAAAATACAGGTACCTTTATTTATATTTACTCCATTATTTACAGTTTCAAGAGCTTAATGTCCTTTCAATAATACAAATCACTACGCTAGGTTAATGTTATTTAGGGCTAATTGCACATACAGCCCCCTAACTAATGTCTGCTGTTAGTATGTTTCACTGAAATCCTACATCAAACTGACTTGAAACTACTTTTATTTCCAGTAGGAGCTGAGATGTTTAGACACATTTAATCAGAAAACTCAAAGAAGAAGTAACACAGATGTTGATACTTACTATTCAGTAGCCCTTGGCAGTGATAGATCTAAAACACAAGAATACATTATTTCAGCACTCTGTAATTCTCACCTAACAGATGTGAATAATCCACAAAATTAAAAACCCCAGACATGATACTCATAAATGTTTGTTTTGCAGCACAAGCAATCATATTGATCAGAACGCAGACTTTTGTAAAACTCTTAACTTGAAAGGCTTTTTGTCGGTCCAGATTTCACTGTTATCTACACCTAAGCAAACCCCTGTTTTGCTGCTTAAAATTGAATTGCTTCTGCTATGCCTGGATTGAGACAATTTGTTGTTATGTGCTGCTGAGTATCATCACGCCAGATTAAATAAGGCCCTTTAGATTTCCATCACAAGATATACAAGTACTGACTACCTGCTCTACACCAGTGACTGCAAGTCACAGGGATTTTGGGGGGATCAAAATTTGAATTTTTCAACAAATACTGTGGTCAGTTCTACAATTAAACTGTGATTCAACACACAGAAACAAGCTGGCTGAGAAAGGAGGCCTCCAGTCTTTTGGACGGGGCTACTCTGACTTCTTTGTCTGCACTGCCCCAATCTCCTTCCCATCCAAAATGTATGCCCGCATCTAGTTTACTGATTGCCAAATACCGAACACAAGAGAGATAAGTGTGTTTTGCTTTCTCTAGAGATTTTCTTAGGCATGCATTTTAATAACTATATTATTTGCCAAGAAAAAAATATTTAAAAAATCAGGGCTCCTTGGAAGTAATTCATTCCAATGAGTCACTTTGGTGATGATATTTCAAGTAACCCACCACCGCAGAAGACACAAAGAATTCCTCTCCATCATCACGAGAAGAGGGAAATTTCACTCTTTTAAATTTTTAACTCTCTTTAGAAAAAAACAAAAAAAACCCAAAAAAAACAAAACACCAAACATAAGCAGTTGTGATAACAGTCCTGAGGAAACAATAATAAAGATACTCCAAATAAATTAGGTTATTGAGGAAAACAACCTCACAGTCAATATAATCAAAGAAGTGTGTCTGATTTTTTTAAAGGACGGTAGAAAATTTTGGAGTACTTGTGTTATTGCAACTGATTTTAAAACTTGAAGTATCTGTGAAGAAAGGCTGAAGTGTCCCATGTAACATAACAGAATAATTATGGCCAAAAATCAATCCCCAGTGTAATTCCAATTATGTCCTATTTTGCTACTGGGTTCAAAAGCATCTCTGACTATTTAAGAAAAAAAAACCAAACAAAAACAAAAAAAACAACAAACCAAACAAATCAACCAAACAAAATACCAGTTGTGAATTTTTTTACTCAGAAATCCTTTTCAAGGTTCCCTTCTTTACTATTTTGTTTGCTTAATTTTCAAGGGATCAAAATTAAACTTTGAGTCGCTAAGCACTTCTGCACTATTACACAGCCCTTGTCACCCACAGGGACAGACTTCATACCTTTAAACTGGGGAGTTACCATAGACAACTCCTGCCACAAAAGGAAATAAAAATATGTAACCCCTCCCTGTTTTTAGTTTGCATTCCTATTTTAGCTACACACAGTGATAATTTTCTGAAATTATCAAAGAGCTAAGCTGGAAAGATCTCTTTCAGAATTATTACAGAACTGAATACGACTTCTACATGCTCTTTGTCTATGGCAGGTCTAATTTAAAAGGAAATCCTTCAATTACCAGATGGAGAGGTAAACAGCTGTCACATTTGGAGCCCAAGTGAACATTATAACCTACACTCCACCTCCGTAAGCAAAAATGCAGAACTTACTCTGCTGAAAAGGAGGCAAAGGGAGCTAAGTGATAGTTTTCATTTTATTTTTGGCAAGTTCTTAAAATTTTTCCAGCTCTGAAGGCTTGAGTCCATCTCTTAAATGGAGGGGAAGGTAACAATTACTCCTTTGGACCTCTGGCTGTTTGAATTTGCCTTTTCCAGTTAGAGCACATAGTTGCAACTAATCAACCACAGCCACTCATGTTTGCTCAAATAGTTCATTCTACCAAATACATTTTTAATGAAAATATCTAACTACAGCTTATAGCATACTCAGCAAGAACTGAGCTTTCATGCATCCACCACAGTACCTGGAGCCTGTGTTCTTGTGTGTGCAATTCAGTTTTGTTATAATGTTAAAAATAAACTGAAAGAACAATAAACTCATGGGGTTAGAGTCTTACTTTTTTTATGCTTGTCCATTTAATTCCACGTAAGCCAGTGCATTACCCCAGATTTACAGGACTGCGAGTGACAAGAGGACTCACTTGAGGTGATGGAATCCACTTGGGTTTGCACAAGTTTAAGTGACAGCAGAATTTTGCCTCTAAAACAGAAAAGAAACTTTCATACCGTCGTTGTGCTACACAGTCTTTCCTTACGGCAACCATGTAACTGGTTAATGTAGGCAGAGTTTCTTTTTCATCTGCATATTAAACAGTTATTTTGCCAATATTTATATGTCCATATCCCTCAATAGAAGCAGAGCTGGGGACAGCAACTATAGCTGTTAGTCCCAGCGCATGAGATGAGCTTTGTATCAGAGTCAAAAAAGGCTACTCTCCATCTCACACGCTTTATTTTATTCAACCAGCTCTTTTTCACATTGTTATATCCAGTGAATATAGCACGGTTGGATTCAGAAGAGAACCTTATGCGTTATCATAATGCTTAGAAGCAATGGCTTCACACCGTATAATCTATCAAAGGTGTCAGATTTACAAAATGCAGATTTTCTGTCACATTTGGGCACTATAAGCACTGTATCTTTTCACTAAGGTGCTGACTGCTGTTTTAATGAGGCCCTTTGGTGGCTGTAAAAAACTGAAAGGAGAGGATTATAGGGGTTACCCTAGGTATTGTCTATTTGTCTTACAAATTTCACACTAACTACCAATTACATCGCCATAAACCTTTTGGCTACTTCCAGCTATATGCCATATAATACATAAAAAATACGCTATGTTAACCTCTTCCATATTATACGAGTAACTACAGCCATTGATGCAAGTAACATATCTAATGAAGCCAATAATGAGCCTCTTTAAAAGTAGTCTTGTTATAGGAATAATATTAGAGCAGTTCAGTTAAAGGCTAAGGTCCATTATGGCATGCTTCCTATGTTCTCTGGTCCCGGGTCTGAAAAGATGCTGACACAGTAATTCAGGCTCAAGAAGGGCATTAATCTCACAACCTTCTACTTGTCATGCTTAATGGGACATCCTGCCTAGGTGAAATGAACCTGATGTATTCAGGTAAACATAATTTAATAAGGAGGCAAAAAAATTTATAAAGAAATAGCTGGGGTTTAACATAATGGCAAAGACAGTACTTTCTATTTCATTTCAGTGGAGAGCACTGTTAATGTGTGACTGAGAAGTAAGCAATGTACAAAAATAAAAGGGAAATAACACAGAATATGTTTTAAAAGCTGCTGCTGAACTATTAGTGCATTTAAAGGAATATGCTAATTTGGAGGAGGAAGAGATGCGCTAATGTGGGGCTTAGAGCACTTGAGTGTAAAATAGAGATCTGAAGCTATGTAGTATGATATTTAAAAGGCAAGCATGAATGTCAGTGAGTAGCTGTATATCCTCTTTTGGCTGCCATCAATCATAAGTCTAATAAGCCACCTAAAATTATGTCACGAGATACGAAATAGTACCAACCACAGCAGTTAAAGAAGCAGATGCCCTGCTTGGAGGCTAAGTGGTAAATGCAGGATCCCATCTCTCAATCCCCAAAAAGCATGAGGCTCTGCAAAAAAAACACACCTGCACACAGTATAACATGGACCTGCTGTTGTGCTGCTGGATATAAAGATTTTTATGGCTGCTCTTTAACTCAGCAAGAGATACAAGTATGAAGCATGAAAAATAAAAACTGCCTGCTAGTTAGAATAAAATAAAATAATTTGGATTCAAGTGAAGCCATGCATCTAAGAAAAAAACAAAACATTAAGATAGACCTTTTTCCCCAGTATGAGCAGATCTTTATACATCCAGAATTCACTCAAGCTAAAAGGTTGTGCTACCCATTTTTGTGCTATGTGAGAAAACAGGATGAAGTCAGCAGATACCCAAAGAGAATAAAACTATTATGGACACTACTTGGTGGATGGAGTGATGAGGGGGGCTTTTGAAAAACCACATCACTGTAGAGCAGGGCTATCATCCTCAGTCTCTACATGTGTTTTTACTGAACTGCAGCTTCATTCCTTTCATTCCCATACAGCCCAAGCATTACAAGCTCAGGGGAGAAGGTAGTGGAAGCTCATCGGCTGTTGCTGGATTTCCTTTTTGTTCGTAATTGTAGTTACTGTATCACTGTAACTTTGCCTTGCATCACTAGCATAAGAGTGTTAAAAGAGAGAAAATTAGGTAAAATTAAAGGTGCTCTCTGTGGAACAGTTGTGTCAAGTTTCAGAATGGGTATCAAATCTACCTTTCTTCTAACAGTTATTACCTTTGCTATGCTGCCAGTTGCATCTGACAAGTGGAGCCCAATTGCACTGTTTTGCATCACTGAGGAGAAATCAAACTTTACCTTTTCACTAGCCAGAAAAGAGGTATGGACAGAGCACTATTCAGTTGGGTCCTTACGTGCTTGTATGTACAGACGTTAATCTTGTTAAGCCTTGAAGCGCGTGCTCCAAACAGGCCTTTGCTGCTTCACTTGCTCCCAATACACCTTTTGACCGTAAATATCTGGGCACTTCATCTAGGCTGATTTTTTTGCAAGCAGTTTACTCTAAAGCCACTAATACATGCTATTGCAATGGGGCTCAATGGTGCCTATTAGGTGCTGGTCACGCTGAGTGAGGGTGTGGGTTGTGGAGATGTATAGCACCACAGGGAGCTATAGGAGGCACTCTACTGCTGCAAGGCAGAAAACATCCTGGAGCTCTCAGGTGCACAGAGGAGTGCACTCACTATTAAATTATTTCACAGGGAGAGGCCTATTACCTATGAAAGCTGATCCTGCTCTTAAAGACTAGTGCAAAGGGACCATAACCCTCTTTGGAGGGAGATGATGTGTCCAGAGGAATCAGTCCCAGCTTTCCCAAGGACTACGATGATAATAGGTACTTATGTGAAGTACATTTGATGGGCAGTTTCTCATCCTGGAGAAACCTACTTCTGCCAAAGGCTGGCCCAAAGAAACCAATAGTTTAAAAGTTTAGCAAAAAAATTGCTCTGTTGCACCAGCTCACACAGGCATCTTGTAAGAGATTTGGCACTAAAGCCTTGTGAGAAGTTTGCCCTGAGAACATCACTCAGGCCTGCCCTCCTGAGAAGTTAAATGATTTAACACCATCTTGACTTACCGACTTGTTAATTGTGGAATAAGCCCCAAATCCACATTCTTATTCTCCTTTCATTTTCAAATTTCAGATTTTCATTTGGGTAACAGTACTAGGTACATTAAAACAGATTGTTGTCCAAACTAAGTAAACCACAGTAAAACATCTACAGCAATGGCACACTGTGTGTTAGGTATTTCTGACTCCTGCAAAGGAGGCTTTTTCAAACAAATCCTGGTTGTTTTTTGTTTTAAAAAAATGGAAGAGTACATTTCTAGGGGGAAAGTTAAAAAGACCAAAAACACACCCACCAAAACACCAAACCCACAAAACAAACAAATACAAACTGAAACAAAACCAAAACCCACCACCACCAAAAGAAACAACCCACAAGAGCATTTTCAGATGTGGCTGACTATGACTTTTCATACCTTATTTTTGATGTATATTACCATTACAATCCTACCAGGAATGTATACAACCATCATGTACTACATGAATCCATGACGTATGGAGCAGACATGTTACATTCCCACATTTGAAGATGCTATTGAGCTTATTCTGCTCTCTAAATATTGTAAGTCAGGAAATACTTTATTTTACCAGTCAAGGTGTGCTTTCTAGCAAACTATGCCAAATCTGTAATCAAAACACAGACAGCAACTCTGGCAACGTCCCGGAAACATCACTACTTCACAAACTTCACTACATGACCTAACATCAAGTATTGACACCAGAATCCCAGCTCTCGTGAGCTCTCTTAGTACTATTAGCCAAACTGGTTAAAGCTTTTAGGTAAGCAACTAAAAGTAGAAGTGCTTTTTCAAAGTCCTGTTCAGCTCCACAGCTCAACCAAGAGGATCAGATGAACTTGGCAGTAAGGACAGAGAAGAGAGATCAGTACCTAAGAGCCTTACAATAGTTTCCTGAGCAATGCACACACAGAAGCACCAACAGGTTTGGAAAAGTTGCTTAGTGCTGGTTATCTCTGCAAGGATTAATCTGATTTTCCTCAAAATAAGTAAAATAAAAAGAAGAAAACTAAATAAATAAATGTGTGATCTTTCAGCTGTGAGGCTGGTGAGTCTGAAACTGGGTGGAAAGTATTGCATATCAGAAGACCCACAATTACATGAACCACATTGAGGTGTTGAAGTTTAATAGATGAAACAGCAGAAGGGAAAATATTTTTTCAATTTCATTAGTGGTGACAGTACAGAAATATATCAGCATCAGGTTAACATCCCCTTATTTTTTAGGTATTTCATGCTGTTTTTTTGACTGCTGTTCTATACAGAAGCAGCTAGACATGGAAGATCCGAGCTCACTATACGGTGTCAGCCCTGCAGAGAGGAAGCTCAATGACACCTTTCCCTGAGAATGTATCATCCCCCACTGAACACAGAACTGCAGGGTATAGGTATATACAGCACAACACCTGTACCTGTGTACAGGTATATAGCATAACACCTGAACACACAAGTCAGGGATTGCAAACAGGTAATTACATTTCTTGTTTGAAGGCATATCTGTTTCCTTGTGTCATCTCTGCCATACACAAAATTCCCCGGCCCTAACATACCATTTATGGCTAGCTTTTATATCATCCCAAAGTACTGGCTGGTTCTGCTGGATCAGAACGTCCATGTTTAAAACAAAAGCTCCCCCTTAACTCTGAGAGGAAAAATGAGTCCACAATATCCCCAGTATTTGGATTCAATGCTTTTGAACGCACTATGTGTATGCCAGTTTTGCAGTAACAGATACTTTTCCCAGCCACTCATCTGAGCTTCATTGCTGCTCCCCCTGCTCTCCCCACTACTATCACCATCTCCCCATCCAAATGGGAACTGTGTTCTACTCTCTATAAAATTCACAGTGCAGAATGCAGAACCAGATTGAAAAAAATTGTCACCTTAGGCACTTGAATTAATATCTTGATTATGTAGTCAGTTAAGTCTTCACTATAGATCAGCATAACTGTGCTAGACACACAATTCTTTAGAACTAACATTTTAAAAAGGTGTCAAAGCCAATGCCCCTTTGAGATCCCACTGAATTATACAGATTAAGGACCAAACCAAAACTAACCAATATCATGCAGAGATTTTTTTTTTTCTTCTTCCTGTAGCTTTCCTCAGTACCACTGGAAATAGAACACAGTAAAAAAGTTGGCTGAAATAAACACTTCTGTGGAGTTTCTAAAGCTGCAATTAATGTTAATGAAGCTATATTCCATACAGCAATGAGATATAGTATAAATTGGATAAGTAAGAAAAATGATCAGACATCATGCTCTTCCAGTATAGTACATCAGGGTATTGTCATTGCAAAGCTCTCTTTATTTTAAACCATTAAATAAAACAATATAAATTTGCAAGCAGGTGTTTCTTGTTGTGTGAGTATTGAAAGTTGTAATGCAAACAACCTAATTTTAGCATCTATGTAGAGTGTGAAGTAAATTTACTGATCACTGATGCATTGAGCACCGGGAGGACACAATCAGCAGGAGCTTCCAGCAAGATTATCCTATTAAAGCAGGAAGACTTCATGCGGCTGCTAAGGAAGTAGTTGAAAACAGGTGATGGAAGTGGGGGTTTGCCAAGTAGGCATAGGCCCACTGTACATGTTAAGTTGTTGTTTTCTGCTCAGCTAAGCAGCAGAGAATTGATACGTTAGCAATGAAGTGCAATGACAATTAAATTGTAACTGACCTACATGTTACCATCATTATGCTTTCTCTTTTTTACTGCTTTCCCTCTTATTTAATCACACAGTATGGGGTTTTTATTAGGCTGTAATGTTAAAATCTTCATCCATTTAGCCATAAATGTTTGACTGGATATCTATCAGACTTCCTTGCACTATACAAACAAAACCATTTTGCTGAATCATTGTTGACTTGTTTGTGGCCTAATTTAATGAGTATAATAACTTACATTACTATCCAGTTAACATTTAGGGGCCCAGAAAAAGACCTGCCAGCATACAGCAGGCTACTGTACATGTTTTCTATTCATATTACTCCTCTTTGCAGTAAATTTTACACAATAATATGCACTTTCTGCAATGCTGGCTTTGCTTCTACTCATCCCAGGTTGAATGCTTCATAGGTAGGCTGAAATGTCAAAAATCAAGGGCCTCAGAATTTCAATGCAGTTTCAGCATTCTTAATATTGGGTAACTGCTTATGAAGCCATCAAAATATCAAGTATAAGAAGCCTCAGCACATATTTGCTACATCACACTCACACAGAATTCGGATTGCCGATGAGGAAAATACCAAAATGTTTACTAATACTTAAGATTGCTTAGTGAAATATAAAAGTATAGAAAATTAAACCTGCTTTGCCAGATGTTAGGTCAGATTAGGTGAAACAAATGTTTCTGCTTTACCACATCAAGGGCAAACTCTGGTATCTGGGCCTGGGTTTACGTAATGAAGATCAATCTGCAGGCACACACACAGGCTGTGGGACACTATGAAACCACCAAACAGTATTGGTTTTGAGGCATCTTCATTTTACTCTAGTTTTTTGAGAAAAATCCTTCCTGACATTCCCTGTACTTCAAGTCTAGCATCTGACAGCCCTGCTGACCAATTAAATAACAAAATAAAATCTCCACATTCACCCATTAATTTAAAACACACTTTGCAAGACAGAGGCATTTTCCCACTCTCAAGGTGAGAACTGAAACACCCATATGTACAGAGGCGGATAGTTTGGGAATTGTAGAAGTTAAAATCTTCCATTTTCCACAGAAAAGAAAGATAATTCTTTTGAGCATACCAAAGGGATATTGTATGATTATTTTTTTTTTGCAAACATCCTTCGTTGATGGCAATGAATCAATCTACATAATGAACTCACTACAGAATCTCTATCATAAGTCACACTGTACTAGGTGAATCTCAAGGAATAGAAGAGTATCAGTTGTCCCCAAGACACATTCAAACCAACTTTCTTCCTTTTGTCTTCAGGACAAACAAACTCCTCAAAAAATTACAACAAACAAGGAGGCTGTTTGCCCAAGATGTGTGTGCTGACAAGTTTTTGTAGAACATTTCATGCATGGGCATTGTGACCATGAAACTCATTGTTCACCATTTTGGTACATACTTGAACAAATACAGCAACGAAACCTCATCAGTTACAGTTATCAAATCAGTGTGCATTACCTTGGCCACTGATAGCACTGTGTATGGAAATAAAGCCTTATCAGGACACAAGGCGTTATCATTTAACAATGACATGCTCATGCTGGTGTTGAAAACAAGGATACCCAAATTTTTCTTTAGTCTCCTATGTCACTTGTGGTCAAAAAAAAAAACCACCCAAAAAAAAGCTTTTACAATAGTAGACTTCATATTTAAATGAGGTGCTTGTACTCATCGTTGGGTGGAAACAAAGTGATGACATATTGAGGTCCAATTTGAGAGAAGTAGCATGCAGAATATAGAATAGACTGAAAGAAGCTGTTTCTAGAGGGAAGCATATTTTTGAGGGCACACTAATTCCTCAAAACCTATGTCTCATTTAGGATTGTTATTTTATCTAGTTCAGCTCTTATTTTAGTTTTAGATCCTGACCTGCTTGTACCACCACAATCCAGAGCTTTGTGAAAAACACATCCTGAGGTAGGCTCATAAATAAATAGATAATGATACTATGGTGCCTTTCAGGTCAGATTTGTTATCACCTCACTGTAAAGTTTAATACCAGGAGAGGTAAAAATAAAAAGCCACAATCTTTTTGGGAAAGTGATTTGATCTGAGCAACACAGACTGAGGTGACCAGAAACCTAAGACAGACTACTTAGACAACAAAAAGCATTTACAGGTGCAGGAGTTCCTTCAGCACAATCCTGCAGCAATGGCAATATTTTTCCAGTGTACATATCAATGTTGTGAAAGACTCAGACTGGGCAAAGTCTACAAGAGTCCTTATGGGCTCAATGCTTGATTGTGGTTAATACCGATTTAAAGCTGCAAAAACACTCACTTCAGCACATGAGACACTGTATGTGTGAATGTGCTTGAAGCCAAAATAGCAGTAACTCCACACAGTGCATTTCAGTTTGCAGATGCTTCAAGCCACCATTGACCAACTTCTATATGAAAGGACCAAACAGAAGGATTTTAAGTATGTTTTGGCAGGGTACTTTCTGTTACAGTCATGAAACTCTTTATATGGTGGTAACACGGTGTTGCTATGTTAATGAACTTATATGATGCATGTTGGCTAAGATCTTGCAGCCAAATCATCCTCCCAGCTTCAAAGCTGACAGTTAAATTGTGTGGAATTAAAAAAAAAGCAGAAAAACTCATATATACTTCTGAGGGGTCCTGAATGAACAGTGCACTGTAGAGGTGGTCTGATACTACCAGATACAGTGACTACTGGCAGGTCATTTACTTTTCCCTTCTACTCATAAGAAGTCAATTTGTCTTTCTATATATGACAGTGTAACACTGACTATTTCTGAGCGTGGGGCCCCTTCATAACTCTGGCTGTTTCATTAGAAGGGTACAGACAAACACAATTTTGTCAGCACCAGAAGTAAGTACAAAGGCTGATCCTCCTGGTTTAGGAGGCTTCCCGAGAAGCATACACATAAGACAGAATAAGATGCTAGTAAAGCAGAAGCTTGCGGGAGATGTGTTAAAGATGAATCTCAAGGTACACAATGCAGAAAAAATGAATTCTACTGGACTTTGCCTGTTGGGGCTTTTTCACAGTATCACACAGTATCACAGTATCACCAAGGTTGGAAGAGACCTCACAGATCATCAAGTCCAACCCTTTACCACAGAGCTCCAGGCTAGGCCATGGCACCAAGTGCCACGTCCGAATCCTTCCCACCTTGTAGTATAGGAGGCTAAAGCTCAAATAATTATTTAAAATGTATGTTATTATCAAAAAAAAAAAAAAAAGAAAAAGAAAATATTCAATACAGTATTTCCAGTTGTTTCTCTGGAAGTTACTAACAGTACATATAGCATTTGCCTAGAATGCAGTGATTTTACAATAAGGCTAACAAAGCTATATATATATATAAATCTATCACAACCTAAACTGCTCCAAATTTTTTTGAAACATTCACAAGTTTTCTAATCTTTGAGGTGGAAGTTTGTTGTCGTGGTTTGCTTTTTTTTTTTTAATTGAAAAAGGTCAAAATACATTGGTTTTGTGCATTTACAATAATGAAATGTTTCTGAAGCATGTTCGAATTAAACCATAAGAAAAGGAATACACTGAGAATTAAAATCCTCATTTTACTTGGGGTAGGCCAAAATATTGCAGCTGTTCTAAAATACATGTTTTCATTGTCTTTTCATTGAGCTGTTAAAAAGGAAAAATATTGTAGACCAATCACATAGAAGTCATTTATTTGTCTAAAATCCTAAAAATTATCTCTATGATCACATGCAAAATCTGTTGACTGATTTTGCTGTGAAGTGTCATCCAGTTTCTCTTACTTCCTTTAATTTTCCTTTTTGAGTTTTAAAGGATTTTTTATTATCCTATTCAGAAAACCTCTCTCCTTGCCTCAAAAAGTGTGTTCACATGACACCTCTATCTCAGGATTTGTTTCACTGGAATGGCAACATTAAACATCATCTCTACGTTACTATTTTAAGGCCCTGATCACTGTCAGTGATGGGAAGATTATTTCAAGTCTGAAATAGCCAAATAGCTGTGAAATTATATATAAATGAGGCAGGTTTAGAGACAAGCATCAGCATTCTGTAAAAAGACTCCCCTTCACTCAATGTGTTATGCCAGAGATTTCAAAATCAGAGGCCAGACACCCTATGCACTTGAAGTAACTGTAAGAAAAAACAAACAAAACCACCCTACTCATCCCCTAAAACAAGCCCAAAAAATCAGAAGGATAGAGTCATCCCATCCTCATTTCTCAATATTTAATTTAGGACAAACGATCATGCATGGATTTGCCTTTTTTGTAAATATATTACCTGAATTTCTATATTTTTAGCAAGTCTAATGAACTTCCAGTAAAATTTCTTTAAAATTCAAATATAAAACAGCAAATATTTGATGGTCATTTATATAAAGCCCATATTTGATGACCGATGGCTAATCATTTTTACTGTAAGGTGAAGGGAGCTGTTTAGTTTTATAAGTTAGTAGCATAAAATGCACTCTGTTTTTATTGATAACATAACGCTGGTCTATGAAAGTCACGTAACAAATCATTTAAATGCAGGAAAGGCTTTTTGAAAGATACCCGAATTGAATATCTAGTTCTATTTTGTTTTAAAAACCTTTAAACATCTCAATAATAGGAAAATGTATAAGTTGTCAAAGAACAGTGTATTTCAAAGCATTCTGTAAGCTGTGATCGGTAGTTTTGTTTTGAATACATAACAGCGCACACACTATGTGACTCTCCAAGTCATGCTGAAGACTTTGGTTATGAAATTCTGCAAACTTATATATTTGATGTTTTTTCATTGGTATTTCTGACTCTCATATTCCATCTGTGGAACTGAAAAACAGGCCTGGGAGTGAAAAAATCTGATGGAACAAGTCTCTGACTCACAAGTTCTCTCCTTTTCCTTCTCACTCTTATTCACGTTCACAACACGGCACAGAAAGCATGACCCATCTACGTTAAGCACAGGAAAGTGTGATGCATGTTTCTAATCCTAATCCAACACTGGCAGTTTGGCACTTACTCGATTCCACATACCCAAACTAAGACACCAAAAGGCAAAGTCACACGCCAACTCCGCATCTCAGCCAGTGGGGTTTGCTTCTGAGTCACCAGAAATATGAAAGAAACTAGAGAATCAATTCCTTTTTGGAACCTGCCTTGGAGCAGACAGAGTCTAACAGGAAACAGCATACTGTTTGCCCTTAGAAAACCAGTGGTGACTTGAGGTAACTTTCAGACTTCATCTCAAACAACTGCAAAACAGAATTTCCCAACGTGCAGGACATGGCCTTGTGGAATCGATCAAGAAATGAAGGTAATAATCATAATTGAATATAGTTTTCTACAACTTCCTGAACAGAGGATCTGAAAAGATCTCAAAAAAGGAGAAAACAAAAATTCTGACTACTTTAGGAAAAAAAACCAAACAACCTACCAACAAAAAACCCAACAAGAACAAAAAAAACCCCAACAACCCACAACACACTTCAGTCACTGCTTATCACACTGCTCTCCGTGTACAGAAGTCCTGGGGTGAGAAACTAAAACAGGCTATCTGCAAGTCACCCTGTGACCTAGGGAAAATCCTAAATGCTTTTACACTGGACACACAAAATTTGGATGAAGTTAATTCTCAGGCTTTAAAAACAAAACCAGTCTTCAAAATCACATGATCCTGAAAATAGGGAAAAAACCTCCAAGAGCACTCAAGTCCCTCCCTTGCCTCACTCAGTGACCACCCCATTGTGCTGTGCAGAGCCAGATAATACCCAAATAAAATCCACCACACTTCTAGGTCAGTATAATTCTGAAAATCCAAGGGTCTCCCACACATCCTCCTCTTGCCAGTATAGAATTCATGACTATCATAAATTCTTCACAAGCTCCCTTTATGTTTTCTAGCAAAGTGGTCCCTCCAGAACACACCTTTGCTGGTCATCTCTCTGCAGAGCATGCCACCCAGTCCAGTTAATTACTCAGTCCTCCAGTTTGGAGGTATTGCACTTCTGTTACTAACAGCCTGGCTGATAAGTGGTTTTATTCTTGTATTCCAGTTTAAATAACCTAAGCTACTTCAAAACATCTTTTATGTTAGTGGGACAAGGAAGGTTTTGAATTAACTCCTCAGTTCTCACGTCAGCAGAGCTAAACCCTCTGTGTGAAATCTATCCATGCTGTGTGTCTGAAAACATTTTGTTTCCAAAGCATTCTTCCATTCCTTTGGTAAAACTTCTTCCCTAACTCTACAAATTTACTACAATTATTTAATTAGTTTGGCTGAAATTCACAAAGTATTACATTGTTAGTTGTTACTTAACATTCCTTAAAAATTGCATTTATTAATTTCAGGAAGGAGACTTGCTATTGCTACAGTAACTCAAATTAGTACCACATGGCTACAGGCTGCCGCTAAATGATTCTTTGGGGCAAAATCAGTTCTTTAAAGATCTTTAAATGACAACAGAGTCAAGCTAACCAAATTTTTGTCCAGGAAGTTACAATTTATCAAAAATGTAATAAACCCTGGATGAAATATTCATTGTAAGCAGCACATAATGTGGTCCATGAAATGGCATTTGAGCATCTCTCACTACGGCCAGACTAAAGTTTGCTGACAGTGCAGGGTAATGCTCCATTGATATTTAACAGTCTCCATCCACACGGTACTTTGAGATACTGTAACTTAATACACTGCAGTCCATTCTCTCACCGACACTAAATCAGTCAACTTTGACGTACAATTCTGTTTCATTTTCTTTGCCTAATTTTAATGCTGTAGATTTTTTTAACTTTCCAGTATTACTGGCTTTGAAGGCAACTGGGAAAAAGAATCACTTCCTTTCCCAATTCTCCCTGCACTACTCAGATGTACACATCTTTCTGATAAACTTCAGCATTCTTCTCCTTGTCACAAGGAAAATGATGGTCTCTGCACTAGCCGTAGAAATTTAACAAGTGGAGACTCTTTAACCTTGATGTTGTATAGGCAAGAGTACATTAGCACCTCCTGTAGGAAAATCTGGATGAACATCACATATGAAATAACAACATAAAATAATAGATTCATCTTCCTGCAGCTAAAGATAAATATTAAATAATCCTGTCTGCTTCTGGCTGAAAATTAATTTCTTCTAAGGCAAATAGTGTAATACGTACACACGTTTCAATTCCCATTTGGCAAAGAGCCTATTTTCAGTACGCACTTTTGAAATACAAGAACTGCGCTCATGATAGACACTTAAACAAATAAAATTTTCTTCCTGTGGGTACCAATTCACTGTGGTCTAATAAAATATATTTTTTTTAATTTTGTTTTTTTTAAGAGTATCAGTATTCTCACCAAATCCAGATATCCAGATTAAAAGAAAAGTCGGGGTTTTTTTAAATCTCTGCTTTTCTTTGCACATGAATAACAGGGTCTGCCAGAAACACCAAGTGCAATTACTTTAAAAACAGCCACCACGGTACATAGACCTAATGGTGTGCAGAAATATTTGAGAGATAGCTCTGAAGACACTACCCTGAGTGCCAAGTATAATCTACTCGAAGTACCACAATCCACCTTAGTCTAAGTGTTTCTGCTGGTAGCAAGGCTAGTTAGTTCAGCATGTGGTCAGGTATGTCTATGCTATTTAGACATAATTAAAGGGCTTGCTTTAGAATTTGTTTTACTTTTTTTAGAATCAACCAGATTGGAAGAGACCTCCAAGATCATCCAGTCCAACCTAGCACCCAGCCCTATCCAGTCAACTGGAACATGGCACTCAGTGCCTCATTCAGTCTCCTCTTGAACACTTCCAGGGACAGTGACTCTACCGCCTCCCTGGGCAGCCCATTCCAATGACAAATCACTCTCTGTGGGAAGAACTTCCTCCTAACATCCAGCCTATACCTCCTCCAGCACAACTTGAGGCTGTGTCCCCTTGTCCTGTTGCTGGTTGTCTGGGAGAAGAGACCAACCCTCACCTGGCTACAACCTCCCTTCAGGTAGCTCTAGACAGCAATGAGGTCACCGCTGAGCCTCCTCTTCTCCAGGCTAAACAACCCCAGCTCCCTCAGCCTCTCCTCATAGGGTTATCATGCACCTTAACATGAAAAAAATCTCATATGTTTAGGTATTTATGCCTAATATATTTAATTAGTCCAGAAAACTCCTCCAGAGGGGTTATCTTTAGGCTTTGAAATACCACTGCAAAACACAACCAAAGCCGACTGCCTGTTCTTGTAGTCCTGTGTATGTAACAATGAGAAATGAAAACATTTAGACATCAAGCAATCCATGCAGCACTCCTGATTAATTCATTACTTAAGGAAGGATGTGAGGGCAAACACAGAATATCCCAAACCAAAACTCCAAAAACTTTCACTATTTTGGCTTGGATACAAATATCTTCATAGCCCAGCACCTTTGACATTTCCCCTGCTGCAAAGTGCTCAGAAAATGCCAATCTACAGAAATGGCTTTGCTGTACACTGATGATTTTCTGCTCCTGTGGTAGCATGTCTAACTCACCAGGTGAAGTATTTTGACAGAAAACTTGAGGTGCCATCACATGTCACATTATTGGCAGCTTCCTGGTAACACATGTTCTTCTCTACACCTTCCCCATCAAAACTCTCTTATGTTTCACAAACAGCATCTGATTCTCTCTCACACCATCCTCCACATCCCTGCTTTCCTATGGTATGTTTAAAGATTTCATCCTCTCATCACTATTTTAAAAATTTCCTCCCTATGCTTGGAGCCTTCAGGAACAATTTACTCTTGGTTGGAGAGCCAAGATACCTCTCCAGACCCATCTATCCATGCCCACGCAAGCATGTGAATGTACAGATTTAGTGGTACATTATTCATTCTAGAGTGTTTTGTGGTCCAGCCTGGGCTTTGACAGGAAGTTTGTGTTGTGGAAATTTTTCTCTGAAAAATTTTCAGATATCTTCATCTCAGTATCTTAGACAGGACCTATTCAGTAGTATATGAAGTAGGCACTCTGATGGAGGATGCATCAAATAAGATATTAGAGCTACCATGGTGACCAATGTTGTGAAGATATACAAGTCAGCTGTACTGTCAGCTGGGTTAAATATATAGCCACTCTATAGTTAGATTGCAACCTATTGGGATGAGGATGCAGATAAGGATTCAGTCTGGAAAGTTAAAAAAAAATTTAAAAAATGCAGGAAAAAGTATAGACAAACCCAACATTA
Source organism: Tricholaema leucomelas (assembly GCA_013400475.1). NCBI lineage: Eukaryota > Metazoa > Chordata > Aves > Piciformes > Lybiidae > Tricholaema lacrymosa > Tricholaema leucomelas. Next base: position 653,216 of record WAAF01010898.1, read on the forward strand.
TGAAACTCTATTGGCTTCATTTCTCTGGGATGTGACAACTGTATCTGGTACAGTCATGCACATGAGCAGATGACAAATATGCAGATTGTAGTGCTATTGAGAAAGAGGGATCCAGTTCTTAGGAAATGCGATGTGACAGAAAGCATTTGTTGCTGCTACTGAAATTTGTGTATCCAAGCACTCTGTGAAGTTTAATGAAATCTTAGGCTGCCTGCTGCCTTGGAAACCAGTGGTCAGATACTCTCAGCAGTGGGCATAACAAGCTAGAACATTGTGATTAGATGAAATTTCATGGAACTGAAATATTTCACACACTGGCTTCAGTGAATTTCTCTCAAGGACTGAAAGAGAGACAATAGTCCTTAAAAAACCTACAACTTGTATCCTGGTGGTTTGGACACCAAGATGTCTGGAGCTCTAGATTCAAATCCCTGTTAGACAACAATCTGGAACTAAGTCAGTTGCACTTGAAGCAAACCACAAGTGACGCAGGCTGCTAACAAAGAATAAAGCCCCAAAACTAAGCTTTCAGATAGTAAACAACAACAGAAAACCCCAAACAAAGCAAAACAACAGACATCTTCCTCTCTACCACCCCCCCTCAAAAAACAAAACAAACAAACAAAAAAAACCCCCACAACACAAAAACAACCAAAAATACCAAAACACCCAATCAAACCCTGCATGCTTACTTTTTCATGAAGCCTTGAAAACGCAAATGAAATTTGCCCACTTGCCCAGATGCAAAGCACTTGGGTTATAAAAGCTACCTGTAGAAAGCATTCCAAAGGCTGGTTTACAATAGATCTAAAACTACAGAAACATTAACAAGGGTTTTGCTACCCAATAAGCTTGGCTTGGAGAAGCATGCATTCATTTTCCTCAGATACAATTTTAAGGTTATGAGGCTGCACAAGAGTATTTTTACTGTATGCTTAACAGAATCAAACTAGCAAAGAGAAAATACATTGGTAGTACTAAGTATATTTCCACGTCTCACCTCAGCAGTACAAGAGCTGGACTCCAGAAGGAAATGTGAAGGATATGACAGCTGTAGAACATAGTCAGATCTTACCTTCCATTCAAACAGCAAGGTCAGACTTTGGCATGTGCATATATATTGAGTGTGGGTTTTTTACACATGTCTACTAACCTAAACAGCCATTTACAACGTGTCAAAGGTAACAACTTTTTGGCATGCACTTTGATTACAGAGAACAGGACATTTTCAAAGTACTCCTTTCAACACAGATATGTCCCTGCAGCTCCCTCAACCTGGCACTGCAAAGCACCACAGCAAGGATCCCAGCAATGCGTCAGACTGGAACTGCAAGATCTTGAAAATCAACTACAACTTCCCCTTAAATTAACACTTTTTATTAAAAATGTCTTTTCAATCACATTTCTTCCCATCCAGATATGAACATTCCTGAGTTTTTTCAAGGTCAGCCGTACACATGGATGTCCTTTCTCATATTTCAAAGCCACTCAAACGACTTCTATTTTTGTCTTCCTGCTTAGAGCAAAGCTGCCCTTTGAAAGTACCAGATGGGTCACACTTCCCAATAACAGACATTAGCAGGTATGCTCAGGATTGTGATTTCAGTATATTTGTATGGAAATCATCCTTTTGTTGTCATTTTACTCCTTACAGATCATTTCAATATCAGGCTTATAAACTCAAGTGATTCTAGAAAACAAATAAATACCACATTTGTGGTAAATATCATACATGTGTGCCACAAACAATGCTATTATTACCATGTGTTCTCTGAGGGCTATGGTCAGTGCTGGGAGGAGGCTTCTCACCTACTCCTTTGTAGCAATCACATTTTTACAGTTTAAAATTTAATACTTTTTCTAATATATTATACGTTGCCTCCCATGTATTTAAACTGTACTTAAAAGCATGCTAAGAACTGGTAATTCCTTAATGGTTGTTCACTTACAAGCGCTTGTGGGTCATTACACAATCATTTAAAGGGCATTAATGAGAACCATTTAATGGTTTTAGTAGAATATCATTGTAAGGGACAGGGGAAAAGTTACTGGCTGTAAATTTTTATGACCATTTCTTACAAAACTTATTACTTTAAAGATTTATGTATGTAACAATGAGTACAATAAAAGCCATGCTAAAAATAATTTGAAATCAAAGTAATGCATATAGATAAGGTCCTACTTGCTGCAGTTTTGCATGCAGTCAGGAAGGTTTTCTTTCTTTTCTTCTGGATACCTTATGACTCGCAAGGCAGCTTCAGATATCCTTTATGAAAAGTCAGAACAGAAAAAGAATTGCTCAGGTCTACATTTTAACAAAGCATAAATTGTCCTTTACAATCCATTTTTTATTTGCACTTTTCCCTCGTTGTTTTGTGTATAAAGTCAGTATTTTTCCATTTTTTTTTCCTCTGATACAGCACAATAGGCCAGCCTTTAACCAGAATACAAGGAGAAGGACTTTTATGAAGCATCTTGAACTGTACATTTGGTTGGCTTTTTGCAAATGGAAAATAAAGGATAAGTCTGCATACCAAAATTAAAAGGTTGCCCACTTCCCCTTAGGGAAATTCTTTATTACTGTACTAGACCTGAGCATACCTTCAAAACTACAGAAACTTATTTTGAAAACTATTCATATGGACGCATTAACCTTATTAAAGTGCTTTAATAACAAAATAGTCATCAAATTATGCCTGGTTTTGTCCATTTGCGATTTGCATGGAATACATAATGAGGAAGACTATGCCCTTTTTTCCCCAGTATTCTTGCATAAGTAGGAGAATATTTCTAATTAAAAGGCAGAGTTAGTACAGCACATGAATTGAACTGAACCATATCTCTAGAAATGCTGATATTTTTACTGTTTGCATTAAGTAAGGACTGTATTTCTCTCTGAATCTGGCCCAGTACCCATTACCAATAAGATGAAGATTTAAGATAACTTGGTCAAAAGATGGTGAATTATAACTTTTAATTAAAATGCAGAAAATAGTTTCTTTAAAATTAACATGGTAATACTTTCAAGATCATTAATTTTTTATGTAATGAACAACAAAACCAACCTGAATGTTTTAAAGTGTGACATTGCAGGACCATGGAAAGGGGATTTTTTGAAACTTCTTGCTACAAAGGCAAGCAGTGCAATTAATCTGCAGCTTTTTTGTCTTTAGGAACAGTGTTATTCTTTCATGATGAGTTTTAGTCTCACACCACCTCTCTAAAATTCACTTTAAATTCTAACTGAGATGACACAGGTACCAGGGTGAGTAATGGGGATGGATGTTACTACTACAAAGAGAAAACATAGTAATATTTTATTGGCTTGCACCTATTTTGAAATGACTGAAAAAAAAAACCAAACAAAACAGGAACTAGACCGACCCAATTTGCTTCTGACATTGAAGCTGCATACAGTAGAAATATTTGTAATGATTAATGTTATGTGAAATAGTGTCTGTCTCACATTTACTACAGAAAAGCATTCTATTGATTTCTCAGTCACTCTAATTGCTGTGCATCCTGTATTTCAGTTGCCAGAATTCCACTTAATACAGAGGCAAAATTTACCTGATTTTATTTAAGTACTGTAAAATATTGGGAAGTCATAAGAGAGATGAGAGGAATCTAGTCAAAACTTCCATGCAATTCAGCAAGCAAAGATTTTACCATAGGTGGCAGAAGATGCCTCTATATGTTCCAGCTTCTATCTGCCCTGTTTTATTTCTCAGACTATTGTGAGCAAAAATAATCACCTACACCTGCTTGTGGCACAGTCAGAATATAGGCACTAGTGGGACCAGGATAAGAGCAAATCCTCCTTCATTTGCAACCTGAAATGAGATTTGAAATCTGAATTTCTGAAAACAAAAGTGAGACACACTAAAACCAATGGACCACTTCATTCCCTGGTTTTGTGATCCTGCCCATTAATTGCATTTTCCAACTCTCTCCCATTTTATTTTTTCACTGGATATTAATCACTGCTAACTATATTTTCTTTTACCAATTCTTCATCCCATCAGAAAACAGCACTTGCACTCAGAGCACAGAATTAAAAGATTCATAAAAATCAAAGAATAAAATGGCACATTGGTTTAGTGTGTCAGTATTTCACCTCTTGGAATATAGTACTAAGGAAAAAATGAAACCTAAAGAGGTAAAGAGCACAATAATCAGAATTTAAACTGAAGGCAACAACAGGGATGCAGACCGGAAGAAATGATGGGAGAAAAAGATAAAGATATGTGAACATAACTGAAAAAGGAAAAAAAACAGAAATCAAGGGGAGAAAAGATTAAGTATTGCGTGAAAGCATTTTCTTAATATATGCATGTGCTACACCACATGCTACAATAAAGGGAAAGGTGAAGGCAAAGCACTGAAATTAGTCACTTGTTTCCTATAGTCATACTTTAAAAAAGGAGGAAATTAAATGCCATAAATATATTCAAACAATAAAGATTTGGTTTACAGTAAGGAAAGCAAATATATTGTGAGGAACAGTTTGAGGTTGTAGAGGTCTCCTGAACACTAAACAACTATATGTAAATTCACTGGGGTACACTCAGAACAGATACTCTGCTTAGGTTTTATAAGACAATCTACTTGTGTTAGCTTCTTTCCTGCATCAAACAACAACATGGACTGGACAGACAGCTTTATAATTACAATGCTGTGAGTCCAATAATTGCAAAACAATATGGTATGATGCAGTTATTGACTGCATATACACACAAGTGATTCTTCGTTAATGCTTTTGGAATTTAATAACATTTACTGAAGATCCTTTAGCTACGTACACAAATATAACAAATACATCTGTAATTGACCTTGAGGTGGGTAGTACCCAAAAAACATCATGGTATGCAGTGTAAAGGACAAGTTGTTTATGCACAAAATACACCATGCATTAAGAATATCTTAATCCAGTGGGAAAACTCTTACAGTTTGTGTAAATACATAGACACATACACAGTTTAAATCCATCTCCTTGTCCCTAAAATTGTCTCAAATAGCCCCTTCATTCAAGAAAACTGTCTAAATTCTGAGTTACCTCTTCTGGCTCTGCAGAAATAGTAAACTGTTAATGGATGGGAAAGGAAAAAAAGTATGGAATTCAAGGATAACTAATTTACTGTGTATTTTCAAGGTATCAAGCTTTAAAAACACTGCATACGACAGAGGAATTAAAACCAGTAAAGTAGCTGACAATACTCACTGCAAAAAACCTGAAGAGCAGTTGAAAAGAACCTGGAGAGAGAGAGACTGGGATGTTTAGGGCAGTGGAGATCCATTTAGCTCCACTGAACTCATCCATGGCATCCTAAATATCGATATGGCCAGGTCTTGGAAGTAATTTGGGATAAGCAGGGAGTTACAGATTGGCACTGTAGAAATGTAGGTGCATATCCAACTAGCCAAATATGCACGGCCAAGACTTGACAGGGAGAAGCAAGAGAGCTTTGGAGGAAAGCATTTCCTGAGAGATACTCTTTGGGGATATCATTGCTTGGGGACTATAGTACGGCTACAAACCAGACACGTCAGTCCTTATGTTGCAGGAAAGCTTTTGACTTTTTTTGCCCCATTTGTTGAAATGGAGACAGTGTCTCTCACTATTACTTGTAGAAACATTTCAATTCTGGCTCGCACAGCTCAGCTGGCCACAGGACTGCCAGGTTCATAGTCCTTCTCCACCATATTAATGAAGGGCAAAATTCTCTTTCATCACACCTTCATTTCTCTATCTGACTCTGGATTTCAGATGTGGAAATATCCTACTCAGAAATCTGTTCTTCTATAGAAAACACAGAACTTGAAATGTTAATGTCTGATCTACAGGGTCACTGAAAAACAGAAGGGACGTTCATTGCCAAGAATCTTCAGAGATAGTATGTCAGGGCATTGTGCTGATCAATGAAAACTATTTTAAGGCACAACAGCAATGAAAGACAGTTAGAAATGGCTTACTAAACATGATTATATTATGAACCACAGTATGTCCATTGTGGGGAACTCATCACATAAATGGACAGAGACCCTACTCCACACTGGAGTGCAGGCTCTCTCTGGACTCTGGCTGTTAACTTTTACAGTACTCAGGGGCAGAGAGCACCATCACTGTTCTGGTGCCCTAACTTCTCTGGATAAAATGTCATAGTTACTTGAGAACTTAGAAGTCAAACTGGTCAGAGAAGGGGGCTGTTGAGTGGTAGCATATTCCAATAATGCGTTTGATACACATGCAGCATCTGAGTGCATATAGTTTAGAAGTGTCTGTATGAAAAGCTAGCAGGACAGATGACTCTATGTATGTGCACAATAGAAAAGTACCAGTGCGTTTCATAGTTGGACATCAGGATTTGCAGTTCGGGCAATTGAGTAGCTTCTCCGAGTCACTGAGTGAGACTGGAGTTTATACTCCACCTGACGGTGCGACCGTGGTAGAACTGATATGCTTTTATGAATTGAAGAGTGTATTTTTAGCTAACTATGGTGCAAGCAGTGCACTCTATGGAACAAGCTGGGAAGCAGAAACCCCCCCAGCTTCAGTTCCTCCCCAAGAGCTACTGACTCTCTGAATGATTTAAGTCTTTGCTTTAGATTCCCCATGTGTAATTGGAGAATAACAACACTTACCTACTTCACAGCAAGACTCTTGTGAGAACTAATTAATGTTTGTTGCACAACATTCTGTATTTGTAAAAAGACGTTTAAGTGGTATTATTGCCATTATCATCATGTCATCTTGGGTACCACAGATACATAAAGCTGGCTGCTCTAAGAGCTACTTAATACATTAAAAACAATGCACAAGGAAGTGGGAAAAGGCATCTTTTTTTTTTAAAATTTTCTTAGGAATACCAAGTGCTTATTAAGAAGTGGTTGAAAAATGCCACTTGCTTTACAGATCTTTGTGAGAGTCTCCATTTTGTGACACGTTCACTCAGACTCACCCAAGTAGCTGCTCCAACTGGTTGTCACCAGGACCCTTTGTGTAAGGGCAGAGAAACCAGTCACACCAGAAGCTGGCTAAAACTGAGGTGTTACATACACACGGTATTTAATGAGTCTATTTTTTCCTAGATTCACTTCCTGTGGAACTTTATTTCCATTTTTAATTTTGTTTTCTCTTTCTAGACAGCAAAAGTCAGGTCAATCAGCCAATAGTGTAATAAGCTATCTAGCAATGCGCTGGAAAGTATACCACGTATGAGAATAACTATACTTAGTTATAAAATTTCAACATTAATTGTTTAAAAAAACTATTTATATAACTCCTTCTTTGGATAAATTACAAACTATTAAGTATTCATATTTAATAAAGGGGGAGAAATTTAAAAGAGAGCCTTAAATTATGTCCAAAAAGTAAGGGTATGTGAGGAAAGAAAATCTGAAGTTTCATTCCCTTCTGAAAGGCAGGGGTTCCCACAAAACCCAATTAGTTATATCCCTGGTACAGAGCACATCCAGTTTGGAACTACCAGATCAGTAAGCATTAAAAAAAAAAAGAAACAGCAGCAGCAAAGACTGCAGTTCTGTAGCAATTTTTCACTCATTAATCTGAGGAAACCCCAATCAGGAAGATACTTACATCCAGATCAACAGGAAATGAGGCAACCCAACACAGAATGTGTTCTGTACAGTACTTTAGTGTCCCAAACCTCTTAAGTGCTATGAGATTTTTACCCTGAAGCTCATATATCATGTTGTTAATTTACATTTAAAAGTTGAATTGCAGCTGCTTACCCATGGCCTATTCTTCCATTATAACTAAATAAAGAACATTCACAACCTTTAAGCATAGGAAATCAAAGAATATGAAATAAGAAGGGGTTGGAGAAGGAAATAATGATGTCAACAAAATTGATAGCAAATGACAATTTCAGAATGGTTGTGAAGTGTCTGAAAAAGAAAAAAAACAAACAACTCTGACTTGATTAGTGAATCTATGATATTGTGTGTGAAAAACATAAGACTACCAATGTATTTTTCATAGTTTGACTTCAAGTTTCTCAGCAAGCAATTACAGCTCACTGCACACAAACTACAGAGAGCTCCAAGAAGTCCTCTGTTAAACCTCTTGTGGGATGCAAAGCACAGATAAAAGTGTAAATAGACAGATACTAGCACATGTATCACAGAGATTAATGTAAAACTTGAAAACAATACACCTTGTAAATATAAAGCGAAGGATATCTTCACTTTTGACACTAAATTGAAGGACAAAGTCTCATTCCTTAATAGAGGTTTAAAATACTCTGATTTAGATTACAGAAGATATGAACTACATGCACAAGAAGAAACAATGTATTTTGTGCTTTAATCTAATGATGGTGATGACTTCCAAATGAATAGCTAGGAAGGTATCTGTCCTCAGGGCAAACAAGAGGTGAACATGATACAGGGAATAGCAGTGCAAGCCGTGGTATCAACCTGTGAATGCGCATCAGCCCAAGAAAAATGGATTGCCAGGTCCTGAAACTATAGCTCAGTTTAAACTGTCATTCAGCTGCTGATTCTGCTAACATTGTTTGGAAAAGGGGAGGTCAATAAATAACATGAAATATTAGAAAACTTACTATGAAACTCATCCAAAGCAGACACGCTTCTATTGTGAAACCAGACTAAGACCAAAAGCACATCTCACATAAGACACACAGGGCATGAAAACATTCCTTTGATTTGAAACATATGTGGGCACAGGTCATCAGGTATCCCATGCAGAGAACTGACACCAATGGGATACATGTAAACTAGGTTGCTACCTCATGAGTTGAATTCAAGTCCCCTGCCAATAAATAGATTTTTCTTTCCAAGTAACAGACTACCCAACAGAGCTAAAGGATCCAGAAAGACAAAGTGCACCACAGAATATGAATTGCTGAGCCAAACTACCTAAGACAGATGCAGAAGGTGCTTCTGCTGCACATTCTCTCTGTCCTTCGTGAGGGAATAATAAAAAACTGGAGTGGAAGAATAGGTGATATGTATCAGCCAACAGGAGCTTAAAAATATGCTTAAGACCAAAGAACACATTGAAGAAAGAGCAGGAGCAGTAGAAAGGTTGAAGGCTTGTGTTAAATGTACAGTGAGAGAGTATACCTCATTCCCCTCTCATAAGTGCACCAAACCCCAGCCATTATTTACTATATACGCAGATATCTTTGACCTATAATTTGAGACCTATCAAGAATCCAGAATAAGGCCACAGTAGAAAAAGCAGTTTTGTTGTTTGGTTGGGGTGTTTTTTTGTCGTCTTTTTTTTTTTAGCAGTGGTGTTTTTTCTCTCTGCTTCTGTGTTAAATAGCACAGCCTCAAGCCATTCCTTACAGTTGCAAAAATGTTCAAGTGAGGCTTTCAAAGACTGAAAGCTGAACTCTCCGGGGTGGACTCTTGTAATCATTAGGCTAAGCAGAAATATGAAATTGCTGTAAACAACAACCTCATGAAAGAGAATGTTAAATATCATGCCACCAAGTCAACAGGAAACTGAAGCTATTTATGCACAAGTCACGGTCATGATGCACACTCTGTACACATCAAAATAGAACCTGCTTTCCTTCTGTTCATTCTTTTCTGCTCAGTACTTTGTGTGACAATGAAAGTCGGTAAGGGAAGAAGAAAAGGAAGAATACAGGCAGTTATAGCAAGAACAACATTTTGAACTGTTTTTTGTCCTCCTAACAGCATCAGGAAGATATAAAGAAAACAACTGTACACTGCAAGTTTATTACATAAAAACTCCAAAATAGAGCACAATCCAGAAATCATAGATTTTGCATTAAACAATTACTGTGCACATTTTGGAAGATGGAGCTTTTTTCTTGTGGTAAGTAAACAGAATTGTGTAGCCCTTTAGCAGCCAATAAGGTATGACATGTCTGCCTCCACTTAGTAAATCATCTCTTACTAGATGAATTGGAGTAACTAATTGTTTTTGGCTCAAATAGGTAAAACTTGCTGCAGATGCCACTGTGCACCCCAGCTGATGACAACAGAATAAACAGATTAATCTTCCCCTACATGAACAACTTGGGTTTTGTGACCTGTAATATGTAAAAGGCAAAAGAACACTGCACTACCCTTGAGTGTGAGGCAGCATTACAGGGTCAGCTGTGTCAGGTACAATGATGCAAAAGAGAGAAATTCCTCCAAGCAACATAAAAGCTAAAGTGCAATAAAAAGTTCCAAAAAGAAAGTCTACAACCAAAATCAACAGAGTAACTTATTTTAACTTCATAATGTCTTTAGCTCAGAACATCCTAAATTCCTGAATTTGGTAGAGAAATACATTAATTTAGAAATCAAGAGATTAAAGTAGAATTAGTAATAAACTTTTTGCTTGCAAAGCTGCTGCTTTATAAATAGCATATTTACTAAAAGCACATTCCCAGGAGGCCTGTGTTTCAACTGTAACACTTTGCAATTGTATACACTGAATAATAAGTGTGGGCTTAAAGAGCTTCTACATTTTACTGCACCCAGGATCTATCCAGTCACATCACATAAAACTGGGCACATTTCTAAACCTAGGCTGCCTGCCTAAGCTTCACTTTAATTTATGCTATTAGCATTTCTTCTGCAGATACGGTCTTAGGGAAGGACAGGAACAGCAGAGGTGTCCACAAGCAGTGAAACTCAATTCCAGGTACAAATAGGTCTATATGTGACCAAAGATTTTGTACTGCCTGAACGGGAAAGCTTGAAGATATGTGGCAGTAAGTATTGCACTTAACATACAAAACCCAACATAAACCTCTCAATTCATGAACTACCTGGCAGAAAAAGAAAAACTAATAGCTATAAGGACTTAAGATTCATTAAGTTTTCACCACAAGTCTCACTTCTCAGCACGCTGCTTGTGTTGATCTACTTCTCTGGGTAGTCTTTTTCTTAGCACATTCACTAATATCACATAAAGCTGCTATAATTTACTTGGCAGTGCATCCCACGGTTTTGGCTGAAATAAGGAGTTCTAACATTTACAGGCCCTTGCCCCAGCAACTAAGGCGAATGGAAGCAGCTGTTCTGTCTCAGCACGAGGCTCCTGTTGGCACTTTGACCACAGCCACAGTGTATCTGTGGGGCTTGTAAAAAGACTTGACTGTAAGGAAAATACTGTAACAGTTCAAACCAATAAGGATCTGATTTGTATTATGTCACATTTAGAAGTAATTTATTTCATTTAATATAATCTTAATTTAATGCATCTATTGTTTCTGTACGATTTAAAAATGTAAAGCTGAATAACTTCTGGGTAATAGTTACAGCATGCAAAGTTCCCAACACTTCTGTGATACTGGGGGGGGGGAAACCAAACCACACCACAAAAAAAAAAAAAAAAAAAAAAAAAAAAAAAAAAAAAATCAAACCTCAGAAACCAAGTTACCAAGTCCCTCTTTCCTCTCCTGCCAAGCAATATCAGCCTTCAGAAAGCTAAAATAAAAGGCACTGTTTGCATTTGATTGTTAGAAGTGAAGTATTTATGGGATCCTATGATGCAAATTCTTAAACCACTTGACACAAGTGTTCTGACTCCTTTTCTATGCAACAGCATCCATTTACTGGAATATTACAAATTCTTAAAGGTTATAACAAAAAGTTTAAAGTACTTTAATGACTTCTGCAAAGTTATTTGAAGAGAACAGCATTGTTTCCTGGTGCTTAGATCTGGCCTGCAGAGGAGCACAACAGAAGTGACCAGGGAGGGATATTAAGAGTCGGGCAGCAATTTTAACTGATACTATAGCACCATTGATATTACAGGATTTTGCCTGGGTTTGGTGTTGTATTACAGGATGCAATTTTCAAAATCTATAAAGATTAGATGCTCCATGGACATTCATTCAATGCTGAGCTGTTTCAGGAATGCAACAGATGACTGTCTTCCCAGAGACCCAAGGGAAGGAGACGATGCACCAAGTATCCACCCCAAACAGATCTGTGATTCTTTTCCTATTTTCTGATCTCGGTTTCAGCTGAGATCAGAAGCCAAGTAGTAGATGAACTTCTATCAACAGAAAGTAGTGGCCCCACAGAGGCATGTTCTTAAAGGGAATAATTAAAATGAAACTGCTTAAGCATTTCACTGGATCACATCCAAATTGAGCCTTGATTCTTTTTGTTTTGACAGTTTTGTAATGTAAAATAGAAAACACATACAGTAGAAATACAATCAAAGCCCATGCTATTTGCCTATCTGGAAGTCTTTCCTTATAAAATAGTACAAACGTACATTTGTGTAAAGAAAACACTGATTTACTAGAACTGATTGCTTCACAGTCTAATTGCCTTTCAACTGGCTGTTCCAAATTAAGATGTCATTGATGGCTTTTTGTGATATATTTCATTTTAAGCAAATTTATTCTATAATAGAGCACATCATAATGGAAAGCAGAGTTCCCACTCTTCCCTCCTCTTTGTAGCCTGATATCTTGACAAGTAAATTAAATTTAGCAGTTAAAATGCTTCCATTAGTAATTTTATTAAGTTAATTAAGGAATCTCTCTTTCTGAATTTTAACTACATTCATTTCAGCACAACCTTGATTTATTTATTTTTTTAATTCCATATATTTAGTACCCATGATGACTTCTAGGACAAACAACTACCTATACAATATTTTTGAGACTATGACAAACTTCACTAAGGAAAAAAGAGAAAGAAATTTTAAAACCCAAAATCTCACTGTATCTCTAAATTCTTTTGCTTAGAAAAACCCAAACCTCTCCCACTCAAATCTAGGGAGAATGTTTGCTATGAGCAACTCCAAAATCTACAAGTCACAGAAGAAATTACACAATGAGAACATTCAAAATAGGTAAAGATGTGTAAACTGCTATCAATAAAATGTGAGTTAGCTGAACTCTCACCTGTTGGCTTAAGTCAAATAAGTCCTGGTTCATGGAAAATCTACCTTTTATAAATAGTGCTTTACCTTCATTTACCTTTTTCATCCTTCAGCCCAGACAAAGCGTGGGTATAACCAAACATTATGAGAACAACTGTTCTCTTTTATATCCCTCCTCCCTGAAATGGGAGGCTGTAAGAAATCCCTGGAGATTTTCAATTGCCTCCAAAGCAAAGAAGTCTGGGTAATTTATATCCAAACTAAATTCATATATTGTAAACATGAACTCATAAAATGCTTCATTTTTTCAGTCACCACCACTGCAATATGCAAGAAGCCTCTCACAACATTTTCCAATAGTGAAAAAGACTAACCTATCTCTTCACCTAAAGGAAGAGGAATTTTCAATAAATAGTTGAACATTTCATATCCTCCAGGACTAGGTCCAAAGTAATGATAACGTCCACTTGACATTCTGTCATCTGCTGAAAGGAAGTGTCTACAAAAAGTAAAATACAATTATTTAAACCCAAACACTAACCACAGGGATGGCTGACATTCATTGTGTATGACAAGGCCACCCAGGGGCATGGCTCAGCACAGGCAGATTAACATGTACAGATGTAATAGTGCTCCCTATCACAGCTAAACACGCATATAAGGATAAGCAAGAAACAATAACTGTGAGGGACCAACTATTTGCTGTTCAAAAGACTGGATGATACAGGTATGGAAAGGAAATATTCTTGGATGGTAATATTAAAATGGAGAGAAACGCTTAAAGACTCTGATCACAACTGATCTTAATAAAGGTCACAGAACATCAAGTGGTCTCTGAGGTACTACTGAACAGAGAAATTTTGGGAGAAGTAAGATTTATGAGCATAGAGGGGAAAATAACTTAGATAAGGCAACTGTATATGGGTTACACATTAAATCAATTAGTTGACTATGAACTACTTGGACATCTTTTACTCTTTGCTATAGGACTAGTCAACTTATGGTACATGCAGTCTAAGTATTCCATGGATGGTTTAGTCCCGTTTCCATGTTGGGACAGTATGGGCTTCATTCACAAATGCATTTCTCATTCAAATCCATGGCTATTGGCAGCAGAGCTGCCCTCAGTCCCTCATCCCACAAAGGAGCTGAACAGATGTCAGATCTCAACCTTCCTCCACTCTCTCTGATAGCACACATACACATATACTATGTCTGCCAGACATGAGAAAGTGTTCATTCAATCAGCACCACACTTATCCTGATCTTGCAGGTCTACATCACATCTCTCAAACTTATTCTGAATGCTCCTCTCAAGAGCTTTCCCGCATACATACGATGCAAGAGGCAAGAAAGAAGTAATGCTGGGCCAAAGATCAAGTAAAATTTGAAGTCTAAATTACTGAAACACATATAGTCTCTAATTATGTCACAGTTGGGCTGCAGATAAAAATAGTCAAGCTGACTATTTCAAATTACATTCATATTGCACAAGTGGAGCACTGCCTATTGAGATGTTGATCCCACTTCACAATGCTGCTCCAAATGCATAAGGTGCCTTTTGCCAAGTGTTTTGGCTGGAAGATGGGAATGAGGTCAAAATATGGCAGAATTTCTCCACAAACAAGAACAAACATGTGGAATGTAGCTTTTTTCATTATTACTGGACCGAGGACTTCAGAAGAAATATTTCCCAGCATAAATGATATTTTTCTTCTAAAATTTGTATTTTGCAATTTTTCAGAAAGAGTAAACCCTCAAATTTTCCATTGGAAAAACAAACAAAATTCACAGATTTGAATAAAATCCTTTCCTTTGTATTTGCAAATCAGAAGGTTTGTGGCTTTCCCCTGTAATTAAAAATACCCCTGGTCCTGCAGATTTTTTTGGGGCACCTAATGTGACTATTTTGCTGCCAGATGATTTGATTTGCTCTTCCCAGGCTCTGACCATGGATAATATATTGTTCCTTTCTTCCCTACAGCAGAAATATTGAAGGAGGAAAACCAAACAAATAAAAAGATCTTTTCTGTATGTTTTTATAGGTGGAAAAATAACAAAGCAAACAAGAAAGACTATAATCACTCCACAAAGTGATTTTCAAAAGCAAACTGGACCATAACTTCAGTGCATTGAGTGCCACACAGTTTCAGAAATATTCTGCATCTGCATTTTAAACAGCTGAACAGTTTCCAGAGGTGATGCTATGGGCACAAAGTTGATTTTTTGTTGTTTGGGGTTTTGTTTGTTTGCTTTTTTGTTTAAAATGCCACTTTATCTTTTCAGTAAGTTAACCCAGAAAGCCTGGGAAGTTTAAGCCCAAACAAATGTAATATCTTTCCTTAAACATTCCTGCTATGTTTGTCTTTTCTTTCAGTAAATCCAGTGATTAAAACCGATGGAAACAAATAAATCAAATCCTGATGAAAGCAGTCATTATTCTAACTTCTGTTCTCCTCTACCACAATGACGAAGCCATTTGCAAAATGCACAGACACCTAAAGCTAGAAAGGATTACAAAGGGTTGAAGAGATGTACTGGTATGGGTCTTAGACAGGTGGTTTTCCATCCTGTTATTTAACACCTCTAATTGCAAGGTTATGCAATCACTCTCAGCAGCCTATTCCCGTGGTTTACATCTATACTAAACAAAAATCAGCCTTGCTGGTAAGTCAATTTATTCTTCTTCAAAACTCAGTGAAGATAGACAAGAATGATTGTCCCACAACCTTTTATATTTTAAGACTATTCAAGTGCCTCTTCCCAAGCTATTTCCTTCTAAATTAAACACACATTTATTTTGACCTGGAGATTTTCTGCTTCCAACATACCTTGCTAAGAAGGTCCACAACTTTAGTTTCTGTCTGCATTGTATCTTCCATAAGCCATCTCAGAAAAGCCACAAAGAAATGACTGATTTGCTCTCATCTGGCAGTTTGAAAACTCACAGTGAGTTAGGACTTGGAGGCAGCCATCCTCCTCCCTCCTTCTCCACACTCACACTATGGCAATGTTCTCTCTTTCATAGATTCAGTCTGCACCGATCTTTAAAGTAGAAATACCAGACTTTTCCTCCTCAGACGCATAGGACGTCTATCACATGTGACATAGCTGTGTCTGAAAAGCACCATTTAGCAACGTATACAAAAATGAAGCGGCTTGAGCTAAGGTAAAGGTTCATTTTCTGAGACTCAATGCAGACACAATTGTGATGATTGCTGGGAAGGTTAAAAGCTGAAAAATACACTCACTCTCTTTTGCAGTGACAGAGAATACACTAAACCTTGCACAGCTGAACCTCTTGCCATGCCTCAGAATTTATATTTTGGACGTTCCAGTACTTCCCAGTCCAAATGCTAAAGCACACACACATAACTTCTCATAACATAGTTTGCTATGGAAATACAGAACTCCTTTTCTTCTTAGAATGATTTTTTCATGTCTTATCAATACTTGATGCCCTCATTAAAATATTTGTTTTCATCATTAAAAACATACATATTTAGCTCCATGGCTTTTGCTGGAGTCCATTTAATTTACAGAGCAAACAAGACATACACAAAGCCAATATAAATCTTTCAATAATACACAACATACAGTGCAAGAAATCAGTAATCCGTAAAACTTACAGAGCCGATATAAACTTACTTTTGGAAGAGAGCCCCTGGTTCCTCCACACACGTTCTGTCGGTGTTAGACAAAGGACTTTCCCTGCCCATATATAGTCACTCAAGCCTAGTCCAAACCAGCTGAAAGAAATCTGAAAATCAAATCTAGCCTTTCATAATTTGATTTGTAGAAAATCGAGGAACAGAGCTTTACTGAGTGATTTTAAATAAATCATAATTAACTACATGTGCAAATGCATCAACTAAATGTGGATGTGCAATTAAATAACTAATCATGATTTGGAAAGGCTGAAAATTGCAATTGCATGCTGCACTGGCCAGCCTTGCCCCAGGCATGCCCAGGTGTTTCTACTTGCTCAGGGAGTCGGGCACTGGGTTCTTTCTGATGAAGGACCACCTGGGGAAACCACCTGAGTTAACCTACCTTCCAATTAAACGATTGGCTTTTTGTTTTATTAAATAGGCAAACAAAAGGTGTTTCCTAGAAGAACATTCTAGAGCATCAACCTGCAACAAAATGAGTCTTAATGTGCTAACTAGACATATAAAACATCCATTCAGTTACAAGCACTTGATGAAATTAGAACTGTTTCTCTCCTAAACATATACTCATGAATACCAATGCCCTGTTTAACTCCAATGCAAACCCACTCTAAACAAAAATACCATGGTGATTTAGCTAGCGAATGTCCACAGAAGTTGCCAGAACAACAAACTAATTCTGATCTGATTTACCCTGTTAAATAGAAATATTGCATCAGCTATCAACTTTCCTTAAAGCTTTTCTTTTTTTTAATTATTCCTATTTTATCCTGCTAGCAAGTACAAGCAGTACAGTGAGATGTTTGCTGATGTTATCTCATGACATCAAAATACCCATACTTTTGGGTCAGAAGAGTTCGTTATCTTTATCTAATTTGATTCCAAACCATATTTTCGCCATCCTGGGGCCAAGATTTCCCCACTGTTTCTCGTCTGCTTTGCTGCGTGGATTCTGCTTTCGTAAAAATCTTAAACTTTTTTCCCTCCAAAACCAACAACAAAAAAAAGTGTGGCTAAGTAGCTCAAAAACTTGTTTGCAAAGATCTAAACTTTCCTAATCTACACATACAAACTTCTTTTAAAGAAGAGTGTAACTCTCACATTACTCTTCACTATCTGAGAACAAGGCAGGTGACACACAGAGACACCTTTGGGGACAGAGGGAGAAGATTTGTTCTCTTCTGGTTTTCCATTGTTATTCTTGTACTACAGTAAAGGTTCCTTTACTAGAAAGGTATACAACAGAATCTGCAAATACAGCAATAACACAGATAATAATTTAGTAGGCTATTGTTCAGAATGTTATAATAAGCAGAAGAGGGCACAAAAACAAAGATATGGAGTATAAGGAAATACCAGTACTTCATGCCTTGATCGTAAGGCATGTCTGGGCAGAAACAGCTGAAACAGAGGAGCTGAGCCATTTTCTGTTCAAAGGAGCTTGAGCAGCTACTGATCTCTAACAAACCTGTTATTTGCATATTTACAACTCTCATTCAAGCTGTGCTGTTTGCTAGTATTTTCTGACAGGCTGGGCATTGCACTGCTATATATAGATTGCCATTATAAATTTATCACAACTATACATTAAGCATCTTTCCAGGCATGCATATGGTCAGACGTCAGCTGATAGTTTCATCATTCTCAAAGAACTCTTGAGATTGATGTATTATAGGACTAAAATCCATTTCATAAAGACAGGCAGTTTTGGCTTTTTGAGTTTCGAGGGGGTTGAGTCCAAGGCAGCTGTAAATGCAGTCACACAGGAGGTGGACAGGCTGTGACTACGGACCATGATGTTTCTCTTTGGAAGGTGGAATTATAGTTCTAATGAAATCGTCAATAGTAATCCTGTTACTGGGAGCTTGAGTACCCTGTTTAATGAACTAGACAGTAACAAAGAAAATAAAAATACTTTAAAAGCTACAGTATGAGAAAATGATAATTGGTCCAGATTTCATGTCCATGATGAAATGCACTGGGACAGAATTACCGCCAAGCAGGATTATGACCTATCAGGGGACTGCTGTTTTGTCAGTCCCCCTGTCATCATCAATTGGAAAAGGAGTCTTGCTTTACTTGCACAAATACTTTGTCATGCAGCACATAAAATGGTCAAAAACGTACTCATGTCTGCATGGAAAAGTTTGCAAGATTGTAAACAATTTGATGCTGAAAGAAACACATTATCAATTGGCAAGAAGGGTTGGATTTCATGACCCACTGTGATTTCTAATGCCTTTGATCCCTGTCCACAGCACACCCTAAAAACCAGTGTGTAGTTCCATAGCACTAGAACCTTTACATACATATTGCCTTTTGGGGTTTAGGGGATTTTTTGGGTTATTCTTAGGGGAATTATATTTTCTTCATATTTACAAGATTAAAGTACTGTGATATGCTTCACAAAGAACATGTAAATATACAAAAATTTGAAGAGTGCACAAGTTTCTGCAAATAATTTGCTTCTCTTGGGAAGGAAGGCAATGCAGTGCAGAGCTGAAAGCTTTACCAGTTGCCTGTATCATACTGAGACCAACTGCAGCAGAATGCCAGACACGACAGAAATAGGAAGATAATTTCCTCAGCCCACTCTTGCGAAATTTAGTATATGACTTTCCTCTACCCCTAAATGAGATAAAAGATTGTATTTGTCCACCCCAGTGGCTAAGGGGGACAATCAAGATGGATGGTTTCACCTGGAAACCTTTAATAACAACACCTGGTTCTGACAGATCCCAGAACACTTCCAAAGTGCTTTTAAAATGTGAGGGAAGTGAGATGAGAGAGGATTTGCCTTCCTCAAAGCCTCTTAGCAGGACAGCAGCAGGATCAGTGTCCTGAACACTAGACAAGTGCCCTATTTCTGATGGCAGTTACTCCTGCTTCTTCAAATGGTTTGGGCCCCAGGGCATGTTCCCCACTGCCTGACCAGGACCAACTAGGGACCACTCTAGTCTGCAGACTGTCCATTACTCTTCCACAGCACTGCAAAGACTTCCAGGTAACCTAAGAGAAAAAACACAAAGATAATCTGAACAAAAGAAGATTTTGCAGAAAGATAGCCTACTGGTTACAGGTCCTTGTGACAGATATATTAGGTGATCAGGACTTAATAAAGGGTCATATTTGAACAACAGATCTGCTGGATGCAAGCTGTATCTGAACAGATCATTGAACCACTCATTCTCAACAGCGACAATGCTCACTTGCAGGCTACAGGTTACAGACACCTTTATTAATCAAAATATATATCTAGGAACAGAGGTTAGCAAAGTGCCAGCGATTCCCTTTCATTGCATGCAGAGCAAGAATTACAATAGGAAAGATGACCTAGTTTTCTACAGGCACCTTCTGAACAAACATACAATCTAAAAACCAGGATGGAGACAATCCACAATTGTTGTGAGGATGTCCATTTGCTGTTAACTCCTGATAAAAAAAGGGACAGGAACATCATCCTCCTTACATGCAGCAGACAACAACTCTAGTACATTCTTTCCATGGAGATTGTAATCACAGCACCACAGGCCTTCTCTACTAGAATTTCATCTCCTTAGTCCTCCTCTCTCAGGCAGTTTGTCCCCATTTTAAACTTTCCTCCAATACGAACACTAATATGAAGCCAAAATCTGGCGCATGTTGCATGAGGTGCTGAATTCAGATCAAGTGCCTTCACTCAGAACCATCCTTCCAAGTGTAAAGTGACAAATGGTTTGATGCATCTAGGTCTAAATGTCTAAGTAAGGCATTGCCATTTGCAGAGAAAATCCAGTTATACAAAGTTTTTTGATGGTTCATTATTCAACATAACATATTAATCAATGTAAATATGATCAGTGCAGTCTGGGAGAGTGTTGTCAAGCAGTTAAAGGTGACATTGAAGCAATGCACTTCCTGGCTGAAGATGTATCAAACCAACCACTAAGTGGTATCAATGAAGGCAGCAAGGAAGGTCATCATCAGCTAAGAATGTCACAAGTTTTAAGGACATTTCTAGTTCAGGATAAAGACTCTGACATTGAAGCAAGTGGCTGCTATAGCTGGCTTCATCACCACTAAGAATTCAAAGTAAAACATCCTTCTGCCAATAACAACATGGTCCTAGTCTTGAACATTATTTTTAAAAGTGATTGGACATTTATAGAGACCAAAAAATGCCACTATGAATGTGTCAATTAAACAATCAAACAAAAAACCTACACAACAAAAGTTAAAAACAAATCAAAACAACCTCCCTCCCCCTCCCAAAAAACTCACAAACACCTAAAAAACAAACACAAATAAATAAACCTAGCCAGTTATGAGGGTTTATCAGGAAGCCAAATTCTAATATGACTATTACTTAATAATAACATCCACCATCAGGCAAACATAAAAACTATCCATCTGCAGTAGCCATATGAACATTATATTTTATCAAAAGAACAGATACAATGCCCTTAGATTTCTCCACATTTTCTATGACTTCATTTAAAGAAGAGACACAAAGATTATGCCATTTTGTTTCTAGTAAATCTATTGTGACATAGGAAATATTGTACCTAGAAAAAACATAACGCTATCATACAAATGGACTGCACTGCCATCATCATGTTGTTGAATCAAACCGAGCTTGATTACAGGAAGACTCAATCACCTGCATGTGAAGATAAGGACTGTGAATTAAAAAAAAAAAAAACAACAAAAACAAACACTTAAAAAGTACTTGTCTTTGATGGACAGAGACTGTAGTTACCAAGAATGCCTTCTTGGTCCTTGGGAGAAACTGACTGAAGGTATTGTGAAAGAATATTTAGGTCAGCATGAAAGATCTGTTTCTCATATAGCAGGCACTGCAGATGGTGGGAGAAAGCTGCAATATGTCAGACTTCACAAACTGCTCAAACTCTGGTGATGAAAATTATGGCAGAGGACATGACTGAATAGATGTTCACAGCTCTGTACTCAGCCCTGTTGCCTTAGATGTGCCACCAGATGCTCATGGCTAGCATCACTCTGAAGTCAAGGTCATTTAGCACCAGTCTAATTAATCACTAGGACATGAAAAAGAATATGGGCCTAGCATTCACTGCAGCAGTGGTCAGATACACTGTCTAGGCCACACATTTGAATGAAAGATAACATGTTTAGTTGGGAGCAAGTAAGTTTGGACAAGAGCTCTGCACTTTTCATATTCTTATTTACACTATGATGAAATTCATTCCACACACACATGGATAGTTATGATTTTAAAGAAATATTAGCTATGTTTTCACAAATTCTCTTAGGCAGCCCCACTGACCACACACAGAGCTGCCAGTTTGGGTAACCTGTCTTCATGCACCTGGGATGCACCACTCCCATTTTCACTTCTCAGAATAGTTACCTGGCTCTTTTACTGTTGCTCATTCTCTACCCAAGAAATCATTATTTCAACTCCCTCTATTTTTGTGACATATCATTTATACTCAGGCATTCATTCAAAGTTTGGCATTAAGGATGTATAGAAACAAAACACAAAGGCAGTTTATGATCTTGTGATTAAGAAGACATTATTTCTGACATCCACATTGATGTAGATGAAAATGAAGTCTACAGTTTTAACCAGGACATGACTATAAACTCAAGTGAAACTACAGCTTGTAACTTTCATTCCTTCAAAAGTATAAAGAAATACTAAATGCAACAAAGTGCCAGAAACCTGAACATTGGCTTCTCTCAAGGTACCAAAAAACAGATTTCATAAAAGGTTGTTGACATAAAATACAACAAACACGATGACGAAAATGTTTACATAGAACTATCAGAGTTGGGAGGAAAAGCTTTGTGCAGAGAGAAAAGG
This sequence comes from Tricholaema leucomelas, assembly GCA_013400475.1. NCBI lineage: Eukaryota > Metazoa > Chordata > Aves > Piciformes > Lybiidae > Tricholaema lacrymosa > Tricholaema leucomelas. The sequence continues at coordinate 675,567 of WAAF01010898.1, forward strand.
CTTTTAATGCACTTATAAAAAATGTTATACATGAACACGAAGAAACTTGATGAAAGACTGTGGATATTGATGTCATGTCAGGCAATTGCTATCTATCCTGTGTGATTCTGCGAGTATTTTAAACATCCAGGTGTGAATTGAGAAAGTTTGGTGGTTTGTATTCATTTATTTATTTTACTGCAGGAGGAAGAATTACTATTGGTTAATTTCAATGAAGTTGAAATAGCTATCTCACAAAGATGACAAGTTGAAGAGCAAAGTGTGACTGAACCTGGAAAAGTCACCTGGGAGCAGATTTACAAGCGAGAGCTGAATCAGCCAGACTCAGATAGCTAAGACTCACTCTCAGTGCTGATGCTATATTTTTCCTTCTGATTGGCTTTCCATCATGAAAGTTATCTAAGCACTAGGAAATGCTCTGCACTGGGGCTCAGGAAAAAGGAAGCCTCCCAGGGCCCTTTATGATTTTTCAAAAGTACCAAACTCACTCTGAAATCAATAGCAATCACATGCTTGTTCATTTTTTAATACCCAACATACAACTAACTAACTGTATCTGCAGATACCAAAATCCTTGATATTGCTTTAACTTCAATCATTTACACGGCATAAAAATACTTTTGGAGGAAGGAAGCAATACAGTAACTGCAGTTGGGAAAAAGCTGTGGGTGTGATGCGGACACAGTTGGAATTTGTTGTCTAGACATGGAGTAGGATGTGAGAAATTTGCATGGAAACATTACTATCTTTGCTTACATCCTTTTGTCTTGAAATGTCAAGGTGGTGACTTCTCGAAAGTCAACATCTGCAATGGGAATCCCTGCAATCTTTTTCAAAATACTGGAAAAAAAGGAAACACAGACAAGGAAAATCCAGGCAAAGCTTTATCCTCCCTATGCAGTGATATTTGGTCAGAGCACTCTTTATGTGCAAAAGCGCCTCTATCAATCACTCCCTTGATGTGCAGGAGCTTTTCTGGTACTCAGTGCTGAGCTAACACAGATCCTTGCCAGCCACTACTAATGATTAAGCACAATTGAACTGTGTTCCTCAGGTTTACAATCCAAAATAAAAATACCTGGGAAAATACCTGGTAAAGGGAAGGCTAAATGACACAGAAATATAATGACTATGAAAAGACAGGTAACAACTTAGCTGGGGAAAGAATGGTAGCTACACAGCAGAGTGATGTGTGAGACAATTGTAAATCTTCTGAGAGAGGAGGATAGGTGGCCAGTCTAAGTTCTAACTGGGCTTTTGCCTCTCAAATTTTCATCCTACATGACCTAGCAACAGCTTTATTTTTTTCCTGAGTTATCTCCCCCTCTTTCCAAAGGTGATATGCCCTTTTTCCCCCCTTCACTCCCTCACAAGTCCATCACCCATCCAGGATGGTTGTCTTCCCTGGCAGCTCTGCTTTCAGCACATTGGCAGAGTCTGTTTCTGTGCCTTCAAGATTTCTTTCTAGAGGTAGGTCCAGCCTTCCTAGACTCTTTTGTTTTTAAGGGCTTTTTCCCAAGGTACCCTTCAAGTTAGTTCTTTGAATAAGCCAAAATCTGCCCTCCAGAAGTTCAGTGTGGGTGTTTTGTTGATGCCCATCCTAGCTTCCTGCACATTATTATTTCATGGACATTGCATCACAGACAGCCTCTGACCACCACATCTCCCACCAGCCCTTCTCTATTTGTAAACAGTAGGTTGAGCAGAGCCTTGCTCCTGGTAGGCTGGCACACTAGCTGCATCAGGACGCTATTCTCTATACTCTCTGAAAACCTTCTAAACTGCCACTTCTCTTCTGTGTTGAATTTCCAGCAGATATCTGGCAGGTTAAAATCACTTACAAGAACAAGGGCTGGCAGTCTTGAAACATCTTGCAGTTGTTTATGGAATAACACATCCACCTCCTCTTCCTGGTTGGGTGGTCTGTAACAGACTCCAACCAGTATGTCATTCTTATTGGTCTGCCTTCTGATTTTTACTCATAGGCATTCACTCTGCTCATCATTAGTTACAAGCTCCAAGGCGTCAAGGGCTTCCCTGACATACAAGGCCACCCCTCCACCCCTTCTCTCTCTCCTGTCTTTCCTGAAAATCCTGTATCTGCTCATTGTAGCATTCCAGTCATATGATGCATCTCACCATGTTTCTGTGATGGCAACCACATCATAGCCTTCCTGTTGCACTAAGGCTTCCAGCTCATCCTGCTTGTTGCCCATACTGAGTGCATTAGTGTACATGCACTTCAGCTGGGCTGCTGATTTTACCCCTGACACTGGCTTACCACCCACAGCTTCCTTCGTGGAGAGCCTGGTTCCATCCCCTTCTCTCCTCAAACCTAGTTTAAAGCCCATTCAATGAGGGCTGCCAACTCACGGGCTAGAATTCTTTTGCCCTTTTTTGATAGTTGGCCTTTGAGTCTAGCAGACCAGGGGTGGTAAAGGTTGCCTCGTGGTCAAAGAACCCAAACTTTTGCTTCAGGCACCAGCCCTTGAGCCACTTATTGATAATGCTGGTGTTCCTGTTCCTTTCAGCATCCATCCCTGCCACAGTGGGGACAGAGCAGAACACCACCTGTGCTCCTACCCTTTGGATCAGTTGATGCAGAGCCTGAAACTCCCTTTTAATTACTCTGATACCCTTTATGTCAGTTTCATCACTGCCAGCCTGGACACCCAGTAGCAGGCAGTAATCAGAGGGACAAATTATCTTAGGCAGCCTCCTTGCGATGTCCTGTACCCAAACCCCAGGGAGACAACAGACCTCCCTGTGGGATGTACTTTATTCTATTTCTATCACCTTTCTTTCTCTACCTATTTCATTATTTTCACCAGCTTGAACACTAAAGTTTAGAAAAAACCAAAACCCCAATAAGTATTGGTCACTGCTTACTTAATCACCTGCTCTAGTACTCTGTACCTGCTTCTGCAATCTACTTCACGTGGTGTGAGACTCCTTAATACAATTTAAATTTGCCAATAAGAAACACTGTGTAAATGTAACTCATGAAAGTAATACTGGGTTTTAAAAGAGTTGTACTCTAAGAACTCTGCTCTCACCGCATTGCAGCATTCATTAAAAACACTTATACAGGAAACAGTTGAAATTGCTCATGAAGTATTCTGGTGTTAAAGTTCACAGTTTCAAAATATAAGCAACTGAAAAGAAAATATATCCTCATAATCTAATCTGTATTTGCAAAACCTAAGAAAATGTCTATAAAGTCTGAGTTGTTCATCCAAATTAAAAAATACTTAGGTTCTTTTTGTCTCCACTACATATTCAGTGCCAACAGGCCTACACGCATTAGTAACCCTCTAGTAATAAACCAGTATGCCCACTTGAGATGAGGACAATAAGAAAGAAAACAGATTTTAGATTTAAACTTCTAAGACTTTTTTTTGCAAAAAAAAAAACTAAGGAAAACACTCCATTCCCCCACAAAGAGATCTACAAATTTTCTCTTCACATTTCCAACTAAGCAGTTACTCTGTGACATTTTCTATTGTCCGCTTGTACTGTTTCTTAGTGAAAAAACAACCCTGGTAAAAGCCTCCAGTTCTCCTCCAAACATCGAGCAGAAGAAAAACTTAACACCTGCAACAAGTCTATTTGAATTCAAAGTAACTCAGAGCACCAGAAGGAAAGGCCGAAACACATTACCTGTGATTACAAAGGCTTTGTAGCAGTTGCTTCTGAATATTTTGCAAAATCTGGATGAACCTTAAATGCTGGAGTTTCATCCATTCATTCTCTGCTAAGAATACCCAGTTTCATGGCAAAATGTAGTGCAAACAGTTTCAATTCAAGGTTTCCTGCAACGGGATCTCTGCTTGCTCAGAGAGTTCATGAGCTTTTCCAGTATTCTGGTTTGGGTTTAAGAGCGGTGAGGCTTGGCTTGAACTTGTTAATGAGTGTGCATGGCACTGTACTCAGTAACAAAAATCAGCAATGATCAATGAAGTGTAGAAGGAAAAAAGAGAAGGGAAACTGAAAGAGAAAATGCTTGTGTTTCCTGACCATGGCATTTTAACTGCTGTGATAAGAAACTTGGTTCCTTTTCTTAGTCCTTAGTATAATAAATGTCCCTCCTTTTCTGTGTGAGTGTGGGGCCTAAAGTTTCTACCAACCTTTTCTGCTCACTTTAAAACTGAACTTCAACAATATAAACACCAGTGCCTATGTGCAAGGTTGAAATTAATAACATAGTTATTCTGTTTAAACAGACCATGCTGAATCTTTAAACTTTTTTTTTTATGTGGCATGACCAGTGGGTTCAGGAATGCAGTCTGTTTGGGCAGTATAAAACCTTTGTTGTCGTTGAGAAAACTCTGGCTTGATGCCTCTATCCATCTAAGTAACTGAAAGAAAAGTGCAATGAAATTAGAAACACATGCAGTCTCCAGACTGGTATTTCCACAGTGCAGGAGAAATAGGAACTTTTCATCTCTATCTGAACTATTCAGGCATGCAGTGCCACGTGTCTCACTAACCAAATGATAGGTTCCCCTGAACCTTCCAAGGTAAGGGAAATGGGGTTCCTGCTTCCAATAAAAACATTGTGCTTTCAAATACTAGCCAAGGACATGCATTCTTTATGTACCTCTCCTTTTTTAAGCACCATCTCTGCAGAAGGCCTCAGAAATGTGCCAGTTTTAGTGGTCCCTGAAAAGGAAGGGCCCATTGATGCATTTTAGCACACAGTTGTTGATCAGCCAGGCATCAACCTGTTGCAAACTATATTTCATACTTCCTGATTTATCAAATGACAGTCAATTTGAGAAGGTATATAATCCTGTATGTGAAATAAATTGCTGGGATAAAAATGGAACCTGATTTAGAATCATACAATCAGCCAGAATTGGAAGGGACCACAATGTCCCATGGGCAGGGACACCTCTCACTAGATCACGCTGTCTAGTAACTGGCTATTCCAAATATCACCATTAGGTAAACTCCTATTATAATGCTTCCTGCAGACGTACAGATTACAACGCAAATGCATTCAGATAAACCTTCAGTTTCAAGTCTCTCACATACCCAGTTAAAAAGATAACTATGAGCTGCCCCAAGAGAATGAAGAGCCCACTGTCTTTGTTGTTCTCAGATTCTTTACACACATGTTTTTTGCACCATTTATGAAATCATAAGGAGCACAGTGTTCGGAGCAAAGGCCCACCATGCAACTCCTTTCACTGTGAGTACATCCCTGAATGGAACATCTGCCACAGTGCCAACACCTTCTTCATAAGACAGGGTATATAATCAACTGTTCATTTATGTTGAAGGGGACAAAGAGAGCATGTTTGAAGGAAAAGGTTTTCCTACCCTGTACACTAATTCTTTTGTACCTTTATGGAAGTATTTGTATTACACATGTCTCTAGCATGAGGAGATGCCTCTAGCACGAGGAGATGCAGAACATGCCAGACCAGTGACAAGCGGTGTTCCTCAGGGGTCAATGCTGGGACCAGTGCTCTTTAACATCTTTGTCAGTGATATGGACAGAGGAATTGAGTGCACCCTAAGCAAGTTTGCAGATGACACTAAGCTGTGTGGCACAGTTGACTTGCTGGAGGGCAGGGATGCCATCCAGCGGGACCTGGATAGGCTGGAGAGGTGGGCCCAGGCCAACCTCATGACGTT